>VWZX01004899.1:505509-913444 GCA_013399015.1 Galbula dea | reverse complement strand
CCACGGGGGGGGGAAAGGACGCGGCTCCGCTCCACTGCAGGTTGTGCGCGTGCTCGGCGGCAGCGGTAGCTGGGAATGGCGGCTGTTTTGGAGCTGCTGCTGCAGGAGGAGGTGGCGGTCAGTGTCGTGGTGCGGTGGCTTCNGGGACGGTTTTGAAGCCCTCATGGGTCAACCCGGGGCCGCGGTGAGAGGCCCATGTGCCGCGGGGGAGCTGGGGCCGAGCTCTGTCTAATAGCTGGCGGCACCGCCCCCCCTGCGGGCGGGTTCTGAGCGGAGCGGCGGGAAGGCGAGACCGCCGGCGGGGAGCTGATATCGGGAGCGGCGGCGGTGGGAAGAATGTTAAAATACGCAGCAGTGAGCCCGCCGGGAGCTCGGCGCTGCCAAGGCTGGGTGGTCGTGGCCTCCGGCGGGCGGTGGCGCCGCGGGGCTGAGGCGGCAGGCAGGCAGGCGGGCGGTAGCGGGGGTCCTGCGGTCCCTGGGCGGGAAGCGTGGCGCGAAGGCGGTGCCTGTATGCTCTGTGCCAGCGGAGACCGGAGGGAGGGGAGTGAAGTGGGGGTGCAGCTGGTGCCCTGTGGAGACGCAGAAGGGAATGATGCTCCTCTTGTCAGTGGCGGGGAAAGTGCCGGTGAGAGATGGAAGAAGGTGTCACCATCCGCGAAGTGCTGTCACCGGCCTGGCCCTCGTAGGCACGACTCGGTGCTGAGGTCTGGGTGCGGGCCGCTCCGCAAACGCCGCAGCGTCCCAGCTGCTTGCTCGTCCTGCGGGCATGTTGAAGATCTTTCAGTGTTCTTGCTGGATTGGAGTAGGCTGAGTTTTGTGGGGAGGGATATGGGTGGAGAATTTGGGTTCCTGTGGCAATAAAAGCATCTGTAGCTGTAGACAGACTGTGAGTGCTTATGTTTCACTGATAATGGAGAGAAACAGTTTGCATTTAAAGCATTTTCTACTTGAGCCCCTCAGAGTATGTTACCTAGTGTTAATGACAATCAAAACTCACTGCTGACACCAAAATGAGTTACTCAAGTGTTGTCGTTCTAAGCTTGTGTGGGAAGAAGGAAACAGCATTTTACATTGTCTGGTGTTTCCTAAACTGACTCTCAGAAGCAGACCTGTGGAGGCGATGATGTATGACATGCTGACAGCTTTGCGTGGATGAGGAGTGCCAAGGCCAAAAAGTTTGCCTTTGCAAGGGAATTGCTGATTGCCTTTTGCTGCTGGGAGCAGCTCGGTTGCTTCAGCATGAGAAAACAAAGTGGGAGGTTTACAGCTGGCAGCTGTTGACAGGTTGCTGTTATCCAGCTGTGGAGGAACCAGACCTCTGTTAATTTACACAGAGAAAGATGAGTGAAACCATGTTGTGCTCTGAAGAGTCTGACCTTGTGCCTAGCACAAACTGTAATTGTCTTTGTGCCTGTACACTAAGCCTGGGGCAGCACCCAAGGAAATTAGATAGACTACGTCTTGCTCTAGCTTTCATGGCAGTTTTGGGCTGGAGCTGGTAAGAAGTTGGGTCTTCTGACGCTTCCTGGGGGTTATATTCTGACCTGTGTTTTTTCACCGAGTGTGAGAGTGCTGAAGCACTCTTAGTTGTACAACTACAACGCTCTACAACTACCTGAAAGGAGGTTTTAGCAAGGTGGGAGTCGGTCTCTTCTCCTAAGTAACAAGCAATAGGACAAGAGGAAATGGCCTCGAGTTACATGGATGCGGGTTTAGGTTGGATATTAGAGAAAATTTCATCACAGAAAGAATCGTAAAGCACTGGAACAGGTTGCCCAGGCAAGTGGTGGAGTCACTATCCCTGAAAGGATTTAAAAGATGTGTAGGTGGAATGTGGTTTAGTGGTGACCTACCAGCGTTGGGTTAGTGGTTGGACTTAATGATCTTAACGATCTCTTCCAACCAAAACAATTCTACGCTTCTATGAAGCTGTGGACCTTGGCTGCTGCTTGGCTTGTCATCCAGGCAATGTCAGTCTCATTCTTCAGGAAGCTGAATTGGCCTCACACTTTCAAATACAAGTTTCAGCATAGGTGTCAAGGATTGTAGGAGTCTGATCATGGCCATGCTTTCACCGCCTCCTTTCATACAAAAAGTCCTTCAGAAACAGTGTTTGCTTTCTTGACTTTTCATCTAGTGGAGGTGTGAATATAAATGAATAGGGATATGTGTGCAATGATTTCAGTATTAGTAAGGAATGAGTTGCTATCTGTAAGAGCTGCCTCTTTTTCTGTTGCAAATGTTGCTGAATCCCATTGAAAGGAGAATCTTAGGGAGTTGTGGTTGTTTAGCCTGGAGAAGAGGAGGCTGAGGGGAGACCTTATCGCTCTCTTCAGCTACTTGAAAGGCCATTCTAGGGAGGCAGGTGTTGGCCTCTTCTCCCTTGTGATTAGTGACAGGACTAGAGGGAATAGGCTTAAGCTGAGCCAGGGTAGGTTTAGATTAGATATTAGGAAGAATTTCTTGACTGAAAGAGTGGTGAAATATTGGAATAGGCTGCCCAGGGAGGTGGTGGAGTCACCATCCCTGGAGGTTTTTAAGAAGAGGATAGATGTGTTTCTTCAGGGGATGATTTAGGGATAAGAGTAGTGTAGGGTTATCGTTTGGACTAGATGATCTTGAGGGTCCTTTCTAACCATAATGATTCTGTGATTCTGTGAAACAAACTT
This sequence comes from Galbula dea, assembly GCA_013399015.1. Classification (NCBI taxonomy): domain Eukaryota; kingdom Metazoa; phylum Chordata; class Aves; order Piciformes; family Galbulidae; genus Galbula; species Galbula dea. The sequence continues at coordinate 910,775 of VWZX01004899.1, read as the reverse complement.
GGTGCATTGTTAGGAACAAAAGAATTTACCTGGTGTACAAAACTTTGAATTATGCATGTAACATGAAGTCTTTTTTTGTCTGGATTTGCCCTTGTGAGATCACCACCATCTGTTTAGATTTTAAATGTGTTGAGTCTGTGATGGGTCTTTTTGTTTATTCAAGTTCCTTAAGTATAAACTTCATGTACCTTAAAGTCGTATCTTCTCTGTTTAGATCTCGGTGAGTTCTTAAGGGGTCAAGATTATTTAATTGAAGTGGAAGGGTAGCTTTGGTCTTGTATTTGGCACTGCAGGACTCAAAGTACTTGAACAGTTGTTCTGGCACCCTTCTGTGGAAGCAGGTGGTGCTCATAGACAAACAGGGGACAGAGAAGTTGCCAGATTTCGATTTTTCTGTTGGAATTAGCTGCTTAAGCATAAACTTAGAGGTGCCACTTACTCTAAATTCCCTCTGGCCATAGCTTCAGTATTATTGATGTTTCCATGGAACAGTTTCACTGTTTCCCAGTTCGGGATGTGAATGACTCCATCTGAAAACTGCCAAAATGGCTTGTGTGGAGGTTGTTTCAGATCTATGACCAACACTAAGATTACTAGAATTCCAGTGACCTGCTTTGGCAGGTCATGTTGGTTTTTACTGTGTCTTGCAATCCCACAGTTACTATTTAAATGAGTCTGGGCACATGGAGAGAAAGAATTGCTAGCATCTCTGTATTAATACTTTGTCCCCTTTCCTTGTAGGAGAATCACATGCATGACAAGCTGGTATCTCTTAGTTTGCTTCAGAAAGACTTTGTGCCTTTTCTGCTAAATTTTTTGAGGGAGCAGACCAGCCAGATCCTGACTAATGGACCTTCTACTCCTGCTAAAACTCCTAATTCCAAGGCCCATGGGAGCCAAAGAACGGGATCAGAAAGGAGGGCAGGCCATGCAACCAGCAGCCGGGTGCAGCTCTTTTCCCAAAGGACTTCAGTGACCACCTGCACCACAGATTCCAGCTTTTCTCCTGCTGTGGTGTCCAGCAGCTCCTCTTCCCTTTCTGGGTCAAACCTGTCTAGCCCTTGTGGTGACCTCCCTAGCGTGGTCTCCAGTAGCAGCCCGAGCTTTGGGTACAGCCCTGTGCTTAACCACGGAGAGAAGCGGTCATCTCAGAAGGCCAGCTTGGGGAGCTTCCTTACAGCCACCCCTGAAGCCCTGCCAGTGAGACGAGGCCGAAGGAAAGGCAACAACAGCTCAGCCAGTGCCTCTGGCCGGCAGGTAGCTCGGGACTTGGGGCGTTCCCTTGCTGAAGAGGAAGACGGAAAGAATGACAGTGTATCGTGGAGTGGAGGGAGAAGGAAGCGGAGTGAAGTGCCTCTAGTTTCTGCCAGATCTCCTCCCAGCCAGCTCAATCTTAACAACTTAGAGGAGTTTCCGCCCATGGGTGCTGCCTCTGGCTGGACAAAGTAAGAGCAAGTCTGCCTCATTGTCTTGTTCAGATTGTGCTCCAGGTTACTGTTCCTCGACTAGCTCATCCTGTTGTGCATGTTCAGATACAGAAGATGCTGTAATAACCAATACCTGGGGACTGGCTTATGGGCTTCTTGGTCAGAACTGCTTTGTTATAGTTGCCATGTAGGAGAATGTTGCCTCAACAGGTAGCAAGGTTTCTGCTCTGTGGACTCACCCAAGACACCTCTTTAGCCTCTTACTTGTGAAGCTGCCTGCAGCATGTCGGAGCACGGACCAGCTGATATGGGGCTAAGCACATCTTTGTGCTTGCATATTCTAACAAGTCAGCATTATCTTGGGTCTTCACGTTTCTCATATAACACATTAGCAATTGCTGATGAAGAGCAATCCTGGAAGTGCTCTTCAGCTTTACTGATACTAGCAAAAAAACCCTTTTGGGTTGGCTTTCTATGGCTTCTGGTAACAGATGTTAGTGTGTGGCTTCATTTGTGCCATGTGGTCATGGACAAAATGGCTAGCTGATGCCTGTATTCTCTTTGGTCTGCGGCAAGCCCTGGTCTCAGTGGTGATTTTGGCTTAGCTTCTGGGCAGCTGTTTTTGTTGTGATTGCTCATTACCAAATAGAAGGCTTTCCTGTCAGCTTGTTTGCTCCCTGTGTCAAGCACTGGTCTCTCAAAGTGAGACCTTCTAGTTGAACATGCAGAGTTCCGGCTGAAAATTGGTAGATCTGTGAGTCCGTACAGCAGATCCAGATGCTGGATCTAGATGATGCTTTAGGTGATGCTTTGGCCAGGGGATATAAGGTGTGTTTCCAATATGGACAGTAAGTCTCTCTTCCTCAATTACACTATGCTCTACTAGGAAAAAGAGTGAGGAAAGAGATCACAGAACGTTTGGAAGACAATGCTGTAGTGATTTTGAGAGCGCTATAGCAATTCATATGTCACAACCAGCATTTCCTCCAGAAGCATAATGCATTATGTTTCCTGTATCTCACTTCCAGTATGTCTCTTCCTGTGTAACAGAGCAGTAACAAATCTAGGTAGTTTATGCAGGAGGGATGGGTTTCCCTAAACTTAAAGCACCTATGCTGACTCAGGAGCCTGGCCTTTTACTGGTAGACAATGGCAACTTGATTGGTTTTGGTTGTTTGTTGTTATTTTGTGTTGTGGGTTTTTTTTCCCCCTTATGGTCACGTTAGAAACTGCTGGTGAATGAGTTTCTTACTAAAATGAGGCATATGTTCTCCTCTCAAATCAGAAATGTTTGGAAGAGTTATGTGGCACTGTATTATCTGTTCTGTGGCTTGATGATTGATAATTAACTTTGCAGTAAGGGGCAGCAGGCTGTTTTTAGGGGTCTGTAGCTTTGTGACTTTTTCTTCAGTGACCAGAATAAAGTCAAATACTTTACATACAGTTCAGAAATTCAACATTCTGGCTCCAAATACATTGTATTTTAATGTTAGATTCTTGTGGAAGAGTTGCATGTGTATCTCTCTTGAGACCTAAGTTTTTTGTTGTTGTTTAGTTTGATTACAGTGAAATCCCGTCTCACTTATTTCAGCAAAAGCAAACCATCAAGGCGAATCAACCCAACTCCTGTTAGTGCTGAACGCCCCCTCTCAAAACCAAAGATGTGCTTTACTTCCACGCCTGTCAGCCAGTCTCCAGCTGGTCGGTTTTCATCTGGGTCAAGCCTTGAGGCGTTTACCACTGTCCAGGAAGGAAACCTTACATCTGTGATAAGCAACAGCCTTCAAGAGGAGAGGGAGATGCTGAAGAAAGAACGGTACAGTCTGAGCAGAGTGGTGATAATCTTATATTGAGTCTCAATTCTGTTGTCTCAATGTGATACCAACATTAGGAACTCAGTAATTCTTAAGGTCTCTTACAACTCAAAACCATTCTGTGATTCTATAATATGAGGTAACCAGAATATCCAAAACAGGTATTGGTGACCTTAAGCTACAATTTGCCTAAAACCAATTGTGACTCTATATCTGACTAGGATATTAGTGCAGCTAGGTCATGTTTGTCGTTTTAGAGGTGTGCTGTCTGAAACAATGACCCACACTTTGTCTTCAGAAGTTTAGTCAGTCCTCACTGCTTTCGTAAGATTGTCTCTTCATGAGCTTGCACTTGTGTCCATCTCCTGTGCAGCTTTCCTTAGACTGCACAGGGAAAGGGAGTGGGTTTGAGCTGGTTTGAACTAGGTTGTGTTTTGGATTGCACCTGTGATGGAAGGCATAGTCTGGTTTGAAGAAAATGAGTTAATGGTGCGAATGTGGGGAAAGTGTTAATGATTTTGCAAGGCAGGCAGACTAGATAAGCTTAAAGGCAGAGAAGACAGCACATGAGTAGCATGTGATTCTGTTCAAAAAGTTACTACTGCAGTTATCTTCTGAAAATAATGTGTGCTGGCAGTTGAGGTGAATTCTAGCTTCTAATTTTATATCTCCTGTTCAGTTACTGTGTGACATTAGTCCTCTGTAAAATGGTATCACTGTCAGTCTCTGAGGATTGACAATTCAGGAAAAAAAGCAAAGGTCAGTAGTAGAGAAACTGTTGTTTATAATCAGTAACAGAACTGTTGCTGTTTGTTGTACATTTTGTTCTTGGGGAAACTCCTCAAGACATGTGGGTGGAATTGTTTTCCTGCTAAGCTTTGCAGTTCACAGAATCACCAGAGTTGGAAGGGACCCATTAGGATCATCTGGTCCAACTCATGTTTAGGCACAGGACAACTCCACAGTCACACCGTGTGCCTAAGTGCCTTATCTAAGTGCTTCTTAAATTCCATGAGAGTAGGTGCCATGACAGCCTCCGTGGGGAGCCTGTTCCAGTGGTCCACCACCCTCTGGGTAAAGAAGCTCCCACGAATATTCAGTCTAAATCTCCCCCGGCACAGCTTCATGCCGTTCCCCTGTGTCCTGTCGCCACCCACCAGAGAGAAGAGGCCAGCACCCATCCCTCCCTCACTGGTGAGAAAGTTATAAACAGCTATAAGGTCTCCCCTAAGTCTCCTCTTCTCCAGGCTGAACAGACCAAGTGCTTTCAGCCTTTCCTCATAACACTTCCCCTCCATTCCCTTTACCGTCCTTGTGGCCCTCCTCTGGACATTCTTTAACAACCTCTTGTCCTTCTTGTACTGTGGCGCCCAAAACTGCACACAGTACTCCAGGTGAGGCTGAACCAGAACCGAGTAGAGTTCACTTCGGTGGGACCAGAACTGGCTGAAGAAGACCCAGTGGAGTCTCATGAGTCACTGTTTGTACCAAACCTGTGACAGAACTGCTCAGGATTCAAACCTGCCTCTTTGCACTTTAGTGAAGCACCTATTCCAGTCTGAATTCTACTTGAAATGTCCCACTAATCCATATAAACTGAAGTGAGTGAAATAGCAGTATATGGACTGGTTGTTGCCCATGAGGTGATCTGACCCATCGTGCTTGAAATGGGCAGCGCTCACTCACTCGGTGCTGGGTGCTGCTATGTCCTCAGTAGTGGTGGTGAAGTGAGGTACAAAACTTAACACAGCCCCCAGCCAACTGGGTCACTATGAGCAAGGACAAAAGGTGGAATTCATGCTGAGGTAGATGACAACACAGAGGCAGAAGTGAAGAAGCGTCTAAGTTATTGGAATCTTAATCTTGGTGGGCTTACAAAGTCCTTAATAAATAATTTTCTGTGGTTCTGTCACTCAGGTGCTTATGTTCGTTGTGAGGGATATGTTATTAAATAACATTTTTACTCCCATTTTGGGACTAATTTGTTCTTCATCACAGCAGTTCCACTAGAAATAGGGCAATAAAGTTCTTTGTGGCAGTTAAAAAGGTTTATGTCTTCCCCACAGCCTTCAAGGTGACTTTTAAAGGTTCTACTTTTGAGACAATGTGGTAAGAGCTGGTGTGATGTACCAAGTGTGGATGAATGTTCCATTGGGTCTTTAACAATGATTTGGTATTGTTGTTACTGCCTTTTTTCCTGCTTCTCATGTGTCTTACATGACACTCTGCTTCTGTATTTTGGATGACCTCTAATAGGTATTTTTTTTTTTACAATCTCTGTATTTAGCTAAGTGATCATTGTTGATTTAAAATCCAGCAATTAAAGTAGTTTGTTCCTTCCATCATTTCTCTTGCCAGTACGGGATTTCATCAGTTGCATTGCCTTTCCACTCAGTGCTATTGGATCTTCTCAGGACATAGCTAACTTAAAATATCTGTGAAGGTATGGATGTGAACCTTATTTTCAGAGATTTTCTGAAGTGTCTAGCTGTCAGAAATTGTACATGCAAACCATTTTTTTTTAAGGACCTGATCTGTAAAAGATTCCATTTCTTTAGCAAATATGAGTTTAGATGAGAAGCGATAACATAGGTTAGTTAGATAATTTGGTCGAAGTGCTGCACTATTTTAGCAGAGTTGGAATTTGAATGAGATTCTCTTGAGTCTTTTGATTATTAGCCTCAAGATCCTTTCTCATTAGGGGAAAGATGAGCTACATTACTATCATGCTAAAAGCAGGTTTAGACAGCGTAAATTACATGGTTGGTTATTGCAGGAATCCCTTCATTCTAAACTTCCACAGAAAGACCTCTTGTGGCTCATGGCTGCTGTGTATCATCTTCAGTCACATGTATATTGCTGCTCTTGAATTTCAGATGCAAATTGCTGCACCAGTCGTCTTCTCCTGCAGGGATATCTCATGATCCTGGTACTCCTACCAAGCCTAGCTACACTCGCAGTGCTAGCCTTTCTGCTGAAAGCCATCTGGTGACCTGTGCAAGTCCTACTAAGGTTTCCTGCAAGAAACAGTTGGAGTGTCTGGCACAGCTCTATTCATCATGTATAGCAGGTGAAGACCCAGAAGATGTGAGACTGACCTCTCTTTGAGCGTTGAACTTGCATATGCATTAAGGGGGAAGTAGATGAGAAGCAAAAGTTGTGGGACTGTTAAGTGTACAAACAAATAACATCTAGAAACATAAACCAAGCCAACACAGTTTTTAGAAGAAATGGATACTAGGTAAAAGTTCAGGGAGGGAGGAGAACCTGATGCAGTACTCTTGAGCTGCAGTAGACTGAAGTTGTATGGCCCTATTGGAAACCAGACTCTTCCCTAACACATCTTTCCTGTAATTTCCATATTGCTTTACACTGTGAGTGTGTGTGGGGAGGGAGTTCTTTGCTGACTGTGCCACAGAACAGTTATCTATCTTTTTAACTTGATTTATTAAAGCAGATCAATACTGAACATCCACCTTTAGTATCTCATTTCCTCTCTTCCAGAAAACCTGGTACCAAATATTTTTCTGGAGCTCTTTTTTGTTCTGCAGCTGTTGACATCTAAAGGCACTTCTACTGCAGAAGATGGGGATAGTGACCTTGAAGTCAATGAAAGAAGTAAAGGTAAGCAATAGTTTTGAAAGGAAAGAATGTTACTTCCATGGAATGATAAGGTGTTATAGAGTAGTTGCCTTTAGCTTAAACAGTTAGTCTTCAATTCCATATAAGCACCATATTACCACTGTTGGACTCTCCTTAGATGCTACCAAAAATCATGTGTGTATGGGAAGTGCTTCCACAATACCGTGTTGTGCGGTTCCTAGACACTGTTGGAATCTAGTTGTCTGCTACTGTGTGTGAGAGAGAAGGATGGATATGCTAAAGTCTCTTTTCCATTGATCCTTGTAACTCAAAAGTGCTGTTGATCTGCCACGTGTTTCTTAAGTTTAAGGTTGGGTTACGGGTCCACAGGATCCATTCATGTAGATGTATAATTGTTGTGTTTGTTTTGTGGCAAATTCAGACTTCAGCTTGATGCAGTTAGTATATTAGTATGGGTATGGAAATCAAAAGAGTGGCTTTAAGATGAGGCACACACTCCCTCTAGATGCCCAAATTTGATTGACCTTGTTTCATCATTCAGTGATTCTTAGGAATGAGATTAGGAACATGAAGTCTCCAGCTACAGAAACAGTAGCTGATGGCTTGTTGCAATTGGTCTACATTTTGTCCTGGATCTCCTTGCTGTTGGCCAGAACGTTGAGAAGGAATCTCTTATTTCCCATACAGCATTAAACAACTCAGTTGCCTTTACTAGAGGAGGGATAGGTATGGGAGGATTTGTCTATTCAGATGGTAGGGAATGGGAACTTCTGGAAATTGGCTAGCAGTCTGAAAGTCTATTTTTGGATATGGCAGTCCCAACTTTCTTTGAGAGCTAATTGTTGATCTTTATAAATGGTGGTAAGTGCTGTTGTCTCATGTTTCTTTTTCCCCCCCTAGATGTACCAGGGAGACAGCATTTCCGAAGTGTGCACAATTGCGTTTATTTTGCAGTTCAAGTCTTGGATTATCAGTATGAGTGAGTTACTATTTCTTTTTCCTCTGCCTGTCTCTGCAGGTGCGTGTGAGATTAAGCAAGTGTGCTTGAATTTTAAAGCTTTACCACTTACAGGAACAGAGTTGTTAATTTTTCCTCAAAATATACAGCTTGACCTGGATTTGGATGTCTGAGTTTTCCTTGCACTGATCTGTCTACTGAACTTCAGTCTAATTATGCAAGAATGGGAAAGTAATGACATGGGAGCAATAAAAAGATGGCCCTGGGTCCCTGGGTCTCGGAATTCTTTACTTAGCTTTATAAAAAATGAGCATAAGTGTTTCTTTGGATCTGATCATGTGTTTTTTCTGTCTGTCTGGGTTTTTTCCATGTTGTCCTGGCAGAATTATTTCCCATTTAGAAAAGGGGATGCTGAAACTTTTGGCTGAAAATGAACGGATTGCGTCTTTTTCTCCCACCTTGCACGAGAGGCTCAGGCAGGCTTATGAAAGCAGCACAGCCAAGGTAAAAATTGGCAGACCTCAACTGACACTGCTTCAAACCTTTGTGTTGTTGCGCTTGTATTGAGTATTTTATTGTGTTGTCTTTGGCAAGTGTCTCAAAGCTACTTTTTTTCCTCATCAATGGGTGAATGAATTGCTAGGTCCAATGATTGTTAGCTGTGAATTGCTACTGACTAGACTTGCATTGTGCTCCAGGCTCTGACCTCAATGAGTACCTTTGACAGGGCCAGGTTTTACTCTGAAATTCTCATTTCATAAACATAGATCCTAGAAGACTGATTGGTTAGATGCAATGTCAGAATGTAGTTTGGAAGAAGTGGGTTTGTTTCATAGCTACAGACTCCTTTTAGGCAAATGAAGCTTCAGAGGAGACAATGCAGCTTATGAAAACCAATTTCCTGATCTAATCATCTGGATTAGGGAACTAAAGCTGGAGGGGTAGGAATGCCTTCCTTAATGTGTTTTGTATCTTGTTTCATCCCTCTCTTAAAAATGGAAATTACTCTTGGCAAAGAAAGTACCATGTTCTTTCTGGGGCTAGGGTATCACAGAATCACAGAATATTAGTAGTTGGAAGGGACCTCGAAAGATCATCTAGTCCAACCCCCCCTGCCACAGCAGGATTCCCTAGACCAGGTCACACAGAAGCACGTCCAGATGGGTTTTGAATATCTCCATAGAAGGAGACTCCACAACCTCTCTGGGCAGTCTGTTCCAGTGCTCTGGCACCTGAACGGTGAAAAAATTTGTACATGTCAATAGCTGAGCTTTTAGCTAAAGCTGTAAATAAAGGTCTCTTGTTATTGAAAGATATACATTTTTTGAACAGGAGAAAGAATAATAATAATAATACAGGAATTGCCAGCCAGTATCCTCCATTCTCTGGAACCCTGTATTGGTGATATACTTTTGGCTGTTTCCATTCTTTCCACATTGTATCAGTCTGTTCTGTGGAGTCATCTTAGAGAGATGAGATACTTCCACTCATAATCTTGAGTGATTCTGTCTCTATAGTGTAATGCTGGTTGTAAAACTGTTAGTGTTTACTAGCAATTAGGAATTAAGTGATTGCTAGTGTCTGAACAACTCAAGTAGTGATAATTGGTTTCCTCATCACATCTTTCCCCTGCTTTTTCTAGGTCTCAGATTGTTGGATAAATTAGAAACTTAAGTAGTATAATGACTGTCTTTATTTTTTAACAGGTGTCTCTCCTGTTGCCATGCTCTGTACAGTCTGTTTCTTTCCAGCCAGAAACTGACAATCGCTCTAACTTTCCCAGTGATAGAGCATTTCACATATTTAAGAAACAAAGGTAAGTTTCTTCTGCTGTTACTGTATGGGTATAATCTTTCCATGACTGTGAACAAAGGATGTTAAGAATGTCTCATGCATAGTACATGCTGTAGAAAAATCTTAACCATTTTCACTCTAATGTAAAATAAAAAAAAAAAAGAAGAAAGAAAAAAGTCTTTGTTCATATTGACTGCAGGAGCTAAATGCTTAATGTCTTTAGAGAAGAGCAGCCTTATTCTTCAGGAGTTAGTGAGACTTGTAGTAAATGCCAGTACAGTGTGTCACCCTACTGGATTGCTTCTGCATATAAAAATCTGGTACGCTTCTATTCTTCCTGCCACCCCCCTCCATGCTTGCAGCAACAGGGTGAGGGGAGAATAGCACGTTGTCTTGGTCCTTCTTTCTCTCCTCATAGGTATTATTTCATGTGGCTTATTCTTTCCTGTCTCAGTCTTCAGTATGTCTGGTATTATGTGTTTTGGTCATTCCATCAGAGCTTGGGCATAACAAGCTTAAGCACTTGCTGTGAAAGACATGGAAAATGGAAACTTGCTGAAGTGCCACTAACATTAATGTTTTGCAAAGGTATTTGAATGCTTAGAGGCTTGAGTTATTTAATCTGAGGTAGATGCTTGCTGGGGAACTTAAGAATGATTGAATATTCAGTTGATGTTACTTCAAATTTTGATGTGTGGGAATTCATACTCTTAAATATCTTAATTCACAGGGATATATTTTATGAACTGCTGCGTGAATGGGAAGATAACCATGAAAAAAATGGCTGGGACTTTGAAAGAGTTCTGGGCAACAAGATCAGGTAAGAGTCTTCTGTTAGCGCTTTAATGTAGCTGAATTGCTTGTGCAGCACACTAGACCCAGCATCCTAAGTTCCATGTTCTCCCCAGTTGTCTTCTGTTTAATCTGTAGGGAGCTGTGCTCCTTGGAAGATACAGTTGTCAGTGAAAACTTGCTTCTATATTTAAAAGTATCAACTGTTATCTTGACAAAACAAGCCGTAAGTGGCAAGGGCCTAATTTGATCAGTCTTGGTGTAGCTCTTTCCCTGTTCACAATCACAGGAAGAGCCACTCTCACAGCCGGTATGTTGTGGTCTGAACATTGTCATTGTATACACTTGTGTGTGCATTTGATGTTTCCAGTACCTCACTCCTCTTACGAGTGGAGGAGTGTGTTACATGTTCAGAAGCTCTTAGTTCTAATTATTTCAGAGTGTTCTAGTGTATTGGCTCTGAAAACAAGACTAATGTGGCTCTTTCTGTGGAAAGCAAGCTAGTTTATTCATTCATTCATTGCTTTATCAAAGTAGAGTATGCATAAAGAAACTTAGAGTTTTGAAAGCAGTTAGTCTTAACCACCAGCCTACTCAAGTGACAGGTATGAAGGTGACTCTTCATCACAGGAGCAAAACAAATCTGAGATTTAAATGGAGAAATTTTTCTTCTCTTTGGGCATCAGAAATGCTGCTGTTTGCTGGTTTCTGACTTGCATATGTGTGAACTCTCAACTCACCGCTCTGCACAGGGGAGAGTGGAAGCTGAATGAGTTCATCTTGTTTCTAAATAACAGCATTATTGCAAGAAAGGAAGGGAGTCTTTATCTCTAGAGCTGTTTCCTCTGCAGGTGCTTAGGGAGAATTTTTGTTTCTGTGGTCAGCAGATGGGGTCAGTGGTTGGGGAACATGTTGACAAAGATGTTGCTTTTTGCAGTCACCTTTAGAGACCATTTTCTTAAAAGCAGTTCTTTTGTGCTTTTGTATAGTTTGAGATTAGAATACTTTTTTTTTTTTGTACCACAGAGATCCAATCAGCATTTTGTGATATTTTCCTTCACAGGGCCATGATGGTTCACCTATCTGCAACCTGCAACCACAGCCATTTTGCCAGGCTCTTTCAGAAACAGCTTATCCAGGTAAATAACTTGGGTTTTTTTAGTGAAGATACACATCTAAGCTGATTTGATCCTTCCTCAAAATGAAGGAATGAAGAAAAGATGCTTCTGATTGGAGTTTAAATATTCACTGTATTCTCTATAAATGACTGGCTTATTGGTGGGTTCCTTTTGGAGAGCAAAACAGACACAAAAGCCTGCCTTGACTATTAGCCCACACACATTGCCATGAAGTTGTGAGCTGTTGGAATGTTGGAAATTCCTCTAGTGTGCAGTCTGAATTTGCATCAGTGTCGTGCCTGCTGTGTGTGTTCAGGGAGATCGTGGGAAAGAAGTGAGGTGGACTTTGTTGCATCCACAGGATTTAATTAGTCATAGGTACTGTATTTTGCCTTTAGATCTGTGCCTCCTTAACAGAGACTGCAGGGTGTCAAGGGGTAACCAAAGATTTAAACTGGTAGCTAGGAGTCTTCAATGAATCCAATGTGTCTGACTAGAAGGTGATTTGTGGAATCTTGTGTGTATTATGAGACTGATGCAGAAAAGAACCTAGACTAAGGATTCATATTGAGGCCTGATAATTTAAAGGTTGGGAAGTAACAAGATACTTTTTTGGGAGGGGAGGATGCTCAGTCTGGAATAAATGGACCTAGTAATTTTTCGCTTGATATACTAAAAAGCAGTATTTAACTATACATGATCTCTCTCATTAAAATTATCCTGACTTAGACATAGGAGTATGCAGTCATCTTTCCTCTTTACTCAGCATTGGTTAGGTTACATCTGGAGTACTGTGTCCAGTGTTGGGCTTACCAGTTCAAGAAAGATAGAAACTTACTAGAGTGAGTCCCCTGCAGGGTCACATATTGATTAAGGGAAACTGGAGCATTTTCTGTATGAAGAGAATCTGAGAGAACTAGGAGTGTTCAGCCTGGGGAAGAGAAGGCTCCAGGTTATCTTAGCACTGTGTACAAATACCTGATGGGAGAAAATGAGAAGAAGGAGCCACATTTTCTCAGTAGCATTTATTGGGAGGACATGAGGCAACAGAAACAAATTGAGAAAAAGGAAATTCCATCTGAACACAAGAAGACATCTCTTGATTATAGGGGTGGTCAAACAATGAAACAAGTTGCCCAGAAGGGTTGTGAAGTCCCAGTCTGTGGAGACATTTAAAGCTCAGTTGGACATGGCTCTGGACACCTGCTGTACCTAGCCCTGACTGAGCAAGAGGGTTGCATTAGATGATCCAAGAGGTCTTTTCCAACCTGAACAGCTGTGTGATTCTTTGAGTTTTTAGTAGTATCTGTGTGTTTGAGGAAGGGAGGCGTTCATTTTGTAACTTGGGAAAACCTGGCATGGGAATGCATAGTGTAGTGTCACAGTCCTTGGAGACTGGGCTACAAGTCCTACAAAGTGGTTTGTGATGACCATGCCAACTGATAGGTGTTTTCTCCACAGATCCACATGTAGCCTGCTAGATGCACCAGGGTTAGATGTATGGGATCAGAATTCCATCTCTCAAGATGGAAAAAAAATCTTGTGAGGAAGGGAGACTATGTGGGGTAAGAGATGAAGTGAAATTATGCCATATTACAAATCTTCCTCCTCACTGCTCTTTCTGTCTCCTGAAGATGTGTAAAGGTCCTATAGGTGGTGGCGCAAGCTGGGGGGACAGCCCAGACCAGGATGTCCTTAATATGCTGGGTTCTGATAATCTGAGTCGTCTGAAGAGGCTGCAGGAAAGATTTGTTGTTCCTCAGAGCATCCGAGGACCTTGTCCACCCCCTTCATTCCCCGGGTGCCAGCAGTTCTTCAGGGACTTCATCCTCAGTGCAGGAAGGTTAGCTGCCCATAGTTTCTGTTTCCTTTGTGAAATGTGTGGGTGAGTGGGGAACACCAGCGTGTGGCTCATGCAGCAGGGACCTGCATGGAGAGCTTGGGGCATGGTGTAACCTAAGCAGAGCATATCAGAAATGTTTTTAGGCTGCATAATACCATACTTAGTGTTCGTGGTCAGCACTCATGGTGAATGTGTTAATAAGCAGGTTCTGTCTGGAATATAGAACGTGTTTGTGTCTGTGTATTACATTGGGCTAGACTTTATGGTAATAATTTGCCTTGTGTAAAACCATAACATCTTGTCACAAGCCATCAGAATTTCCCAGTGGCAAGACTTGCAGTGCTGCCTAGCAAGGACAGGTGTTTATTGTGTAGTGGTGCATGAAACTAAGAAGTTACAGGATGAAGCCAGGTTCATGGTTTTCTTTAATGAGTTTTTTCACAGTCCACAGCATGGAGGAGTTGTGATCTTTGGGAGATTTGACTCTTCAGTTGTTTTACAGATTCTGCTTCGACAGATTCATATTATCCTTATCTGTTTGAAAAAGTACAAAATCAGAGTGGGAAGGAAGAGGGTCAGCCAGTACTAGTCTTGTCATTTGTTTGCTTTTCTGTCAGTCTGTTGCATTGGATGCTTTGGTACAACTCATGAAACAAGCTTGAAATTTTGCAGTGTGTTAGTTGAGGTTTTACTGCTGTTTTCAGCCCAGTCTGACTGATCACCATCTTTTGCTGAAGTTACCAGTTCAATCAGCACCTGATGGATAGTCTGTGTCTGAAGATACTCGAACTGAATGGCCTTACTCTGGTGGAGCATGAGCACAGTGATGGGGAAGCAGATATGGATGAACAGGTAAGCTTGTTTGTTTGCAAACACATCTGACAGGAAATTTCCCCGAGATGTTCCAGTACCTAAAGAATTACTGGCTTGATTATGAGTTAACCTGGAACTTCCACCACTGTATTGACAGGACAAGAGTGGCTGCATTTGGTTTTGTTGTAACTGCAACTTGGTTGTTGGTGGCAGAGCCCCTTCCCATTTACTTGTGTGCTTTATAGAAATGTGTCATAAGAGGTGATGCACGATAGTTGGAAAAGCGAGAGCCTCTTTTTAGGTCGTTAGTGCCCTGTGTTAGTGAAGTAACAGTCTAGTTGTTGCACTCAGTTGCAATAGTTCCTTGTTACTTCTCTGTGTAGAAAGATTTGTGTTAGAATGAATTTGTAGTCATGTCTGTTCGTACCTGTTCAGGTGTTTCTGCACTCATCTATGTCCATCAGAGGTATCACAGCTTATAATCTGTTAGCAAAGTGGCAGCCAACTCTGCAGACTTGCAGAGCAGTAGTGGGATAAAGGAGGCAACATGAGATAGCTGTCTGCCCTCTCACTGATTCCAAAGTTGTTAATATAAAGATGTGATTGAGCAGCTGCTTGCTTTAGAAACCCCTTAAATTTATTTCTTCTCCCTGTAAGTGAAGCAGTTGAGGCAAAACCAATTTAAAATGTTTGATAAATATGTATTGTGGAAACTTTTATTAAAAGCAGTGATGAAGCTATGTGGCCCTTTTACATGAAGGGAGTAGAAGTTTAGTGGAGGTAGCTACTTTGGCAGTTTAGGGTAGCATTGCCCTAGCTTTATTTTTTTTTCATTTCAGGATGAAAAGAAGCATTTCAGTGTGGTCCTGTTAAGCCTACGACTCCTCGCCAAGTTCCTGGGGTTTCTTGTTTTCTTGCCATATCGCACTGTGGAGCAGCCAACTAGAGACTTGCAAGACTCTGCAGTAGCATTAAGAAACCAAGTAAGAAACAAAACTCTTCTAAGAAATCTAACATAGACTTTTGCTTGATAGGCAGGTTTTTTAATCCAAGGAGGAATTTAGGGATAGTTATGCCTTTTCAAAGCAAGCCAGTGGTTCCTCGGATGATGTTGCACTATTCTGTGTCCCTGCTGCATATTCTGGTGTTGGGAACAAAGGAAAGAAGAGTTTGTGTAAGCTAGAAAAAGGGGAGCAGTGCACTGACAGTGAGGTACTCAGTCTTCTATTATTTCTGCTAATCTGGGACTGTCATACCAGAACTCTGGCCTGGCTAATACTTGTATCGTAGTGTAAAATCTGGCTGCCAGAAATGTTTCTGAGAGGTTTGCACCCATCTCCTAGCAGTGTGTCATATGAATACAGAGGCAGGGGTTACACCTTGGCTCTGCTTGTATGTAGTCAGGCTCATAACCTTACTTTTGAAAGTTGCAGTGGCACCTCTGGTTGCCATCATAGTGTAGTTTTTACCTCTGCTCTTGTGCAAAGAGAAGTTTTCATTAGCAAGTCACCTCTTATTTGTACAGAAGATGAAATCCTACAAAGAAAAATCAAGATACAGATAGTTTTTCTTTAAGTATCAAAAGGTAGTTTCAAGCTGCTGCATTAACTTCTGTTGTCCATTAAGACCCTGCCTGTACTGGATGTATTGAAGCTTCTGAGGCAGTCTATCCGGGATCGACGTTCTATTCTCACTATCCCTTGGATTGTGGAGTACCTTTCCCTTGTGGATCATATTGCCCCTTTCCTTGATTACTACAGGAAAGTATTTTGTCTCTTGCTGCAGGTATATAGGTAAGTGGTTGGGAGACGATATTTAAGAACTTTTCTGTGAAGGTTTGCTTGTTTAGTTGAGGTGCCAGGTGTTTGAGAACGCTCACTGGCCCTTGTCTGACATTCTTTTATATAAAAGTACCTTTTTTGGTGCATATTACGATATATATTCTTGTCTTACAGAAAATTGCAAAGGGAACACATCCTAAACTCTGAGATTAATATTTGATTTAAGTGGGGTTTTTTCATTAAGTAAACAAAATTCTTTAAATCCCTATTCACTCATTCTGCATCTGCAAATGTGAAGTTTTAACCTTGAATTTGAACCTTAAACAAGATCTCCCATGCCTAAGTAATGCTCTGGTTTTCTTTCCCATATACATGAGAAAAGTTTCAAGCATGTTCTAGAGAGTTGCTTAACACTGGCTTTTCCAGTGTGAGCTTAAACCAGCATATTATTTATATACATATGTACAAAAAAGTAGAGCTTGCTCTCCACTCTTTAGGTAGATGGGTAAGGAATGTGTACATGGTGACAAGTAATATAATTAGATTATTTTTTTTCCTTTATGAGAATCGAGCTGAAATCTAACACCCTATCTTTCTGCTTCTGCTGCATGGCAGGTTAATGGTCCTTTCTGAAGATAAGACTATGAGTTTCCTCAACAAGCTACTGATCCTTGCAGTTCTGGGTTGGCTTTTTCAGGTAAAATTTCCTGTGTGCACACACCTCTTCCTAAAGAAAAAGCCGAGCACAGAACTCAATAGAAAATAGTACTGAAATGAGTTTAAACACTGCAAAACAGTCTGTTTTTTGGTGGGGTTTTTTACTCTAGTGTGGTATTTAAAGAATCCTCTGTATTAGGATGGAGAATTATTTTCTGTTAGTGGAACTGTGTGAATTCCAGTAGGAATTCTAATTGCTGCTGAAATATGTTCTGCATCTCTGTAAGCAAGCTGACAGCTGGTTCCTGTCAGAGCTGGAAGCTTATGTCAGAGATGCTAGCTGGCAGCCTTGAGTTACTGGGGAGTTTTTTGTCTGATGAAGGGGTGGCGTGTGATGAAGTCTTAAAATCATTGTGTGCCTCCAGTTGGAAGCAAGGTAACTGCTTAGCAGAAACATGTTGGAAAGGTGAAAGGTGCTGTATGAGGAGGATAAGGAAGGTGGCTTATGTTACTGTTATCAAACTAAATCTTTGATTTTATGGCAAGGTTCTCCTTAGGGCAGAGTGAGTGCTAGGGGTTTTTCTTTTCAGGCAGAAGGTTGGTGAGATTTTACTATCCTCTTTATCAGAAATAGTGTAATTTACTGACTGCTATTTGGGTGGTAACTGGTGGGGCTTCTGTTTCAGGTTCCATCAGTCCCTGAAGAGTTGTTTTTTGCTACTGATGTCAGGCAGGAGGGATTGCTGATGGATACTGCGACATCGGCTCAGGCTTTGGTGAGTTAGTGCAGTAGCATGTCCTCTGAACTGGTGGACCTACCACGGTCCCAGAAGACTAAGATTTTAACAGGAACTTAGCTTCAGTGCAGCTGCATTGAGAACATGTAGGCCAATGGATGTGATGTCCCAGTTTGTTCCAGTGCCTTGATTGCATCCTGGAGCGTAAACTGTGTGTTACAGCTTTTGTCAGGCGAGAGACATCTCACAGGCTGCAATGGCTTGTAGAATAGGTGTCAAATTATGCTGGAGGATCAGATGCTGTTTTCCTACTCACTGGTTATTGCAGTACAAGGTGAGCTGATAGAACTGTTAGCTTTCCCCAGAAATAAGTAATAATAATGGTGAATTCAGCAGGAATAATATGGGACTATAAAAGCAAGGCTGTTATCTTTGGAGTCACCTTTTTTCTAGGATAACTGAACTGAAAATAGTATGACCAAGCAGAAAATGAAGTGAGTTTACAGCATGTGTGATGTTTCAGGTAATTCCTAGACATGCAAGAGAATACATAGTATTCCTTGAAAAATGCTAAGTTATTTGTGTATCTTCTTCTAATTAGAGTTCCCTTAAATAGCAGGGGTAAGATGAAGAGATCAACTGATTTTTTTTATTTTTATTTTTTTTTCCCCACATGAGTTCAGTGCACACTACCTGTGTGGATAGGATCTAAAGTTCCTTCTCCCATGCCCTTGGCTGCATTGTGTGTCTCTAACACTGGGGTAACATTACTCCATAGTGCGGTGTTCCAGTGGGTGAAGACACCTGTGTAGGTGTAATGCATAGCAGATGTGCCTCATTTGTTCTCCTCCATGTAATAGGTTTCTCTTTTACGAGTAGCAGCTGTGGCAACTGTCCTGCTTCTTCTCTGTAACCATCAGCTTTCAGCTGGGCTTTGTGACACTAATGAAATGTAGAGCAGCTCATAGTGTGTTGTGGGGCTGGACTGAACACTTGAGCTGCAAAGTTCAGAATTTTACTGTGGATTTAGAATCTAGTTATTTTTACTGTTTTCCTGGAAAGGCAGTTCTGCAGCCTGCCTGTAACTGTGTATGAGATTTTTGATTTGCTGCAGACTATTTCTTTCCTGCTGTGTCCCTTCATCATTTCCTTCCTTTTCTTACCAGGACTCTGTACCCTTGGTGGATCAGCAGTTACTTTATACCTGCTGTCCCTATCTTGGTGAGTATTTAGTATATGTTTATTTTTATTTATATTTTTAAATTTTTATTTATATTTGTCCTTTGGTACTGTGAGTCCTCGGATCATCTTTCTTGTTGCTTCTCACAACTTCAGGTCTCGGTTGTGTGTGAGTCAGCCTTGACAAAAAGCTGTATTGCAGAAGCTCATTAAGCTGTGAATAGTGTCTGGTGAAGCTGGGGGAGGGAGGCTACACAATTAGAATAGTTGATCTACAGAGCTTGAATATGGAGGAACAGGGGAGTTCATTCTTCACGAGCTGGAAGGAAGCATTATAAGGAGTAAGTTTACAACTTTTCCATCCTAGGTATAGTGAGACTTGTTTGTACTGTGAGGAATGTCTTGATCCTTGAGCATATTCCTGCTTACAGGCAGAGGGGAAGAATCCTTTTGTACCCTGGTGCTTTATCAGGTGGTTGTTTGAGGTGTCTTTTTCCTGGGATCCAACTGCTGTTGGTGAAATCCCTCTCAATATAGTTCCTGGATGGTGGGATGGTGCTCTGCTTCTTAGGCTTTATCTGCTAGAAAAAAACTGTATGTTGGACCTGCATCACAAAAGTTTCTAGGGGTTTAACATGTTTTCAAGCTTTTGCCCCAATATTTTTTCCTGCCCCTGTTGGGATTTTGTGTAACTCTATTTGCCTTATTGTCCTTGTAGACTTTACAGTTCCCACTTGCCATGCTAAAAAGGAATGCATAGAAATGACTGCTTCCTGATGCTTCTCAACAAGTCCTATGTGCCAGGGAGCTTTTTGGAAGCCTCCTCCTCTTTTATCTTTGGAGCCTTGCCTGCCTTGCTATGCCCTACCAGTGAAAAGGGTGGGATGCCTCTCTGCTTTTCTGAAACTTCAGCTTTCACAGAAGCTGAGCGAATCTGCTCTGGAAACATGACTGACAATGTGAAAGTCTCTCTCTGGAGTTTTGATTTGTTCCCTTGCTCATGAGGATAATGACTGATTTTGCCTGTTTTTCTGTGCAGGTGAGCTGCGGAAACTACTTGCCTCTTTTGTGGCTGGTAGTGGAGCAAAAAACGGTGGCTTTGTAAGGAAAATCACTCCCACAGCTGCAGAGTCCTTGGCCTCCAAGGCTTCTGTCACACAGCGGAAACTGCAGGTAATGAAATAAGGGAGTCACAAGGGGAAGCAGGGCAGAAGAAATTGCTTGTGTGAAGGAAGGTTGCACAGTGGTATCCTAAAGCCAGGGAAATAAAAGAATGGGCCCAGGCAGCAGGGAACATTGTGTTTCATATTTGAGTACCCTTACTCCTCTTTATTATGTTATAGTCATGTGGGTAGAACACCATGTGAGTGTTGAAATCCAGATAAATTCAGTGTACGTTCTTGCAGTTGGACAGCTAACCTATTTCTGTCTGCATCTTCTTTAACATAAAATGTTGGTAAGTTTCTCATACTCTATTTTGGTTAGATTGTAGCCACACTTTCCACCAAAGAAGGAACTATGTAGGAGCCGACAGGATTACTAGCCTGTAATTAGAGAGTATCCTTTCTTTGTAAAACCAAACCCTTCTAGTATGTACTGTCAGAACTCTCCCATTCTTCCCTTTACTGGGCATTTGCTTTTGTAGCTTTGTCAATGCTGATAATGAGCTTTGTTTGGATTAAAAGGTGTGAAGGAAATAAGGAGCAAATACTTCACGGTGGTGCTGAATGCTACAGAAGCATGAAGTTCTATGGTAGGCAAATTGCCTACCTGTTAGCACAATTGCAGGTGATAATTCTGTCCATTCCAGTATTGAGGACAGGAGGATCTGAGTGGGATGCTCTAATCAGTTGTAGCACTTCTCTCTTGAACAGGTAGAGTTGGAACAGGCCTTCTTCCACAACCAGCCTCCCTCCCTACGGAGAACAGTTGAATTTGTGGCAGAGAGGGTGGGATCCAACTGTGTTAAGCACATCAAGTAAGTGCTGGTGATTTGTTCTGTGACTTAAGAAGTAATTTTACACTAATGAGGCAGAGTTGATCCTTTAAAATTGTGTGTGTGGGGGAAAGAATGCTTTTCTCAGAGCATCCTGTTTAGCAGAACCCAAGGCTATGACAATGGAGTCCAACAACATCTGATTGCTGTCATAGAGGGGAATTTGTGAAGGGATGCACAGAGGAGTGTATGGGACACTTGGAAAGTGAACATTGTGCAGCATTTTGAGACTTTATATCCCTTTCAGAATGTTCTTGCTAACGATAGGAAAATCTCAGGTCAGGTAGACCTGTGGAGGTCATCTGATCCAAACTCCTGCTCAAAGCAGGGCCAGCTTTCAAGTCAGATCAGGTTGCTTGGCACCTTTTCCAGCTGAGTTGTGAAAGTCTCTAAGGATGAAGTTCAGCAGCCTCTTAGTACTGTGTTCCCATGCTTAATTTTCCCAGGCTTTGTGAAAAACGTTTTCTTACATGCTATCATAATTTCCCTTGTTCCAGCTCATGCATGTTGCCTGTTGACCTTCAGCTGCGTACTTCCTGGAATAGCCTTGTTGTGTCTCCTCTATAACGCTTCCTTTTCTCTTCACCTTCTCCTCCAGGCTAAGTGAAACTGTCTCCCCAAGTCTCCTTGCAGGTCACATGCTCCAGCATCCCAGCTGAATTAATGATTTTTTTCTTTTCTCCTGCAGTCACTCAAATTGTCAATGGCTTCCTCATGTACTAGAATCCCAAGGGTGGACACAGTACTCCAGATGCAGCCTCACAGTGGCAAGGGAAGCAGTAACTTCCCTTGAGTTGCTGGCTGTGCCATTACTAATGTGAGCCCAGTATAAGGTTGCCGTTCTGTGCAACTGAACTCGTGTAGCTTGTCTACTGAGAACCTGAGAACCTTTTCTGCAGAGTTGTTCCCTAGCCAGTGGACCCCAGCCTGTGCAGATGCCCAGTTACCACCCCATTGTCAGACCATTTCTCCACCTTGTCACAGTCCTCATGAATGGCAGCCCTGCTCTCCAGCATGTCACTTGTGAGCTTGCTGAGAGTTTGCACTGGCCTGTTGTCCAACTTGTTGGAAGACATTAAACAGTATCAGATGTCTTAATTGCTGCTTTCTTCCTTACAAAAATAACAAGGAGATGGTACAGTACTAAACACAGTATCATTAATTCTTTTTCAGCAGAGTGGTTTATTGCATCTGAGCTAGGTATCCTCCTAAACTGGGGAGAACAGCTAGTTAAGTTAGTGTGTGCTGGCTTTTTAGTGATTTCAGTCTGTCTTATTGTTCGTGTTCTTTTACAGGGCTACACTGGTAGCAGAGTTGGTTCAAAGGGCCGAAGTCATGTTGCAGGATAAAGTGAAGGAGGAGGATGGTAATCATGACAAGCTGCTTGAAGAGGTGTGCAGTCATCTGTATGAGGAAAGGGCCCAGGCACTCATCAGAGGCAGAGAGTAAGGAGGAAAATTTATTTAAACTTGTGCCTTCCCTTCTCTTCTTATTGTGGAATCTATAAGTCTAATTTGGCTTGGCCTGTCATGCTCAGTTTCTGGTAATTATAAACCCTGACTTCTGCTCTTCTTAGGGTGACTGTCTGCTGTGCCTCTAGCCAGTTAATGCCATATTTGTAGGAAGGAACAAAGGTGCTGTGTGTCCCTCTGCATCCAGCTCCAAACGGACATCCACTGCAGCTGCTGTATTCCCCCTGTTTCGAAAATGGAGAATTGCAGCTTGGTGGCTTGTAATTGCTCTTTCCTTTATCTGGTTCTTTTGGTCTGACTTATTTCACTGCAGTCTTCCAACTGGTTTTGACTGTAAGAGAGCGTGTGAACATTGCTACAGTGATGAACCTCTGAGTGTTATCTAAGAAATTGTTCTAACCCTGTGACACTTTTTTGTTTCTTTTCTTGCAGATTTTGCAAAAAGAAAGGTCCTGAGGCAGTAAGGGTGTTACTGCCAGAAGAGACATCTGCAGCAGTATGTATTTTCATTAATACTTACTAACTAAAGGCCTTGTCTTTAATTCTGGACCACTACCATTTTTCCATTGCTGCTCACTTATTCCTTAATAGCTTAGGACAGTGGGATCTATTGATGCCCTAATGTGAGGACTAATAGCTAAAGAGAGTCATCTCTCAAAGGCTGCCTTTAATATTCTGGCTGAAGTGGCACTCTAGCTGATAACTAACTTGAGACTACAATGGTATTTAGATTGCATCATCCTGCAAAGATAATGCTTTTGTTGATGGGGTTTGTATGGTGTTGATGAGATTTGGGAAATCAAAACACATCCATCCTGTTGCCCAGAGTAGCAGTTCCCACAGAGGTGGTGGTACTCTTGTTTAAATATTGCATGCTGAAATTAAGCTTTTTACATCTAGACTTCCTTCTGACTTCTCACTGACTAGAGTGCTATGGCTGGTAGTAATCCTATTACTTGTTATCCTTCCTGTAAAGGTCTTAAGTAGTGCTGAAGACATTGCAGTGGAACTGGCTACTGAGAAAGCCTGTGGCTGGCTTTCTGCCAACATTGCAGGTGGGTCTCCTTACCCTGAGCTGGGGATTCTAACCTGTGTATTGTACTCTTCTGTTTTTTTTTTTCCCCACTCATGTCAAGGGGTAGATTTTATTCCAGTGTTACAAGGTACTTGGTCCTACTAATTTTTCTTTTAGTGGGAAGTAGGCAGTTGTACTGCCCCTCGTTGTTTAGGAATAAGAGGAATGATTTCTAGCTCAAAGAACCTTCTTCAGGGCTTTTTCAAGCTTAGCCCATATAAGTGATTTTTAGTTATGGAGGCTTGTAGGATGGTGAGAATGAATGCTGTGGAAAGCTACTTCTGAAAATGACACCTAGGCTGAAGTTGTCTTAGCACTTCAAATGTATGATACAGACAGCTGTTCTCTCAAGCCACCTTATGGACCACATGTACAGAATGTTTCTGAAATCTTCTATCAAACAAACACCTCTTGAACTTCAGCAGGCTGGAGGCAAGTGTAGTCCCTTTACTCTGTAATAGTGCTCTGGCAGCTCTTAAGAATCTCTGAAAACTCAGTGTTTCAGGAGGTTGTGCCAAGAATCTGGGGAGGATTATCCAGCACCGTTTGCAGCAGCAGGAGTTCAGTGTTCTGGATGCTGGTCAAATCTTATTTTGGTAGAAAGCATATGGCTTTCATGGGCACAGTGGTTGAAGTGGTATGATCATGCTGATTCAGCTTTCTACTTTGGCACTGCTTCCTGGCTTAGCTACTGCGTTCATTAAACCCACTGAAATATTTTAATGGAAAATGAGTTGCTAGTGGTATCTAGTGGTAATGGGTGGCTGTGGTTTAGAGCTGTGGGTTAACACACTCTCTCCACCTGTGCCTCTGCCTATTCAATACAATGGGAGCTCAGAGTGAGAGGGATTTGAAAGTGTAAACTGTCCTTTCCTCATTTGCCATGGCCCTTGGAATGAGAGGCTAATGTGGATAGTGTTTGGAAATAGTTGTCTGCCTCACTGGAGAGAAAGGCTGAAGTAGACAGCATTTATTCCCTGTTCTTCGTAGCACTTATCAAAAGAGAAGTGAAAGCAACCTTCAACAGAATGCTGAAAGTCCCAGGACTTCCCTTGCCTGGCGAGGATGCTCTGGAGTTGAGAAAGGACTGCCCTCCAGGCTGTCAGCACTGTGCTCCGTTTCCCTCCCAAATCATCAATGAGCTAAAGGTACATAGTGTTCACTTCCTGGCTTACCCTAAATCTCTCTCTTTTTCACAGTGGTAAGGGTTGTTTGGTTTGGTTTTGTTTGTTTGTGTGTATTGTGGTTCTTTGCTTTTTTTTTAGAGCGGTTATTCCGGCTCTAAGGAACTGCCTCTGAGGAGTGCTTAGGAAACACAATGGAAAGGTCTCATGTTTTTTTTTTATCCCCCTGCTTGCTGTCTGTGTGTCAATCCAAGCTCCCTGGTCAGGAGTGCTATCACAAATACAGGATTTCTGGTAGCATGGCAGTGGCCTTTTTGATATGAATAGCAGAGAAACCATAGCATGGTAAGTACTGTGTACAACTGTATGCTGAAGAGTCAGCATATCAAAATAGCTACTTTTTACTCTTTTTATGGAGAGTCTCCTGGTCTCCATTTAGAGTGAGTGTTTCCTGTTGGTCCTTTCAGTTCTGTAGAACTTGGTGGTAGACTGTCCCATCTTCTACACCAGGAATTCTACATTTAATTGTCAGATGAATGTATGAATCTGTTGAAAAGTTTTTGCCAGTTTGCATCTGCACCTTTATTCAGCTATAATTAGGGAGAAACAGTATCGTGAAAAGAAGGTGATGGTATGAACTTAATTTCAGTCTTAGATCCAAGCAGTTTTCTATTCAAGCTGGTTCAAGCTACATTTTGGTCTTTTTCCCCAAGCTTTTGAAAGGCCACTGTTATTGTAAAGATCATGCAGTTACATAAACTTGTGGGAAACTGGGAGGTGCTACCACATGTAAAATGAGCTAAACCACTTTTCATACCATAACCCTGTTAGTGCTCATCATACTCAGCTTTGAGTTGACACTGAAGCTACTTTGGCAATATAAGAGGATTTCTGTAGAGCTTGTACTCCGAAATTACTCGCTGTACTATCAGATTTATCTTGAGATTTCAGATCTAGTTACTTTTAAGAAGGATGAACTGGTTGCTGTCACTGACTTCAATTTCAGAACATGAGTGAGAGCTATGGTAGAAAATCAGACATGGGTAAGGTTGTGAAAAATTCAGCTTATTCTGAATGAAGAAATGAAGAGGATACTAGCTTAATTATTTATTTTATTTTTAATGAGGATCTGAGGACTGTGCTGTCATAGATCCAAAGATCTGTTTGTGGCAATGCAGGATACTAATGGATGAATTAATGCTGTCTTTATCATCAAGGATGTGCTTTGTGTTGCTGTGGGCCCACGGGATGAGGGTGAAGTGATTGACTATGGCTGGCTGGAGTGCTTGCTGGGACGATTGAGTCAGACACTTCGATGCAGAAAGGTAAAAGTAGTGAAAGAGCAACAAAAAAGCCCTTTGACCACTTTGAACTGTCTTCATATTTGTAACTTGTTAGTTTGCTTTGCCTCACAGTTGAGTTTAGTTGAATGTTTTTTGTCTGAGCTCAAATGTGACAGTTGCACTGCATTTTTTATCCTCTGTAGATCTGCTTGTTACATAAAGTTAGCCTTTCTGGATCCCCTATTCATCTGTCATCTTTTCTTGTCTTTCCATCCTTAATGATTTCCTGGTGACAGCTCTGTGCTTCTTGCTGTAAACTGCCTGCTGTTCTCTGATATTTTTATGCCTTGTGAAGCCCTGTTTTGTCCAGCCCACAGTATGGGGGACAAAGATACAACATTTTTTTTGTGTGTTTTCCAGTTCATGTGTCCCACATCAGAACAGCAGCTGGCAAAATGCACAGTTGAGTTGGCCTCTTTGCTGGGTAAGTCGGTCGTAAGCTATTTTAAGACTGAAACCTGTTATTACAGTTCTCTTAAATCCTTGAGGTCAGAGACTTCAGTGTGTAGAGCTTATGGATGTTTGTTTCTCTTTGGTGTCACTGAGTCTGCAGATTTTTTTTCTAGGTGGTTGCTTTTATTCCCTTCCACCTTCTCCAAAACAGCCTTGTACTGTGTCTAACCATCCTCCAGGTCTGCTGTTCTCATCTGGTGTTTACATCTCCACTAGGTTTTATTTATTGATACCTTCCTTTAAATGTGTGATATGTTTTCCAGTATGTCTGCCTCTTGACTTTTTTTTTTTTTCCCCCTAAAAGTAAGGGCCTGTTCCCTTTCCTTTTCTTGCAGTTTCAGATCGTGTTCCTCTGAGTGTCAGGATCAAGTCCCATGAGAAGAGCTCTGAGAGGCTGCATGTGAAGAATAATCCCACCTATGGCCTTCTAAAACTGCTGCTCTCTGTCTGGAAGGAAGACTTTGGGACACCTGTTCCTGTGCAGCTGATCTTCAGCAAGAAGAACATTGGTTATCTTGCAGAAGTTAAGCAGCGAGAGGTAAAGCTTATTGTCATCTGTGGAGCTGCCAGTTATCCACTCTGCTCTGATAGATTCATGTAGGAGTTCTGCTTGCCTCTGGTGTTAACTGATTCCTTGTGGGAGGGGGGCCAGCAGGATTTGGTCTGCTTTTAGCTGGTGGTGTTTCTGCAGGGGCTGGCTGCAGGCTTGTCAGTGTTTGATACCTGTCTGGGTGTGGTCAGGAAGGCACAGTTTAATTTGGGAACAGATAGCAAAATGGCTTATTCAGCCTGGGAGATTATGAGGACTGAGCATATGTGACTTTGTAATCCGTTGTCTTCGTGTGTCTTTTATCAACTTTCATTTTTACATGCATATTGGTGTGGAAAATAACCCTGTGAAGTTACAGGCTAAAACCAGCTTATTTTGGAAGGTAAAGAAAGAATTTTTTAAAGCTGTTCTTGAACATACAGGAATTAAATACTTAGTGCCTTTGGAAACTGAGAATTAGAAATGTTTAGGTTTTTTTGGTAGGGTACAGTGTATGAACTAAAGGAATTTTGTTCACTTATTTTGGATGTTTCTCTTTGGTGTCCTTCATTGCCACCCTCAGATAAATAATGTGCCATCTCCTTTTGGTCCTTTTCTCCACATTCTGATCCAAGAAGGAAACCATAAATTGCATAGAGATAAAGAAATGAACACAAAATCCATTTCTTTTCGAGTTGTTGATTTTTTTATTTTTTTTTCCCCTCTTCTGCAGTGGGATTTGTTCCTTTTCATGCTTCATGGTCTTGTAGAACATGAACTAATGAGAACTAGTGAAATTGAGAGCTGCTTGCATAGCCTTGAAGAGCTCCCTTGGCCCTCAGTAAGTAATCAGATGTGTGTAAACAGTAAGTGAAATAAAAAGTAAAGCTAAGCAGTCGATCCTTGCAGTTATATTTCATGTAGATGAAGTCCATAAGCTTCCCTATCTGCTCAGTGCAGCAGAAGGCCTGGCTTCCAACAGGTTTGTTACTGTTGTGTACTAGGGCAAATCCCAGCATTGCCCATGCAGTGGAAACATTTCCAACAAAATTGTAAGCCATTTTGGAGACCACCTGGCACAGTTAGCAATTCTCAGTTGTAGCCTGAATGTGCTTTTGCTATGTTCCAACTGAGAATGACATGTTGGCAAGGGTCTTCACTGACCAGACTTGCATTTAAACCTCTTCGCCTCCTACTACCAGAATCTGAGAGGAGTGAAAAGGTAGGAACTGCCCACCTCCCTTGCTAAACCTAGACAGTATTTCAAGGCTGGTGAGTGCTTGCTTGTTGGCAATGTTTAACCATTTGAACTGTGGCAATGATCTTTTCTGGGAAGGATGGGGAGACTGAACATGTAGACCTACAGGCATTCATCTTCACAATCAATTTTGTGGCTTGTCTAGGTAGGTTTCTGCCCTGGAAACATAAACAACATATTTAACCTTGTAATGTTCTTTACTGGAAAAGTGAAGTAAGCCTCTTTATTGATGTTTGTTAATAAGGGCTCCCTCTGTGTGTTACAGGATTTCTTAAAAGAACTGGAAATGCTGTCCAGAGTATTTCTATCAGAACATCACGTAGAGGAGCCCAGGACTAACTGCTGTGAGCTGACCAGACAATCTCTAGGTACCGTGACAGCACAAAGTTAATGGAGGTGGAGTCTCTTTGGACAAAAAGTACTAATGAAGATGCAAACAGAATTTTTGCTGTTTCTGAATGCATTGTGAGCTCTTTGCTGGGAGCATACTGCAGATAAGAGGTCACTTGTGCAAAACCTGCACTGGTCTTTCTGTTCATGGACACTTTGCCATGGTGACTATGCTGAAGGATTTATATCAGCAAATGGATCTCCAAGGCAAAAGTCTTTTAAGCACCTTGATCGTTGCTCAGAGCACCTGGCTTTTTTGACTCTCAGACACTTTCTGCATTTGCACAGCAACAGGCTGTGACCAAACCCAGGAATCAGTTCAATTGAACAAGTTACTCTGTCATAAGAGAGATGGTTTCCTGGTGGCTGTCTCTTCTCTTAACTTAATGTGATTTCTCATGCTGTCTTTTAACAAAGACTCTACTGTTAGGGGAGGGGGGAAATGTGAACCTGTATGATACAGAGATGAGCCTATATTTATTTTTCATTGTAAGCTCAATTTCAAAGGTTTGATTTTAATTTTTTTAAGACTCATTTTAAAAATTAAACCATATTAAATATATACACCAGAACATTGATGGCATTATTGTTAAAGGATGTAGATGCTTAAGTAAGTGCTTTACTATCTCCTGTTGGAAACAGAACTTGTCATTTCCCAGGGTTTTTAACAGAAGTGGGGGAGAAAAATATGTGTTTATATTTTTTACTGAAAACAGTATTTTTAAAGACACTTTCTTAGTATGTGAACATAAATGGCACCTAGCTGCTAGTCACTGTATTTTGTAATCCCTCTTGCCTTGAGTTTGGGTTTATCAGAGAGGAAGTGCTACAGCAAGGAAACAACAGCCTGAAAGAGCACACAAAAAAAATTTTAAAAATAGTGAAAAAGCACAGTGACAGCCCTTGAAGAGCTAATTTTGAAAGGAATCCTTTTCATGGAGGACAGTGGGGGAGGCCAGGGGATGTTTTCTGCCCTTATGGATAGATCATCACCAAGCATGTGACCTCCTGTTCCCCCTGCCATGTATTGCCTTAAACTGGGGTTTGTGGTGGGGTCTGCTTGTGGCTAGCAAGGATTAGGTGCTCATTAGCTGTCTCAAGGGATTTTCTCCCTCCCTGCAGCTTTGAGGATATTTCCTTTTGTCTAGGAGTGTCCTGTTATTGCAGGAGGCTTTTTTCAGAAAGCAAATACTGTGTTATGTAAGGACATCATCTGCACAGAGTGAAGCCTGGGGCTTCTAAGCTTGCTAATTAATTTACTGCTTCCTTGTATAAGGTGAGAAAAGGCAACATCTTGGAGTCAGTGATTTAAGAAAAAAACACTAACAGACCTAATTAGGCAGAAAGGTGTTAAACTCTTACAATGTATCTGCTACAGAGAGAAAAACATCAGTGTCTGAACTGTACTGAGATTTTTCATGACTTGGTTTCTTAGCACTGCAGTGAAAGATTTGGTATATTCCATCTGCGTGCCTCATTTTAGGGGTTTTCTCCTGTGCTTGAAGGAGAGGGTCCCTAGCTGTAGGCATGCTGTCTAGGCAGCAAGGGGACATGGTAGTACAAACTGAAATAGCAAATGCAACATACCTGCTCCCTGAGGCTGAGTATTGTGTGCCATTTCACTGCAGATCTCATTTGGAGTTGCTGTTTGTAATAATAAACATGATTAAATGTCCTGGTTTGTGTTGAAGGTATCAATACAGAACTTTTTTTGTACTGGGATGAAGTACAGAAAGGTGCCTTGCCACAAAGCACAGGGCAGAAAAAGTTTAGTAATCTATCCTGTCTGGCCTGCTGCTTCATTGTTTATACTGAAATATAACTTTGTTATATAAGGGGGATGGGGATGGTTGGAAGGGGAAGAAACTGGAATCCATAATGGTTAAAAGGGTACTTGCAGCTTTAGAACTGATGTTATTTAGGGTTTTTTTGTAACTGTTTGCACAGATACCAGGGCCACAGCTGTTTCCATGAAGTCAACATACCTCAATTGTTCTTCTATAATACAACAGGCTTGGAAATTTTTATTTAAAAGGTGACCAAACTCCATGAGTAGATTACTGCTGCCAGAGAGCTTAGTTGTGCCCTATGGAGGAGAAGGCAGTCAGTTCTTTCATGAGAAACAACAGGTAAGAAACACCTGGTTCCATGTATGTGGTGTATGTTTCTATGTCTTACTGCAGTTACTGTAGTTCCTGGGCACCCCATGCTCCCCATGGCCCTCGTTTGGGTTAGAACAGAACTGATTCTGTTTGATGACTTTGTTTTCCAGACACAGCTCCTCAAAGCAACTGCAGTTCTGAAGCTGGCTGTATGCTGTTTACAAACACTACCTGCTTCCAGCAGTGATTAAGCCTAATGTTTGGGTTTATTGCCAAGGATTGGTATCTAAACCAGGGCCGCTGCTGAATGTTTTTTTGTATGGCATTTGTAAAAGTCTGCACCTGCAGGGAGGAGCAGACAGGACAGGTGACCCTAAACTGACCAGCTAGGTATTCCATTCCATATACCTCATACTTGGTACAAAGCTGAGTGTCAGTCCCCTCTTCTCTCTCTCCTTTCTCTTCCCACTGGTGGGGAGGAGGGAAGAGTGGAGTAGTGGAGAGTGTCTGTCACTGGGAGGCGGTCAATCTAGCCCTAACTCTGAATGAATACACTCAGCCTTGGCTGCTCTGTAAAGCATCTTGGGTGCCAAAAGCTGTTGAGGGTCAGGGCTGGGTTGACCACTAACCCTGTGACAGACACTCTCTATTACACCCTCTTCCCTCCCCATGGGAAGGGAATAAGAGAGAGGGAGAGACTTGTGGATTGGAAAATGAAAACTACTTTAATGAAAATAATAATAAAATGAAATATATACAAATATGTACAAAACCAACACCAAACCCAACCCCCTCCTTGGTGGTAACTAAGTCACCATCTCCCCACTAATACTGCACCAGAAGGCCTCAGCAGCAGACAGGAACCAGGCTTGGGGGCTGGATCCTGGAACTGGGTTCAGGAACTTATGGATCAGGATCTAAGGCAGAATAGATGAGTTCCCCTGAGATGCTGGCCATTGAAGAAGAGAAGAGAAAAGGGCAAGAAGCAGGAAGTTATATCAGTTTTATCTTGAATATGATGAATATGGAATGGAATACTTAGTTGGTCAGTTTCGGGTCACCTGTGCTGACCACTGTTCCCTGAAGGTGCAGCTCTTACTCTGCACCCCTTACTGTTAGACAAAAGATTTAGCAGTGACCTTGTTTTGCATACTGATCCCTGGTAGTAAATCTGAACATTGTCTTATCACTGCTAGAAGCAGGCAGTGTCTGTTGAAACATGCTGTTAGTTTCAGAAAGTGAAATTACTTTAGAGGAGCTTCTCCTAAAAAGTAAAATCACTGAACACAGTTTGTTCTGTTCTAACCCAAACCGCAACGCAGAAACCACATTTAAGCAGCAGCTGGCTGCTTGACTCTTGTGCCACAAATTCATATTCTATCCACATTCCTCAGCAGGTAAGTAGGAGACACATCTTTTATCAATAGCTAGCCTTTATGTTGTTTCTTCATCCAGCATCGTTCCATAGATGGGTATCTGTCTTACCTGGAGCACAAAAACATGGGACGCTTTTTTTTCTGTGTAGAAAATACCATTTATTGTGGGTATGAAAATAGCAACCTTGATTAGGAGCAGAGATGTGACAATAGGTGGTACAACACAAGTGGTCTGATCATCTACTGCTCAGCAGTAACTTACAGGAAGTTGGGTTTTGTAGATTAACAAATTAGACATCTGCTGGGTTTTTATTTCTTCTTTCCAAACAAACCAAGGCCGAGCATTAACAGGTACCGTAAAATGTTATCTTTGCAAAAGAAAACATTCATATAAATAGGCTTTTTAGTATCAATTGAAGATTGTATTAAAAAAAATTACATTAATTCAATACTGATAAAAATAAAACTTAGCTTTGATAGCATATAAAAACACTTCAAGCATATATAAATAACTTAATCTGTAAACATAGAAAAAATCGTATGTATATATAAAAATAAACATCTGATGCACTGTACAATAAGACATTATCCTTCATAGGCACTGGCATCATTGATCTACAGGAGTCCCCCTAGATGTTTTTCCTACAAAAACTGCTTTGTTACTAGTGCCATGTCCAAAATAAAAGGGAAAAAAAGTGAAGCACTGAGCAAATCTTTTGTGGACTGTACGAAGCTCTCCCCTACCTCCTCCAGAAATCCATGGATGCAGCACTGGAGACAGAGCCAATACACTGTGCTGCTGATTCTGCTCATTTTTTTTAAGGGCTTTTATGACCTGCCTTGTTTGCTCTTCCTTTCTTGGTTTCCACCAAAAGGGAGACTGTGTGGCAGGTTTCACTCAGTTGCAGAAAACTTCGTGAAGGGTTGCCCCTTTTGCCTCAAGATGCTATGGAAGACACAAGACAACACGAACCATGCCATGACTCAGTTTGGCAGGCTTTTGAGAAAAGGCTGAGCCTCACCAAAAAGGAACCATAATATATTGGTGTTAAGATTGTAACCATGATCACCTGAAGATAAAACAAAGCAATTTTGGAAGTGAAAGGGTAACAAAACCTACCTGGTATAGTTTAGGGAGAAAAAAATTGCCTCGGGCTGGTATATCTCAAAACTGCTCTTTTCTTCAATATCAACTGAAAATTGCTATTTTGTTTTAAAACTTAATTTATTGCTAACAGGAAATAACAGAAGCTTAGAGCCAAAAATCACACTTGTGCAAAGATACAGTAAAAGTAGATCTTGGCTCCTGAATGCAAAGGTGGGAAATGCAGCTAACATTGCTGGGAAAATACATCTCTTACTGAAAGTAACTGTTCAGGTAGCAGATGGTGACTTGGGTAAGGTCGGTGCTTGAATACATATCTAACTTGACAAAGTTAAAGTGCAAGAGCTTTTTGAACAACATGGGCTTTTCTGAGCTAAAGAAAGCATATCATAACAGCTTTTATTGCTTAGGTAAGATAGTTAAAGTGATTCTTTACCATTGTGCTGAAAAACTAAATGAAGTTATTCAGGTATTTTAGTTGGTTGTGGTTTTGTTTAATTTTAGGAATATGTCACCAGACTAGGGAGTCTGTTGGAGCAAACATGTAAAGTCTGACAGCAGGATTGTTGGACTAAGTTCAAAAGAAGGACCATTGAGGTAACTGAATGAGAAGAGTCTGTGGTCACTGCAGTGGGACAGCTGGTCGTGCTATGATCAAGGAAGTGCAGTAAGACTATGACCAGGCTAGATTTTCAACACTGAATGCATTTGGGCAAAGGTGTTAGAAGGGCTGATGGAAAAAGCCATTGTGGAAAAATGCTGGAGCTACTCTTATTTGCAGGATTTAAATTCTAGAAACAAGCTGATTACTCAGTACTACTCCCTATTAATGGCAAAGTGTCACTGTTTACAAGTGTAAGTTTGGTTTCTTTATTTCAAAGCACCTAATTCTGCAGTGCAGTAAAACTGAGTCCTGAGGTGTGGTGGTTTCCACTAGTGCTGCATAGTGTAGTGCCAATCTGGAACACCACCTACAGCTGCAAGCAGTCAGCCAAAAACCTGTCCAGAGTGTAGGATGACTAGTGGATATCGTGCTGTTCTTACTTCCCTTCTCAAGAGGAAGTGTAGCCAGCTCACTAAGTTAAATGACTTATCTACACTGTTAGGAATTTTGCATTTGACACTTACTTCAACATTATGCAGCTCTACTCAAGAGTTTGTAAAAGGTCTCGAGCTGTATGTGTTCTGTTTCCAGTTTGTGGTGCATTGTGTTGCTTCCCTTGCCTTTTTCTTACTGCTGCCTAAACTTTTCTTAAAGAGAGGAGGTGGATCTTTGCTGCGTCTTGGAAACAGATACTAAATAATACACCTGTGCATGTAAGATGGTAAAGCAAAGTGTCTTCCTCTGCTCTTTGGAGAGACAGCATACCTTCCTGCTGCTCCGTGGGTGTCTTCCGCAGCTGTCTCCAGGAGGACAGGTTCCCCATGAAACTTGCTGGGTTTCTTCTGAGCAGTGTTGGCTAAAATGTTCCTTTTTTTCTAACTACACTTTTGTATAGCCCAGCACTAGCAGCAAGGCTTCTCAAGCAATGCTTGATGTGAGTGACTGTTGAACCAGCATTTTACATTACCCTTACAGGTGAGCTTGTGTCTTTCTGTGAACCTTCAGCTGCTGTTAAGCGTCCGGTTTTGTACCAAGCACTAACTAGTGAGAAAGTGTGCCAGTCGAGCAATCACCAGAGGCTGTCGTTTGGCAATGGAGCTCAGGAGCCTTGCAGGGATAGCTGGGGCACCAAGATCCACCTGCAGGAATTAGAAGACAGGCCCCATGTTGGAGTTTGTATCTGGGTTTAAATAAAACACTTCTCCAGCCTGGAGTAGCTCTGATGTTGCAAGTATGTATTGAGCACAGAAGCATTTTATAAGCAGATGCTGTCATTACTGTGTGGTTTGTATCCTTCCTGATACTCCACAGACTTTCAAAGCTTTGCTACCTGCTGTTGCTTTCCACAGGTCTGACCTACACTGCTCTTGAGTTTGAGCTTAGATTAAATATTACTAGTTTGAGACACATATGGTGTTACTGGAAATGTATATGCCTATACTAAAGTGCAGTATAAAAGTTTAAAATGCATATACGTTACACATGTGCATTTTAAAATTCATATACTAATTACTATAATATAAAAATAGTGCTCTCAGCATGGTAAAATATTTAATTACACACATATTATGGTATTCTCCTCTGGATGTTTTTAAGTCCTTGATACCACTGTCTCAAAGAGAGCTTACTTTTCAGATGAGTCTATAATAAATGGATGGCAGGATCTTCTTATTCTTCATAGATACAGAAGATTCAGATTCTAGTTAAGTATGAAGAATTAATGACTTCAGTTAGAAAAAGTTAGCCACCAGTATTTCTGTGCATTTTGAAAACAGTATATCCTGAGGTAGACTTCCTATGTCTGCAGCAAGGTGAATATGCAAATGAGACTTTCCATACTGGCTCACAAAGGCAACAAATACTAAAATTGCTAATAAACCTTTACAGAAGAGTCTTGGTATCTAAGGGAGCAGCTTTAGGTGCTGGAAAAACTTGGGATCATGTGCTTAAGCACAACCTAATAAGATTCTCTCTGCATTACTCTGCAAGGTGCTAGATAACAGTGTGAAGTGGAGGTGATTTTTATGGTAATTTCATAAAATTCATGGAGCATGGCATAAGGATTATGGTTTTTGGTTACTTACTAGCTCTTAAAGAGTCTGATATGTAATGGCCTTTTGCAGTCCTTGTTGGGCATACAGCAAAATCTTACCTGTGCCATGTATATAACTCTGGTGATATCTCTTCCATTCACTACATCAGGTTCCAGTATCCAAGCACTTGGCAGAATCTCCCCTCGCACCACTTCTTTACAAGGGTGAGGCATGGATGCATCGTAGACAGACTGAATAGCCAAGACAGACAAGTTCTCCTGCATGTCATAAAGTGGAGAAATGACAGTTAGAAAAATTCTTTATGCATATAGTACTGTTTTCTTTCTTTGCCATGAGCCATATTTCTCATTACTTTTAATAAGAAATGACATTTCTCATGTTATTAATTAAATAAGACTTTTTATCACAACCTTGCATGTCTGTAAGCAGAATGTACTGTGTAACACCTGTGTTAGTGCCTTAATGGGGCTTGCCTGACAATTGCCATTCACGAGAGGATTTTAGACAGAATTCACATGCATGGTATCAGCATGGCTTTTCTTCCTACCACACTGTTGCTTCTGGAAGTATGAGCATGGACTTCCCTTCCTTCTCTCCTTTGTCCTTGAACTGTGAGTTCAGAACAATTACTGCTCCATGCTACAAAGAGAATGTTCACTTTACCTCTTTGGCTTCTACAGTAATGCAGCAGAAATCCCGGGGTTGTTTTAGGTAACAGAGGGAGGTATCGGTCACTAAATATACTGTGGAAAAAAACCCAAAACACAGACCCAACAACAACAAAAAAAGGGAATTAGACTTTGACAACATTAACTTGTCACAATTTTTTGCCACATCTTAAATTCATGTGCATATTTTATTTTGACTTGTTGCCTAAGAGCACAGTTCATTTGGTATGCTATAATGTGTCATTAAGATACTTTAATGATACTTTTAAGATACTTTTTCAAGCCATTTAGGACTTCTTTTGACTTTCAAACCACATTTTCTTCTGCAGCAAAATGTTTAATATTATCCTTACTTTGGAAAATATTGCAAAACTGGAGTTCCCACATTAAATAATGAGATTATTTATTCAAATCCGAAGAAATGACCTAAGATGCCTCTAAATTTCTTCCTGGTTGACAACCTCAGCTGAGAAAGTACATAGTGATAGTGTGGGAGGTGCAACTACCATGGACAGAACAAACTCAGCCAAAAACACCTGATCAGGGGCAAGGGCTTGCTGGAGGCCTGATGAGGATCAGGTTGGTACTCTGCAGTGAAGCAGCGCCATTGCATCTAGACTCTTCTTGTTGGTTTGTCCCTCCAACTAATGAACAGGACCATACACCACCCTTGACTAGGGTATAAAAGGAGACCTGCTAGAGAGGCACTTTGAGTTGGTCTTCTTAATGTAAGTGGCTTTGCAATCAGACCCTCCCCTTAGACTGGGATGCCATCTAAGGACATTTCCACGGATTGAGTGAGTCTTCACCACCCCTTTTGGTGAGTGTATATTTTGGGTATCCTTAAGTGGGAGGTTTCCCCTTTATGAGATAACATGCAGAATTTTAGGTCATATTTCTAACAGGAATATTCCTTAAAGGTTAAGAATCAGTTGTGTAGCAGTATATTGCCAACTGACATCTGAACCTGTAATGTAATTTCAGTCACAGTGGGTAGCTGTCACTGTCTGTTTTGTGGCTGCCTTTGTGACAGATAAGTGGTGGTCAGTCATTTGTGTTGATACTCACCCAGCTGGATATGGCTGGTTACCTTCTTATGTATTCGAGCTGTGTTGATAGTTCTGTCGTACAGGTGCCTTTTGCCAGGATCTCTCACTAGTCCCCACACAGAAGGAAGAGGTCTTTCTATCACTCCTGCTCCCAAAAACCCATGCCTCGTGGCTGATGGGAAGACTTTGTAGTAAACCAGCACCTCTTTTTCTGTACATTGATATCTGTCAAAGACAAACAAAAGGTGTTTGCACACAAGAGAGCCAAGATAAAAAGGCCTCCCTGTATAAAGATCTGCCATAAACTTACTTCCAACCAGCTGCTGCTTGGCATGTGTAGAGATTCCTCAGGTTATGAGAGCATGCTGCCATTACCTTTGAGAATAAGGACAAATGTACAGGTAAGGGGAAGTTGTATAAGCTATCTATTGTGCTTAGCTATACATACTACTATGCTGTCTTCTAATCCAATTACAAAGCTGGCTTTACCACAAACAGTTTTACAGTGCTAGTAATCCCCTAGGGAGTGTTAACAGCCAGACAGTCATATTCTGTGCCAAAAGAGGAGATATGTGTACATGTGTGTGTGTGTGTGTATAAGCCTAAACTATTGTGAGAAAAAGGGAGGTGGCTGAGCACATGTCCCCAAATGATGTTGAAGTGATTCTACCTGCATTTAAATATGAAGTTGATATGGTTTCCTTCTAACTACACACTGACATCTTGTGAGTAAAACCTGCACTGTAGGAATTCATGGATGCTAGAGGAGTTTGACAGTTTCACTAGCTTCATTCAAACATTTCAGCAACGTGCAACAGTCTCTTCTGAACCCCACTGCTGCAGCCTGGCTTTCTTTCCCCCATCATTCAAAATTGCTCGGTGGGTTGCTCTCTCTATCTAACAGAGAGGTAAGGATTGTCCGTGTAGAACAAGGCTTGTCCCTCCCATTTTTGCTACAACAGGGAAGTACAGAAATAAGTGAAAGCTGCTTATTTACTTACCTCAGTGGTAGCATTAGACAAGACATGTTTGGATAAATCTTGGTATCCTTTTGTTGAAGAGGAACTGCCAGAAATAGTTAATCCATGTGTGAATCTGCAGCTGATGCTACTAGAAGAAAGGGGTAGCTGAAATCCACTGGCTTCTGCAGGAAACAAAAAAGCCATAGGAGAATTTTAAAAAATTAAGGAGGAAATCAACCATTATTCTACAGTTGTAAGGACTTAAACCCTCCATTGGAGCACCCAAGCCACCTGATCCTGACAAAGGACTGGTAACATCTCTTTTCTAGGCAATCTGTGTATTGGCCATTATACTGCTCTGACATCTTGCATTGCTCATATTTAACAGTTACCACATATAAGCTAATAGAAATAACCTAAAGAAGAACAGGCAACATCAGTCTTGAGAGTAAAAATTAGAACTTGCATGTACAATCCTATACTTGTTGCAGTTTTAGCTGCCTCACACTTCCTTGGTTCAAAGCATTATCATCATATTCTCTAGAAACACTACTTCAAAAGGACCAAATCACTGTTTACTTTTTTAAGAAATTCTAAGCAAGCTCTGAATACTGGTTGACAGTACTTTCCTGAAGTCATGGAATGGTAGGGACATCCTCAAACTACCTAGAATCAAAACACATTTTGATTTGCATAAATGACATTGGGATGTAACTCAAATATAAGCAGATGTATGTTTTACTTACCAGATATTGAATCCTTCTGTAGTTGCTCTAACACATAAAGCTGACTGTTTCTAACAGCTGAACGACCTCGTGTATCTCTTGAAAGCAAAGTATTTCCAGAAGAAACCTGATTTAAGAAAGAGTGGAAGTAGAAGCTTTTGGTGTGAGCTGGGAAAAATAAATCGTGTTACATAGCAAGTGGAATACACATAACAACTCTGCCTTACAAAGTTGGAAGCTTCTCTTTATCATAAGGTAACACCTGTGCCTTTTCCCTGGTTATGAAATGATCCTTGACATGGGAAATTTAGCAAACCCAGTGTCAGGAGCTAGCACAGGTGCATACTCCCAAACATAACTTAAGGAAAGTTCCATGTTCACACACATGAACATCCTTCAGTCAGTTTATGTGTGACTGAGGAAGGCACACTTGAGAATACCAGATTCTGGTTTATCACAGGAAGAGGCTTGTTTCTAAAACATTTGACAGATAGTAGCATTACTGACAATAGTAACAGTCTCTCATTTTTATCTATGAGTTTAAAACAAACAAGCAAATAAAACCCCAACCACTAAAGTGTTCCTGTCCTTTGCAATTACATGGTTAATTACATGGTTGCCCCTCTGTGTAACTAGTGATGCACACTTGTCCTGTATGATAGCTGTAAAAGAATGCAAACCATCTCAGAAAAGGTTTCTGTTACATTTGGTTCTTCTGGTTTCAGTTATTGTTGAACCATCAGGAGACATTAGTCTCACAGGCTAGTTGTTTCTCACCTGTCCTTTCTGGCTGCTGAGGTTACTGGCAGTATACGTAGCAGTATTGCTGCTGTTGTAACCAGATGATGGGCCAGAGGAGAGGCTGAGGCTGGAGCCTGTACATAAAGTGCTTGTACTTGCAAGAGTCTTCAGCCTTGCTTCCTCCTGCAATAGGTATCACAGTATTACAGACCAAAAAAACCATCCGAACTTAACCTTGTATAATGGCTAGTCAAATCAATGGTAGCATCACTGAAAGATGAAAGAGAAACAATCCAAGTAAGTCCAGGTTATTGCATAAAAATATGGTCAGAAACTGGGCAGAAGAGACACATCCTAATCAGGTATCGCTCTTGTTTCTGGGAGAGAAATGCTCGCACTTGGACTGTGCAAGATGGGTAACAAAGTGCAGAAAAAATTCAAAAGTAAAGGACAAATACACGCAGGGAGGGCAATGTAAAAAGAAAAGAACAAAGGCCTTTGTATTTAAATACATACTGAAATAAACGCAGTTTACCTTAACAAAACTCATCCATAGACTATGCAGATACCCCACAGGGTGGCTGTGTAAGCTCAGTTCCTCAGTCCCATGAGAAAACATAAGCAGTTTCTCATACATAAAACATGACCTCAGGAAGACGTAGTTCAGAAGCATAAACAGTATCAGGTCAGTATTACTGACATTATTTAAGCACAAATATGTAATTACTAGGTTTTTCTATGCTGATGTGTATCAAAGAGGAGAATTACTTAGCCATGGAAATGTTGCCTTTAAAAAACTGCACTGATGTGAGTCCCACATAATGGTTTCCTCTGCAGTGCTCACCTTTTGTAACTGGGAAAACATTTGCTCCCGTATGCGTCTTTTTTCTTGCTCAGCTCTCTCCCGAAGTTTGTCCCTAGCTCGTGCAATTTCAGATTTGGTTTCCTCTCGTGCCCTCTGGTAGTCTCTGAGCAACAGTTCAATGTCTGAAGGATGCTGGATGCTGCTTCTTTTTGGTTCCTGAACTCTGTAAGGGTAGGTAGGTGGAGGGAAACACATAATTACTTGAAATTGAGTCACGTGAAAAAATGCCAAGAGAAAAATCATCTTTCAACATGGAACAGGAGACTCTGCTGGGAAAGCAATGACATTAATGACATTAACCCCCAGAATGTTTCTCTTCACTCACCAAAGGCTGCCTGGACATTAACCTTGGAACATGATTCATAGTGCAAGTCCAGTTTACCACTGAAATTCCTCCAGTGACTGCACTGGTTTCTACATCAGCGTTCCACGTGATCTAACGTTACTGCTTTGACACATCACGAACCAAATAATGTTGGGAAAAATAACTGTCTCCTGACCTACCACAAGGAAAGCAAAAGTCATTTAGGGGATATGGTGTGGGATGAGAAACTGAAATTCTAAATGGTGAAGAGGTGCAGAACGCCTTTGATATTTAGCATGAGACTTAACTATTTGATGTGGCTTTTAAATCAGTGAAGTTAGGAAGATTGATTGGCCTATCATGAGTGTAGACTGAAGAGTCGGCTGTTTCTATCCATCATACACAGAGGTTAGACACTTGTTATGGACTGAAATAAACTAGACAGAAGATTTGAAAAATTAAAAGATTTTAGAAATATTTTAAAGATTTTAAAAGATTTTCTAAAACCAGGCACACTTTTTTTGCTTAAGCCTCAGACAGCAGTAAGAACCATTAATGTGCACCCATCATGAATACTGTTAATGTACATCAGGCCAAAAGAGAGGCTTCTACTCCCCTACCTGGTATTTTCCACCACGTCTCGTCTCAGTTGTTGCAAATATTCTCGACGTCTGCTAGGGAGATCTAGATCCCTCTGAGTTGCATCTAGTGTCTGTAGCAGACTCAGATGCTTTTGAGGACTCAGACTTCGGCTTCTTTGGTATCTTTGCAGCCTTTTTTCTCTTTCCTTCCTCAGAGTTTCAATAGTCCTTATGTGTCTGTCAGGGAAACACAATTAGAGCTATAAAATGCACCCTGCAA
This sequence comes from Galbula dea, assembly GCA_013399015.1. Classification (NCBI taxonomy): domain Eukaryota; kingdom Metazoa; phylum Chordata; class Aves; order Piciformes; family Galbulidae; genus Galbula; species Galbula dea. The sequence continues at coordinate 869,203 of VWZX01004899.1, read as the reverse complement.
AGTTACATTTTCTGATTTCTTAAAACACTTAGATACTAAGTAGCTTTGTAATGTAAAATGTATAGGAATCTAATACCACACACTCCCCCTTTGGCCACATGCTGACAGATGATGCAGTAAGTAAGTGTCTTGGCTACTACTTGCAATGATTGAGAGGCAAACTGAAGACAGACTATTATAGCTACTCTTTAATTTTTTTTAGTTACAACAGCTTTTGAAACTGACATCTACAATCCAACTACAAGAAATAGGATCTTGAATTTTTTCATAAATTATTGTTTATATTTGTGGGGTTTATAAATATGGGGTTTTGCATATTCATACAACAGCATTTATTCACAGAAGCATAAATGACATAGTCCCATGTAGGATATATCAGTTATTTTCACATTACAATAAAACAAAGGAATTTATTCCCATTACCACCAGGTCCATATGATCACTCTCATAGCTGCTAGAAATTTTAGGAGTGGGGTGACACTAGATTTGAATTACACTGAAGCTTGGACTTTTCCCTGTTTTCTTGGTGTAACCTCCAAACCTTGTCTTAAATGCATTAGTTAACTGTACATGAGCTTAATGCTACATCGCATATAGTTCAGTCAGTGTGACTACGTGATTACGTGCTCATTACTAACTGTTATTTATGCTGCATGAAGTGTATTCAAAATACTTAATACAACGCTATTTTAAGCAGTTTACCTTTCATAAAGTTGCTGCTTCACTGGAACAGCCACCAGATCATCTGCAGTTCCACTCTGAAGGACTCTCAGCAGGGCATCCGTTTCCCCAATGCCATGGTTGAGCTTTGCTTCGGCCAGTTCAACAGTGAGAGGATGCTGGTGCAAATCCAGGTGAATGCCAGACATGATCTGAGCACGCTCTCTCTGAAGCCTCTCGATCTCTCTGTTCCTGCTGTCACAAAGCTGGGACTTCCCTTCCATTTCTGTTGCTTGTGTGCTTCCAGGCTTCTTTTCTGCCTGACTTTGTAAATCAGCCACGCTGCCACTCAAGCTGAGCAACGAGGGGGGAAAGCTGCCCTTAACACCACACCAGTTGCTGAATTTATTGTGTATGGGTAAATCACGGAGACTGTAGCTCCGAGGCCTGTAAGGCTTTGCAAAGGTAGTATTTTTGTTGAAAGGAATTTCAGTGTCACATTCACTTCCAGTGACAGAATCTGCGTTGTCTTGGAAGGAAGTTTGGGCATCACTCACATCAGAGAGCAGGGCAGGGCCACTGTTTCCATTTCTCCAGAAATCATGAAATTGTAGGGAAGATGCTTCTAGCAGAGATTCTGAGGACGTGCCAGCAGTTGTCCTACTTGAACAAGTAGCACTATTTTTTTTATTAAAACCTAAATCAGCATTTGGAGGTGAGTAGTTATGAATCAAAGCAATATCAGAATTACCAACATATTTTTCATGTCCCATTCCGGATGAAGAACCTCTTCCGCCCCTTGTGACATACATACAACGAAGTGAACGTGCCAGTGGACTGTGGTCTCTGAGGTCACCTGTTAAAACATCCCTGTGGCCCAACACCTCCAACATACTACTAGAGTGATACAGTCGCTTTGCACAAACAGTAGTGTGGGTGTCAACTGTAAGTCCACGCTGTTGTTCCAAGTCTTTTGAACCATCCTGTCCTAAAAGCTCTTTGGCTGCTTTCTTATCTGAGACACCTCCGTATTTCTTTTTTATGCCCTTGTGTTCTCTAGAAGCACTAGATTCGGTGTCTGTTTCTGTCTGTGAGAAGTTGTCCACATAAGGTTGCCTGCTGGAGTGGAGAACTGCCCTTGGCTTTCTCTGGTTGTGAAGGGGACTTGGGGCATCACTAGAATGTCCAAGAGGCTCCTTAATAGGGCAGACAGATCTGCTAAAAGCGGTCTGGCTGCTGGGACTAGCACAAAGAGTAAGAATAGGGGAGGAGGCCCGGTCGACGAGCAGGGTGCTTTTGTAACAAAATTTTCTTTCTGCTGGAACCTCTAGTTCACTGACACTTCTATTATCCTGAGTGTAAGATGCTAGAGACTGAGAGGTGCTATTAGTAGGGCTGCTAACTACAGTGCATGAGGAACCATTTTGCTCTGAACTCAGTGAAGATGATGTCACAGATGAAACTCTGGTATTTGCAGAAGCAACACTCTGCTGTGCCTTTAATGATGTTTTTTGAAAATCTAAGATAGGAGTGGAGGTTCTGGGTAAGAGAGGCAGACGCATAAAGGAGTCTTCCAAAATGCTGTCAAGACTGTCATGGAAGTCAGGATTGCCCAGATTTCTCATCCCTGTTAGTTCTTGTTTTCTTTCTTCAAAAGAGAATGTCTCCTCTTTCCTTTTGGGAACCTTACCTACTGCATCTGCACCTGTCCCTTTCCAATCAATGTTTACTGCCTGAGCTGCCCTCAATTCATTTTCTATTTTTGTCTCCACTTGTCTTTCTTTGTGTTTGCTTTGAGGTTCTTCCAAACTCTCAGTCTGAGTGCCTACATCTGCTGTAGTCTGAGTGCAGCTATCCGATCTAGCAGCCTTTACAGCCTCCTCAGTTTCTCTCTGGTTAATTTTGGCATTCTGCTCATTATCTATGATATTCTGTTGGGAGAGGTTACCCAACAGCTCAGAAGTGTTCTGAAGAAGCTGTGACAGATGCATGGACAGGTTCTGCATGCTTGTCCAAGAAGAAGGTTGATGAAATAAATCTCTGGTTTTTTCCTGCTTTCTTGCAGAAACATCTGTATAACTTCTCTGATGTCTTCTCTGCCTTTTATACCTTCCTGTAATTGCTGTCTGTGTGCCCTGCTCACATGTGGTCCCTGGTAGTTTTTTAGAAGACTTCTCAGACTCAGAAGGATATAATAGTACAATTTCATCAACCTGCACTGAAGAGTTACCAGTTTGTACAGAAGGATTCTCAAATTGACTAGTGTTATTTTCTGGATTAGTTTTCAATGTTTCAAAGGGTCCTTTGCTATACTGCTTGCTACTGTTACTTGAGTATGCAGATTGAAAGTCTTGTCTGGCATTGTCCCATCCTTGAAGGCCTTCAAAGCTGCTTAAAGTGCTTGATAAAACTTTTGCTGTTGCATATGAACTGAGATGAGAATGAAAAGGAGAATTTTGAGAATTCAATCCATTGTCTACACTGGAACATCTCGTAACTTTACCATTTTCCAGGTTTAAAGGGATCTGATTGCAAGAAACATCACTTGCACTTCCAAAAACATACTGTTTCCAGCCAATCTTGCACGATCCATCTCTTTGCCATGGATGAATATATGGGTTGATATCACTTGAACTAAAATGCATTGTACCTTTATTGCCTTGCAAAAACAGATCTGTTTCTGGTTTGTATCCAGCCTCCTCAACCTTCCCTTCACTACACTGAGCTACAGAACTACTCTTTGAATGGTCATTTGCTTCTGCATCCACAGAACTGTGAGGTGTGTGCAGTAAGGATGATGGAGGTTGAGCAGTACAGTCTTTTAAAGACTGGCTGCTTTGGGTTCTTGCTGCAAAATTTTGTACGTTTTTGGGATCACAGTTGGCAAGCTTCATAGTTTGTGCTGTTCTTTGCTGAAATCTGGAGTTAGATTTAACCTGTAGAAAGTTCTTTGATTCCTGCTTTGAAAATCTTTCAATTCCATGAAGATCATCATCAGTTGGTGATGGAGGCTCTACACTCATATTTAAATCTTGTAGTGATTTAGATGCAGAATATAACAAAGGATCTCCTTTAGGTGAAGCTTCTGAAGTATATTCTATATCAGAGAAGACAGCAATAGCTGGGGCTGATAGTCTGTGACTCTGTAAACAAGGTCTGCGTTCACCTTGTTTATAGCTCTTTGTATTCCGTGTAGTAGAATATGACCTTTTGCTTCTGAGCTGAATCAATTTGGATTCTTGAGGAGGCAAAACATGGCTTTCTGGTAAAATCTTCACAGAGGTAATTTCATTATTCATTACAGAAAATGTCAGTCTTTCTGATTTCAGAGTCCCATTCCTCATTACACCATCTCCCACTGTTGAACAATTGTCTGCATCAGCATCACCATCAGGGCTATTAACACTTGAACCTGTATTATTTTTGAGAGTCAAGATCTTTTTTCTACCTTCTGTATTTGTTTTATCTGGCATCTGTTCTATCTGTTCACCTGTAGGCACATACTGACAATTAACTTGCAGACCTGCATGGGCTTTTTCAAAACCCAAGACAGTGTGATACAGCCATCTGGGATCACTGCTTCTGCTGAATGAGGGGTATGTTGGACTAAATGAATTGCAAGTGTGTTCAGAATCCACATCAACATCTCCTGGATACAGATTTTCCATCGCTGTAACTTTTGAGTCTATTAATTCCTTTGCAGAATTTGAGGATACATTAGCTTGCTTTTCAACAGTTTCTCTACTTAATGTTTTTTTCTGCTCTGTCTTTACTGCAAAATGTTCAGCCTCAGTATTTGAATGCAGTTCTTCCTCATTTCTGTTAAGTATTTTTCTCACTTGTCCCTCTTTAACAAGAATTGCCCTTCCAGTATCCCAAAAAGGTAATGATGGTAATAAAAGAGAATTATCATTTAGAACTCTCTCTGTGTGTTCTTGTGGTGAAATTCCACCCCAGTGATGCTGGTCATTGTCAATTTTTTTAGGATTACTCCCATATACAGGTTCCCCAAGTACAGGAGAATTTTTATATGAAGTAGAGTCTGTGTCTGAGACTGGACAATGCCTGTTTTCTTTTGCAAGGGAAAGTAAAATACTTCCTGAAGCATGTATTGGCTCATCAAACACCACAGCCTTATCAGACTGAGTGTCTTGTATTTGCAAAACAGCAAATGAGGAATGCTTCAATATACTTGTATGTGAAATATCGTATGTGCCAGTTTCACCAGGGCCTATATCTGCAGTTAAAGAAGATTCTGAAAAGGGTGTTAAGGATGGATGATTGACACTTGTATATGCTTGGGAAAAATCTTCTTCTACAGAGCACACATCTGCAGAACTGGAGGACACTTGCTCAGTCAAAAAAGTGTCTTGAAGTGAGTCCTCAAGCTGACCAAATACTAGACATTTTGAGTCATCAGGTAAACAAGTGTCAAAAGCACTAAAGTTCTTGGAGCTTTGAAATGGTGTATCAGCTGGAGCACCTTCTCCAAAGTAGGGTGGAAAAGAGTTTGATTCTTTACTGTCTGTCTGTCCTCGGCACTGGAAAGTAAGCAAGTCAGATTCTGGTACAGTCACACTGGAAGTGTTACTGTAGTGTTCAGAGTACTCAAGAATTTTGTTTTCTTTTATGTCATTGCAGTTCTGGAAAGAACCTTGAATTATTTTCTTCTTTTGATCTGTTTCTGCAACTTTTTCAGGGATTTTATTATTCTGAGAGTATGTGGCAGAATTATTTTCTCTTACATGTCCTTCTTGAGAAACATCAGGAGAAGTTACAGATACACTTAAATCAGTCGATTCACTTTCAAAGTATTTTGTTTCTTCAGAGAGAACAGCATCATTTTTACCTTTGTCACTATTGCTGGCAATCAAAACACCTGCAGATAAAGCTGGATGATTCAGGAGGCCAGGAGAACATTCAGAAGTGCCAAAGTTCCTAGTATAATTTAGAAACTCTTCATTATAATGTGGATTTTCCCATGGAGACTTGTTCAGGCATTCTGCAAGGGCTGAAGCATTCTCAGAAACAGTGCTGCCCAGTTGGTCTATGCAGCACTCTTCAGCAGTCCCGTGTCCCTGATTTTCTCTGGTCTCGCGCTGACATCCAGCTACACCAGCCAACTTGGCATTGTCATTTTTACTGCTTGCTGTAGTATAGCTTGTGCTTAAAAACATCTCCTTCCCATCATGCTGTGATAAACTCCCTGAGTGAAGTACTTTCTGAGTTGTGCTAATACCATGAAGCATTTTTTGTGAAGAGACTGCTAGTAAAGAATGTATTTCCCCCCCTCCTCTATCTTCCATCACTTCTTTCTCTGAAGAAGAAACCAGGTTTGAATTATCCAAGAGCAGGGAATCAGGCAAAATGGTACCCTTCTCTTGAGCTCTATCTTCTGTGGAATTAAGGCAGTCTGCTGATAGTTTATTAACCATTAAATCCACACTATGTTCTTCATAAGCGTTGTTAACATCCTGAATTATTTCTTCAGAAGAATCCAATTTTTCCAAGGAAAATGATTTTCCTTTGGCCCCTGGCTGAAGTGCAACAGTTTCAGACTCAGGATCTCCTGCACTGTACGAAGTCAAAGAGCTGCTCTCATTGACAGGGTGCCCAGATACAGCATAATCACGTGAAATATTAAATACAAAAGATTCTTCCTCCTGCTTGTCCTGTGTGGTCCTGGTTTGCAGAAAAGCTATATTCTTATTTTGCATTTTATCAGAAAGATATTTGTCTTCTCCCATTTTGTTGGCTGTAACAGGTGTACCAGCACAGACCTCACTCTCCATTAATGTTTCATAGTAAGGCAGAACAGCTCCAGTTGCAACACTGCTGCTGTCAGGTGGTTTTGTTTGTCCTTTTAATGCAGTGGGAATATCTTGAACAAGAGGGGAATCGCCTCTTACTCCAAGATATAAAAGGTGATTTACAGCCTGGCATGGGGAGGCTTCAGGTGAACCTTCTTGGGTTTTTTCTGCAGACTTCAGCATTGCTGAAGGATTTTGTTGCTTGCTGATACTTTCATTATTTGTAGAAAAGCTGGTAGACACCCACTGGCTTTCTCTCAAGATTTCATTCAATCTGCTGTTATCATGTGTCATTTGGCAACTGTCTTTGTTTTCAGGGAACAGTTCATTTGGGTTTTTTAAAATGGCTGGTTCCACATCCTCTGCAATTTCTACAAACATCTGCTTTTCTTTGTCCGTTTTGGCCATTTGTACTAGATTCATCAAGTGCACTTTCTTCTCCTCAACTCTGGAGCCTACTGGATCCAATTCACAAATATCAGGTCTTTTTCTCTCAATACTTACATTCAGGTTCTCTGAAGTGCCATGCTCAGGATATGGCACAGAGCAACTCATATACATATCACTGTCCTCTTTAATGTGGAGGGGTTTTAATTCTTGGTTAACTCTGTATTGGTCAATATCACTACTAGCATCAAATGCATTGGGATCTTTCATGACTGCATTTCTTTTAACGGAGTCCAAGGAGACACCATCTTCACTCATTTCAGTAGGATCATGGTACCCTGAATCATCTTCTAACATTATATTCTCTTCTAGTGCTGAAGCTGTCAGGTATCTTTCAGGGATCTTAAATGGATTTAAAATTTCCTCTTTGTTGTCTCTGTCAGAGTACATCTGATGCAGAGTTGGAGTCTCTTCAGTAAATAAAACATTGTCATCTGTGCGCATGGCTTCTTGCCTTGTAATAATCAGCCCCTCAGTGTTTGTTATGATCATTTGCTCTTCACTCTCAGTCACTTGACATTCATTAACCTTGTCTTCCTGGGACAAACAGTTTGGTACACAATGTTCAATTAAGTTGCTAGAATGTACTTGTCCTTCATTTTCAGGTTCTGCTAAAATACTTCCTTGCCCACTTGTGATGAGTACTGTTGCAGCCATGTCCTCTGTATCAAACACATTTTCTGTTGTTCTCTTCACCTGTAAAAGCCCCTCACAAGAGTTAAGGAAGACTGAAGTATTCTGAATAATATCTGTGGTGTGGGAACACACAGCTGAAGGACTGGGTTTGGGAGCAACAAAAAACTCTGGCGAATAAGTACCTATTTCTATTTTCTCACTCTTTTCTTTTTGGCAAAAGCTGCTTGTTTCAAGTTGGCTGCCAGAATGCATGAGTGCTTTTGATTCCCAAGTATCTTCTGCCCCAGTGCTGGGGCACTTCACTTCATCTTTCTTTGCCTCTTCATGTGTCAGGCACAGATTAGTACAAAACTCACACTGATCTCCATGAGCTACAATATTAATAGGTTTCTTTGGACTCTGAGATAGACTAACACTTTTAAAATCCTCTCCACCCCTGTCTTCATTTACACTTTCAACTTTGGCTATTGAGCAATCAGGTAAACTTTCAATCTGCCTGGATTTAATTTCCAGTGCATTTTTTTCTAAGTTGGTTGCACTATTGATTAATTTTGTTATTTCTTCATTAGTGTTTGCTTTTGTATTCTGACAAGGAACGACAGTTTCTTCTTGTTCAACTTCTGGGTTTCTCAATAACTTGGGTTCTTCATTTAAATATGGGTTCTCCTCTTGAGAGACAGTAGCTGATGTATCTGTGTTGTATTCATGTACTTTCCCCAACTCTGAGTTTACATCATCAACAAGCAAGATATCCTCTGGGTAATCACTTTCAAAAAAGGCTTCTTTCTCTTCTCTTGATTCAGGTAAAGATTTATTTTGTGTTTCTGTTTCCAGAAGAATGGTTGAATTGAATTCCACAGAAATGCTGGGCTTTTTATGCATACTGTTCTTCTGCCCTGTTGATTTTGAAGAGCACGTCGTGCAAAGGCAGCCAGAAAGTACATCACAGCAACTTTTTGGGGCACTGACTTCCACAGTAAAATTAGATGTAGCATTGCAGTCTCCTTTTGCTATTGTGACATGCTCCGATAGTTTATTGTAATTTTCAGTCTCAGATGCACTTTGAAAGAGATTAGCTTTTGTTGAAGCTTTGTAAAATACACTTGGACCGGGTTCTGGAAGAAAATTATTTGTACTTTCACAAACAGCAGCAGGGAAGGACTCTGTGTCTTTTCCATTTACATTCACTATGAGATAATTCACTTCATTTACCACCAAGTTCTCATATTTAGATGAAAATTCTTTCGGAGCTACATCCTGAGAATTTAAGACATTGAGTTCTTTGCTTTCACTGCTTTCTTCTCTGACATTATCAGTGCACAATGTAGAATTTTCTGAAGTTTGTTGGGATAAGCAACTTGCCTGACCACCTGCTACAGCACATTCATGGGAATAATTTTTTGAAACAGGTTTGCTTTTGAATTCATAATGATTTAGTGAAGACAAGTCTTCATCCTTTGGTTCATATTCTTCAGTATCTCTAAATGAAGGCACCTCTGGTGCAATCTCTGCCAAGCTATCTGTGCTAGTTTCCATACAGACAATCTCTTTTTGAGACATCTCTATTAGTGTTGCAGATTGGTCGTAACTTGTGCTGTGAGCAACAACTAAAGGGTTACAGCTATATATTGTCTTCTGTGAGGAAAAATCTGTCTCTGTTCTTTCTTCTGCATATATTTGTTTATAATCTGTTTCTTGCATTGTTTCCAAATTACTCTCCCCAGATCTCAGGAGACCTACTGTAACAGCTGATTCTGCTCTTTGTCCAGCCAACGTCTGAAGCTTGTAACTGTTTACTAGAGAGCAGTTCTTATTTGTTAAGTCACTGAGAAAGAAACCTTGGTCACAACATGTTGGTATTTCTGTTTTTGGAAAAAGCTGCCCATGGTTTCCAAATTTGACTTGTTTGACTGCAGATGTCTGTGTTGAGGTCATACTAAAAGCAAGTCCTGTAGAAGATTCAGTAGCAGATGCACTGACAGATGCACTTCCACTGCCTTGACTTGTCATCAAGTTACTATAGTCATCATCAAGATCACCTTTTTCAAAAGTTCTGAAGAAATCATCTTCCAAATCTGCATCTGCACAGCCTTTTCTCTGCTCCAAAATTTGCATAGGTAACACAGAAATAAAAGGTGTTTTTTTCAGACCGTGACACTCTGACAGCTCTGGATGAGTTTCGGGGAGAGAATCCTCCTCTTTCCTAGATACCAGTGACAAGCAGTCTGCAGTGGAGGCACTTCCCAAGCAGCTGAATGTTTGTGTGCATTCAGTGGTAGACCTGAAAGTAGCCAATTCATTCAGTTGTTCTTGTTCAGGATGATTTGACCCTGAATGTTCACAATAACCATGCTTTGCTGAAATAGGAACACAAGAAGAGCTTGGTCCTACTGAGCTAACAAATGAGGTCATTATATCTTGAGTCTCCAAGGAAGAATTTCCATTAGAGTTTGTCCATCCCTTTAGGATCTTATTTAGTGATCCACACTCTGAAACTCTGCTTGCACTTGTTTCAGGTAAAGGTACTTCTGATGTGTCAGAGGAGAAGAGAGTGTTTATTTTATTTATATGATGTGATAAATGAGTAATGCTATGTATCTGCTTGGAGCCAGAAACAAAAGAAACTTCGGCAGCTGACTGCTTTAGATCATCTTTCTTCAGCCAAAACTCTGGTTTGCTCAAAGAGCATAGACGAGCTTCTTGAAATTCCAGATTTTCATGTGAAGAATGTACTGCTATGCTGGGACTGCCGATGTCAGCCCTTGAGTTACAGGAAGACCATGCATCAGTAGGAAGTAATGGATTTCCACTTGTGCAATACAGTCTCCTATCAAGAGACCTTTCTTGTTCTAAAAAGGAGACGTTTGTCCCCTTCAACAACTGCTTGCAAGGATTACTGGAAGCAGGCTGTGATTTAGTGTCCAAATAAAAGGAACCACTCAGCTTTAGATCATAATTTGTCCCTTCTGTATCTCTGTTGCTTGTCTTGGACTTACGGTCTTTCTCAGTCTGCATAGTCGGTGATCTAGGAGTTTGTAACTTCCAAAAAATCTCTGCTGGCACTTCATCAGATGAATCAGATTTGGATTCTTCTACCGGATCTTCTGCTGGCATCTCTTCTCCATCACCTAAGCTGTCTAGGGAAAAGCTTCTTTCAGGCTTTCCCAGTCCCCTGCGAGATGCATATGTCACCAAAGATGAAATATGGTGAACAGTTCCACTTTTGCAAAGCTTAGCTGGCTCATGGTGGGCCTTTGACTTGTGAAATCGGCTTTTATTTTGCTTTTTAGCTTTATTTTCCTTTTCTATCAGAGAGTCTTGTGACATTTGACTGTCATCACTCTCAGAATCTTCTGGATTGGCAAGACATTTACTTCTGTCAAAATCTTCTTGTTTCGATTTGTCTGTGACAGCTTTTGCGTAAGAGCAGGAGAGCGAATCTACAGAATAGGAACTATCAGTATCAGAAATCTCATTTTCATCATCCTCTTGCCAGTTCCCCAGCATATCTGTGGCTGTTTTGGACACTCCAGCACTTAGCATCTCAGCACTATGCCACTTCTTTTCAACGTAAGAGAGTGGCGCCTGTGTGTTTATCTTGGTGAGATTTCCTACTGATGTTGCCACCATCAGAAATTCCTTCCGTTCCATTGATGGTTTCTCATCACTTGGCAAGGCTGAGTTTGGTTCTCTCTTCCAGTTCTTGGCTGTTTGGTTTAATTGCACCAACAGTGGGTTTCCATACACTGTTTTCTTCATTTCTTTAGGAAAGCTTTCGGGAGAAGACCTGTCCCCTTTTCCATTGACATCCATTCTAGTCTTTTTATTGGATACCTGAGCTCTACTTTGTTCTAGATTGCTACTTGCAGGCTGACTTAAATCTCTTAGCACCTTTGCTTTTGTCATTCTTGTCCCTGTAATAAAGGTTTCAGGCTCATCTTTCTCCTTAGAAAGATCAGGAGAAGAGCTTTTAGAGGTCTGTTTTGGAGATCTAGCTTGCCCTGGGTTGTCATCCAACTTTTCAATTTTTTGATCATTTTTACTGATGTAAGCCATGATAACTGAATCATTAGAATCTTTCCCTGCTGCTTGTTTATTTCCAAATGAAGATGTTTTTTGGTTTTTAGTTAGCTGCCTCTGGACTGAAAAGGAGATCCCTTTTTCATCATTAAGCTCATCACACACAGGAATATCTTCACCTCTTCTGTAAAGATATTGTAGAGATGACAACCTTCCTCTTGTACTGCCTTCACAGCATTGATCAGTATTTGATGAGGTAGATAACTTTGAGACAGTCTCCCTCTTCAACAAACAGCTGTGGAAATAAGGTAGAAATAAAGCCCAATCATTGCTTGAATAATGTCATTAACAACAATTCTACATCATCAATTTCTTGTAGTTAAGACTACCAACATATAAACCAACAATCTTAATGCCTCTCAAAAGCAAATTGTAGAAGAGAATAAAAAAATAATAGCTTGGCATTTAGTCTCTGTAGGCTCAAGTAGCTGCAAACAGTTAAAAACAAAGGATGGTTCTGAGTCGCAGAAATCCACTTAGCAGAGTTTAGCTATGCCCTGCCTCCAGAAGCATGGTGTGACAGACACCCTGGCACCCCAAGTTTTTAGCATTCCATATAGATGTTTATTTAGCTTGAGAAAGGCTATCCAACTTAAAAAGTCCAATCCAGAATCATCCCAATCATACAAATATTCTGAAGGAAGAGTTTGACCCTAATCGAGATAAAATGATGCAGCAATCAGTATTTACCAACAGTTTGAATGAGGTTAGAACGAGAGTTAACATACTTCTAGAAAGCATTCACAAAGAGGGGAAAGTGCAGGAAGGCTTTAGAGTGAAATGTAAAGAACAGTGACAAAGACCACGTCAAAAAGCTAAGTATGGAATGCACTGTTACAGATCCAAGGAAAAAGGAAGAACAGCTCCAGTGCAACATACAATATAGAAGTTCCTGATATTGCAAGTTTGAGGATCGTTTCGATACACTGAAAGGCATTTTGGTTTATAGGTGGCCACTGAAAAAAACCCTGAATTTAAATTTCTTTTGGAAGTGCAGAGGAATTGGCAAATGATAACTTACCTGGGTACTGGGGGCAGATGTGGGTTACCGAACAAATGCTGCCTGTGCTGCAAGAAACTCAAACCCAATGACTTCCTTCTCTTTTGCAACTGGTCATCTGAAGAGGATTGTACAGCAGTATTTTCGTTTAGGACTTGTGACTGTTTCACACACTCGTCATTAAGCCAGCAGGTAGCTTCCAGCTGCTGTAGGTTTTGCTTGGCTTCCAATAACTTCTGCTTCTTGACTATCCTTTCCAGCTGGAATTTGACCTTTTTCCGTCTTATGTTTCTTTCTGCCTTTTTTAAGGAGAATCTTCGCAAGAGCTCCAGCTGCACCAGCCTCTTCTTGTTCTGCTGTAGCAGGGAAGGGCAGATTTCTAGCCCAAGAGCACTCTGCACCTCTGCCTCTGCATACAATGTGGACTCTGTTTGCACTGCAAACTCCCTCTGCTGTTGCTGAAGGGCAACCAGTCGTTTATTTTCATTTATAAGCCACTGCTGGTCTGTAAACAAAACAATGATTGAAAGTAAAAAAAATCACAGGAAAAAAATTGTTCCTTTGTCTTGTTTTTCAATTTAATCAGCCTTGAGAACTGAAGAAGGAGGACCCAGGAAGCTACAGGCCAGTCTGCCTCACCTTCATACCTGGAGATATGATGAAACAGCTTTGGGCAGAGAAAAACCTTATGAAATACAACCGGGCAAGAGTAGGGTAATGCACCTGGGGAGGAATAACCCCATGTACCACTACAGATTAGGGATTGACCTGCTGCAAAGCAGCTCTGTGGAAAAAGACCTGGGAGTCCTGGTGGACAGCAGGATGACCACGAGCTTGCAAGGTGTCAAGAAGGCCAATGGCATCCTGGAGTGCATCAAGAACTGTGTGGCAAGCAGGTTGAGGGAGGTTCTCCTCCCCCTTTACTCTGCCTTAGTGAGGCCATATCTGGAATACTGCGTCCAGTTCTGGTCTCTGCTGTTCAAGAAGGACAGGGAACTCCTGAAGAGGGTACAGAAAAGGGCTACAGTGAAGGGCTGAAGTGATTAGGGGACTAGAACATCTCTTATATGGGGAAAGGCTAAGAGAGCTGGGGCTGTTTAGCCTGGAGAAAAGAAGACTGGAGGGAGACCTTATCAATGCTTACAAATCAGGATGACCACGGTGTCAGGAGGATGGGGCCAGCCTTTTTTCAGTGGTGCCCAGTGACAGGACAAAGAGGTAACAGGCACAAACTGGAATATAGAAAGTTCCATCTAAACACATGAGGAACAACTTCTTTCCTTTGAGAGTGGTGGAGCAATCGAACAGACTGCCTAAGGAGGTGCTGGAGTCTCCTTCTCTGGAGACATTCAAAGCTCACCTGGACATCATCCTGTGCAACCTGCTCTAGGTGAACTTGCTCTGACAGGGGGGTTAGACTAGATGATCTCCAGAGGCCTCTTCCAACCCCTAATATTCTGTGACCTACGAAGCTAATTAAACAGTGCTGCTGGTGCACTGAGAAGGAGGCCCTTTAGTCCTGTTAACCAAAGCTTAAAAACTGTTCTCAAGGGAAAGGCAATTATAAGATAAAACTAGTAATAAGCTGTAACAGAAGTTCCACCCATAATATAAAGCATAATTAGGATAAAAACATCAAAAGAATGGAAGAATGCAGTAATGGAAAGGGAAGTGAGAGAAGAGAAGGGGCAGGTACGCACTTTCTTGGATCTGCTGGTTAATTAGTGCTTGGTCATTTTCTAGCTCTTGCTCTGCTTTGATCTGTCCTCTCAGGATCTGCTGCTTTAAATCCTCAACATAGAGCTGCTGCCGTTGAATTTGTTTTCTGTGGAAAGCTTCCTGGTCTCTCAGTTTCTTCTTGTACTCTTCATGCACGGCATCTATTTCTCTGCTATTAGAAATACTGACAGTGAATTTAAAGCAGAAATGAGTACCAAACAGTTGTAATAAAACAAGTTGTCTTACTAAAGAAAGAGACAGATTTCAAGATAACAGTTTTGTTTTGTAAGGGTGCATGATGACAAAACCTCACGATGGTGAAGTAGCTGTGTACATGCATGTCATAGCAGGTTACAATCCTGCAAGTATCATAAATGCCAGCAAACAGAAAAGCTCTCATGGTTTAGCAGAAAATTCCATCACTGGAAAGATAACACCAAAAAGAATTTTTAAAAGGTTGTTAGTTTTTACTTTGCTGTAGATCTTCCCAAAATGAAACTGTTCATATGTTACAAAATTTTATAACCACTATGTAGGGTATTTGTCATCTAAGTACTTCAAAGTGCTTTACATAAATAACAAACACTCTTCTCTGTTTTCAGATCAAAAATCTCCAACCTAGAAAGGGTTACAGGTATTGTTGAGATTGCAGTCTCTGACTGTACTAAGGAAAGAACCTGATCACCCAATACTCTGTTGGATGCAACAAATATGTTAGGTTATTGCTTCTATATTTGGAGCAGAACTGTAATCAGAAAAGTGACTAACCTATGAAAAACTGCCTTACAGTCACCTCCAAGATGTTGGGTGCCAAACTTTTACATGCACACACACACAGAGTGACAATCAAAACAGTATCAATTCTTAGCATGATTCATGATAATATTCAAAACATGTAAGTTTCTGAAAGGTATATTGTACTTGTCCACACATTACCATCAGAAATTCTTAACATTAAAACTATATTATATATAAAGGTGATATATGACTTTTGCCTGTTGTTTCATTTCTAAACACCACATTATTATATGTAACCTCAGAAAATGAAACCTTTAGGTCCTTAAATCTTTTTAAAATATATTTTACTAATGAAGTAGATGATGTATTTATTATATAATGATGTATTTATTAAAGACAGCAAGTTACAAAAACTCTAAAGAGACCCTGAACAAAAAAAGAAAACAAAAATATCACTTCAAAGTGAATGTCTTGTTTGTAAAATCATTACCAAGACAAGATTAGATATAAGGAGAAATTTCTTTACTGAAAGGATTTTAAAGTCGTGGAATAGGCTGCCCAGGGAGGTGGTGGAGTCACCATCCCTTGAGGTGTTTAAGAAACATTTAGATATAGTACTTAGGGACATGGTTTAGTGGTATGTAAGTGATAGGTATGGTTGGACTTGATGATCTTAGAGGTCTCTTCCAACCTTTGTGATTCTGTCACCTGTATGAAAAGAGTATTTGACCTTTGTTACACAGGAATTGACATCTCTGTTCAGAACCAGAAGCATGTATTCAAAGCAACCATTTCTACAGCAACAACTGTGTTTCTGTGGGCTAGATTAGCACAAAACAGATGAAAATTATTAACCAGTCAAAGTCTACAAATCTTCTGGAGTACCTTTACAAGGAACATACATTTAACTTTCTTAAGAAGCACTGGGAAAGCCTCCCTACATAAAACCTTTAAGATTCACAGTAATTTACAATAATACTGTGACTTTCTCTGGCTCACCCGAGGAAAACAGATTTCAGTTTGGTTTTAATGTTTATGTAAATGTAATGTGGTGAGAGTAACTGAAAAGGAACATGATCTGTTCAACTTTCTGGCATGGTGGAAACAGTCAGAGTACAAACTTTGCTACTGTCATATGGCTAAATGGCTTGTGTCTGTTTGGGACGCACGGGCACAAACTAGAAGAACAGGCTCCAAGATCTATTTGTCCTTGGCTTGACTACAAAGATGCCAACAATCTGTGATTTGTAATTTTTTCCTCTTGGACAAAATTTAGTTGATCCCCAGGAAATAGGAGTGCCTCATTTCTCATTCAGCTGAAGTAGGTTTGAACTGACACTGCACTGCAGCACTGAAATACTTGTATGGCCATTACAAATTTCCAGCTGTTCAGGTACTTGTAATGCCACCAGCTACTGGGGGACAAACTTAGAGGTTAAAACTAGACTGGTTAACTAAAGAAGAAACAGTTTTCAAACACAGTATTAAATTTGAAGGATCTCTTTTAGGAAAAGCTCCAATGGTTTTAATGCACACTCTGAGGGGGGCTTTCCCTGGATGTGGCTTCCAGGTCATCTTCCATATTTTCCAAGGGAAATGTAATGGAGCAGCCATGTAATCTGGAGGTTAAAAGTACTGAGCTGAGACAAACCCCTTCAGATTTTGGAGCAGTCATAGTACCACGTCTGTTCTTTCACATACTTAGGCTGCAAGGTCTTCAGGGCAAGGACTGCCTCTGGATGCCTATGCGCTAAACCCAACAGAGCCTTGACGCCAGCTGAAGCCTCTTCTTGCTGATATGGTAAAATTAACAAACCTTAATAGCAACTGTAAATGTTAAGTCTCTAGGCATACTCTGATGATGGGGTAGGCTTTAACCTGTTTTGCTAACAGACATACAAAAGCTCTGATTCCTGTGGTAATAGGAAAGTTGAAAAATGTGAGTCTAAATTTGATACTGGACAACTGCATGACCTTGTGTAAGTCACTTTGTCTGAGACACATGTGAAAGCAGCAAAGTATGTTCATCCAAGAGGAGTGATGAGTATCCATTTGCACCATCAAATATGAGAAAATCAAATATTGGAAGAGCTGACTTCATTTATCATTATTAGCACCATTCTGTATGAGATCAATGAACAAATTATTGCCAACAAGGCTGAAAAGCAGAATAGGATAATAGAACAGTAGACAGAATTCTTGTTCTGAAACTGTTTACTAAAACTAGATAAAATTCCTCTTACAAAATGTCTCATATTCTTCCTAAACATGACTTTTAGCTCTCAGCCACCCTTCTGATAAAACTGACCTATCAGAGTATAAACTGTTACAGATTGAAATCCTGATCATTTTATGTATATGAAACAACTCAGTGCTGCTTTTCAATCCAAAGACCTCATAATGCTTGCAAAGGTGATTAGGTAACATCTGTTTCAGCTGGAAGAGGGTCACAAGCTCTTCCCATACTTTCCAACAACGTTGAAACTACCACACCCTCATATATTATAAAGTATCAGAGAATAAGCATTGCAAACAATGCACATGGAAGCATCTTGTTTGCTGTTCTCAGCAGCACTCACATATTCCCTCGTGCGCGGTAATGGCTTTTTGCTGAACTAACAGGAAACTGCAAGATCCTTTCCAAAAGGGATGTGTGGACACAGAGCAGAACACAATGCAGGCCAAACTGATGTTATTAATCATAGCTCCATACTATAACTACACCCCAAAGAGGCAGAGTACAGAAACATACCACACTTCACTTTAAACCTTGGAAAAACAGACAGGACACAGCAACCACGACATTATTATTACTGCTTTTGTTCTGGTGCTAGTTGGTACGCCTGTCTCTCTCCAAAATAAAGGTGCCTGTAATAGAAGACTGTTGCTGAAGGTGTATATATGAATTGCAGTTCTGCTGCTATTTCAGGGCCTCTTTGCTTAATTTTTAATAGCACATAACAAAGCCAAAGCAAGGCAGTAAAGATAGGTCTGAATACAGAAACTGAACATTGAACACCTTTTTATGAAGTTGCTCTTTAAAGACGGATTTCACAAGCAGAAAAAAAGATAACAATTCATGCAAAGCCACTTACGTAATATGAGTATGTCAGAAGATGTTTTTTCTCTGGCAGTGAGACTACTGACTGTGAGAGCAAAATGACTGGCTGCTTTGGGATACAGATCTGTCTCTCACAGGAACTGCTGAAAGCAGGAACACGAAGTAAGAATTGTCTCTTTCTACCTTCAAACATGCTATGTCACGTCAAGACACTCTTACTGGTTTGTGGAAGTAATATGACAAAGCAAACTAAAAAAAGATGTGACATTGGCCCAGAAAGAAAATAACAGATACACACATATTTCATAGCTAAATCACCTAACAGAAAATTTTAAGGACCAAAGCAAATATCAGTCCAGTTAACAAAAGAATTTAGTCATATTCTGTAATAAGTAAACAAGATCATTCATTTCTTTCATCTAAAACATCTTAAATCAGATGTACCGTTAAATTTAGACTTGAAATACAGGAAGAGTATGAGATACAAGAATCAAGCACAGCCAGTTTCTGCTATTGCTTGTATTCCTGCCTTCCAACATAACCAATCTACAACTCAGTGTAGTTGTAGCAGGAAATAATATAACCTCAGCACAAACATAAGACAAATAGCTTCAATTCTGTAGGTATCAAGACACACAAAATCTTGGTTTCACAGGACCAGCATACTCTAGCATGCAGCATATAAAATAAACAACCCTGCACAGAATCCCATTACAGCATGCACTTTTCCAGGGGTACCAAATACAGCAAGAAGTGTCAACAGTTACCTCTCCTCCAAGCCAACCTTTGAAAACAGCAAGTAAAATCACAGCGAGAGAAAGACACCAACCTTAAACTAAAGATAGCCACAAATTACTGAGAAATGTTTCATATTATCCCAATGCTGCCAGAGTATCTTTCCATTTCATTTTTCTCTCCACAAAGTTTGCATGATACATGCTAAATGAACCATCTGTAAATCCACGTTTTTTTCCAGCCTGTTTTGTCGTCAGCTCTCTGGGATCCTATTGTGCAATTCTCCTCCCCTCTTCTCCAAACACTTCTACTGCTGATGCAGAGGCTGGCGACTGCTACAGCATAATGCAGCTTTCAGTAACTATGGCAGCAATAGCTCAGTGGTGAGGCTGAATGCCTCCTGCAACAAAATCTTAAAGCTCAAATAGAGAAACTCAAGGGGAAATAACCACCATTGCTAACAGCTGTAATTTGTTGATTTTCCCAAAGAAAACATCAATAATGTTAGCATCCCATCCTTCTGCCTGCCTAGTGCTCAAGTCCATTTTTCTTTCACAATTGATTTTTCCCAGGAGAAGAGGAGTTAATAGTAAAGCAGAAAAAAAGATGTTGGCAAGGCATTTTGCACCCTTGCAAATCCCAGCACTGAGAGCAAACACAAGTCAGGGCTACAAGCTTATCCACTGATATACACCCAGCCCTGCTCCATCCTCCCCCTCCACCCGTGTCTGATCCAGAGCCTTTCCCGCAGGGCTTCAGAACATGACAGAGCAGCAGGCATCACACAGCTGCATGGGATCATACATCTGCTTCTGCCTAACCACAGAGGTTCAAACCTCTCCCTCTCTCCCTTCTCCTCCCTGAAGCAAGGGAAGAGCAATGAAATACATACAACGACCTTGTGTTACCACCTCCTTCAGCCTCCTGAAGCAATGTCACTCACACAATTTAGAGCAAAAGGTGGGGGGTGGCAAGCAGGGGGTGGGAGCTAGAAATCAGTCAAAATGGCCAGCAGAGACAGAAACCTTTAGAAACAAGACACCTTTGGAAACGTACACACAGAGTAATCCCCTTCAAGGAAGTTACTATCAGGTGAAGTATCATTTGGATTTCTACTAGCTGGTTTGCTTACAGGAAAAGCACATTTGTGCTTTTTATTTTTTGTTTAGCCTTTCTATACAAAACACTTTTTTTTTTTGTCTCTGCCTAAGTCCCCAGAACAATGGAAAGGCAATGACTAATTTAAAGTTACCCTTTAATTACACTTTCAAACCACACATCTTTTGGCAAGGAATCACAGGCACAAGACAGAGGCACAAGACAGCCATACACTCTAGGAAAGGTCACCACCGCCTTGCTAAATTCCAGTTCAGCTGGAACTACAATCTGTCACAGGTTTTCCCCTTTGAATGTCAGTCATATATTGAATCAGTTAGTTCTCCTGCTAACCTATTACATCTGACACTGCTGTAAGCTATGGATTTCCAGTAATTGATATAGTGCATTTCACAGAATCACAGAATACTAGGAGTTGGAAGGGACCTCGAAAGATCATCTAGTCCAATCCCCCTGCCACAGCAGGATTCCCTAGACCAGGTCACACAGAAACACGTTCATTTGAGGGATCTTTTAAGAGACACCAACAATTTCTTTAGCTTGGAATTTGTAGAGCACTTTGAAATTCTCAAATGAGAGCTGTTAGTATGAACCCAGAGTATTATTTTTCCAAATATTAGTTGGACATGCTAACTATAGCACATTAGAATAATAATTGTTTTGTGTTCTCCACATCTATGGGCACTGTTTCCTCCCAATTCAGTAAAATTTCA
This sequence comes from Galbula dea, assembly GCA_013399015.1. Classification (NCBI taxonomy): domain Eukaryota; kingdom Metazoa; phylum Chordata; class Aves; order Piciformes; family Galbulidae; genus Galbula; species Galbula dea. Next base: position 848,488 of record VWZX01004899.1, on the reverse strand, counting down.
CACATTCTTATAAGATGATTTTATTTCTTGTTTAACAATGTTGGTAATTTCAAGGAAATAGAGCTTAAACATGTTCCAGGCAGTAAACATTAATCCGGTGTACTGCTATACACTGGTTTCTAAAGGAGAAACTCCTGTTTTTTTTTTTTTAAACCAGCAACAAAATGAAATCAGGGGTTATATTTATATGCAGTATGGTATGAAGGCAATGACAGGAGCAAGGACTTCATTATGTACTTATTTGTGGCAATGCTGTCATATGACAATTGATGTCAGTCACAAGGCTTCTGTGTGTTTGTCGGCTGCCAACAAACATCACAAGTTTGAAGTGCTGGGGCTCCTCTGAGTAGGGTGTGCAAGCAACCAGCCAAGAAAGAGTACATGAATCACAGCCCTTTTCAAGAAAGTTTCATGCTTAAAGTTTCAATACTTGAGTGCAATAGCAGAAATTTGTTTTCTCTCTCATTTCTCAAAAGATTTTAACATACAATTAGAGGCTGAGCTGGTAATTCGATCCATGAAAAGCAGATGAGAAAAACGCCATCACACTGAGACCATGGGAGATAAGACTGTAAGCAATCATTACTATAATATGTACATTTTTATGTTCTGAAATAAAAAAATCCATAAGGAAGCCAAGTACCATCAGTTCCTGATTAAAGAGTATAAAACCCATGGAAGCCAAACAATTTCTGAATGATTTTTTTGTGCAGCTGCTATGTTTCTTCGCAACCATGTGCATTCATAAGTACCTACTACTGATATTCAAACTTAATATACTTTAAGGTTCTTCTATAGTGCAAATTGGTGGCAGCTTCAGCATAAACCCCACTCTAGTCATGGCTTTAAAATACAGGTTACACATGCAACAAATGTGCAAACCATTTGCACAAGATTGGGTAGGAAGAAAGAACATGGTTGCAGAGACTTGCCTATAACTTCGCTGCATGGATAGATTCTTGTTTCAGTAGGATAAAAATCAAATTAAAGCTTGAAGCCTAGTTTGCCTCTCTTCTGGAGGAAATCAGTGCAGGACAGGAGAAAGACAAACCTAGAGGCACCAAGAAATTCAGCATGATTTAGACACATTAATATTCTTACCTTAGTTCAGGAGAACATCTGCTTTCTCTACAGTGCCTACATTTTTGACTGCAAAAATAAAAATAGGAAATCATAACCATGTTCAAAAAGAAGGCAGAAAAACTTCACTGAAGCCTATTATGCATAGAGGTGTTACTGTAATGTTCAGGAAAGGAAGACTCTACTTCAGCAGCAGCTGAATGCAGAGATTAGCAGTAGCTGGGAGAGAGCATCAAGAACTATTAAGTGAGAGGTGGAAGAGAGTGAGACACACAGACACACACAGCTTGTCCTGTACTTATATTTTCCTCCAAGTATCTCTTCCTGACAGACGAGATCCTGCTCTAGGTGGACTTTTTACTCATGAGCAAATCCCTGTAGTCCACTTAGTCCTGTGTTACTGTTGGCAAAGTACCTCAGAGACACCTTCTAGTAGTTGTCACTGACTTTTCTTCACAAAAGCTGGACATTTGAGAGACCACACACATCTCATTTTACTCTCATATTATAGATTTTAGGCTAGATGTCTCAATCATAACCACCTCCAAAACTACTTGTCTGGACAGAAACACGGACTTACTGCGTTACTGTAAAGGAAGGCACAGTGGATCAAATCAATTTATTTTTACCAAAAAACTATTCAAGAGGAAAAAAAGACCACTGGATTATGTAAGGTGAAAGACAACTAATATTAGATATAGCATAAAGCTTATTCCTGTAAGAGATGGATATTCATAAAGATTAAGTGAATGCAATACTAAAATGCTTTTCATTTTCACTGAAGTAGCCATCTGAAACACTCTAGGGAAGTATGAGGTCATGTTAAGCAATGTAATATGCATAGTCCTGTCCCAGTGATTAAAAAATTGATCCACATAAATAAATCTGCTACCTGAACATGGTCTGGAAAAAAAAAAACCAACAACAACAAAAACCAAAACCCCAATCAGAAATGTTCTTGAGTTTTGTCAGGTCAAAAAAGGGAAAGCCAAGTGCAACTCTGTGCTGAACTGTTCACAGTTCTTCAGGATTTCTGCAGGTCTTCCTAGGACCATAAATAAACTTCTGTGACAAAAACTCCACCTCTGATGTTTATACCATATAAAGAGCAACTTGGCACGTACTTCAAAGGTCATTAGATAAACCCTTATTTTTAAACTCTCTGTAATTTAAAAAAAGAAAATAACAGCAATGATATGTAAAATATACCTCAGTAAAGGAATAAAATGAAATACCATTTTGTATAGAAAGGTGTCATTGCAGCAAATGAAAAGCAAATGCAGAGATTAGATACATTCAAGAGAACACACAGAAACACTATCCAAGGTGGAAAGCAAGCCACTTGACTAGAAGTATGAGGAGTGTTCAAAACAGAGATAACATTTGCTCATAAAACCAAGATGAATACTTCCTCTACAAAGAGATAAAAGATTCCCAGTATGTTACCACACCAAAAACACTCTAGCAAGAAGCAGAACTATCAACAGATATGAATGAGAAGATGGCTGTTTCTTGCCTTTAACAGGTCAATTCAATGTGCCAGGCTAAGTGGAATTAAAAGAGAGAAAGAATTCAATTACATTTAATCCTGTGATAGTCTCTTGTGAACTGAAAAACAGGAGATATCTTAATGAATTTTCTTAACACATATTAATCAGTCTTCACCACACCAATCCTTTCCCTTTCAGAAAGGCTCTGCTATGAAGAGCATACACAAGATACTGTGAGGATGAGCAGCTCTTCAACATTTTGGAAGCAGTCTATGCCTTACTTACTACTCAGTTTTAAAGAAAGAGAGTCACAATGGCTTTCTGAGGTGAAGGACTTGAACTAAAGAGAATTTATGAATAAACAAGCCTTCAGATTTCCACAACAAATTAGCAGGGAAACTGAATTGGTAATTACTACCTTGGCTGAATCACATCTAGAAAAATCCATGCTGCAGAAGTAAGAATATTGTCAAAATTCTAGATTAGCTCATAAATCAGAACAGCTATAATGCAGATGTGCAAGTGAACTGAACTAAGGCTGTCTGACAGTCTCATTTGAGGCAATTTTTTGGTTTCACAGGGTGTGAAATATTCTTCATGCATCAATAACTAATTTTTCAGGTTTGCTGGGTTTGTTGCCTGTCATACACTGTATATTAGTCAGTTGGCCAATCCTTTTTCTTGGACACTTTTATTTGATCACTTGAAAACATGATGGGACCTATTTTATACAGAACTTAGTTTTGTCTGAACCAAGTCCTGGCTTCAGACATCATCCCACATGAGAAATTGTTTGTTTATTTGTTTTAAACTTACTTGTCAAGAGAAAAAAGGTTATAGTAAGGAGAATGGATGCAACTTCCATCCAAGTTGAGCCAGTCCAAAGTTCCACAACTCAGAATGTGTGGGGTTTCATTAATCTAGAAAACATACAACATGAGAATAGGAAGAAAAAAAAAAATATCACAGCAAGCCAGGAACTTCCAAGTTACCATTAATACTGCCATTATGAACTACTGTGTGCAGTGCTGCATAATACCTCCCATGTGAGTTTATAATTTCATTCACTCTCATGCTTAGGCTTTGATAATTTGCAAAATTGCCAATCATTTGTTACTGAGTACACTTCTTGTAGCTCTACTTTTATGTACTCCATGTTTCATTAATCAGGAAATTAAGAATGAAAACAAACAGTTGTTAAATCTCTTCTCTCAACTACAATGGTGGGGACAAAAGGACTTTTGAGAACAAAATATATGACAAGAAAATCCATTTTAAAAGGTAGATTATTGCCAACATCAGTTGGTAGTATGGTTATGTCCTAACCTGTGTGTGCCAGTACATTCTTTAAGTTAGGGTTTTTTAGTTGCATATGCAATCATTTTAAGAATGATCTAATATTTTTAAACATTATTGAACTAGCTGAACAAATATCCTGCAATAGTTAGTACCTGAGGTTAAACATACCACAAAATATTTTGCATATTTCTGGTATATGTAACAATTAAGTGCTTTCAGATTCAACAACCTTCAAGCATTTAATCCATACATTTTCCATTTCTTCTAGGATGGTGACAGAGAAAGAAAAGAATTCAGAAAAGTATCAGATATGGAAAGATTCTTAACTGATCTTTCCACTGCATCATTCTGCCTTTCAGAATGCCTACATCCTACTGTAGTCACGAATAGAAATAGGAAACACTAAATTATTCAAGGGATCTGCATCATCTTTTGCTAAGCACAGCTGAAAGAAGTGCTAGTGTCCTCCCACAAAAGGTTTAGTGTCATTACAGACCATTAGATGGAGGAAATGAAGCAAGTGATACAATGATGAAAAGAAATATCTATTTCAGCCTTGCTTTTAAGAGGAAGAAAAATTAGGAAAAATCAATGAAGAAGTAGAAGAGAAAAACATGGGTTTAGAACTCACTGATCTTCTTTGTCTTAAGATAGCAGCTTCTGCTGGGTGATTGAACCTAAATTTATGAGATTTGCCAAGGACAACAAGGGCCCCTGTGGAAAAAAAAAAAAATTAGAACCCTACAGAGACATAATTAATCAAACAGTTTGTCCTTGTAATTTCAGCATTTTCTTGACTCCAGTACACAGATTACAATATATACAAACAACTACAGAATAGTATATTAGAAAAAAAAAAAAAAAAGTAAAATCTGACCAATCTGTCACAGAACAGAGATCTGTATTTAAAATTTTCTGGAACAGCAGAGTTATTCTGTAATGACAACAACCAAGCAAACTAATATTGGAGATCTCTGCAACCTCAACAGTAGATTCCCCACTCTTACTAAAGACCAGTATCACTTCATATCAAAAACATAGCCAACCTATTACTGGAAACTTGTTTTCACAATATGTTTTTAAGAATTCAGATCACTGCATGTTCTCAGAAACTGGTTTTTTTTATTTTAGGCAACCTGAAAATATGGAAGCTTGATCCATTTCATCGAAGCTCATTCTTGTGCAACAAACGTGGGTAGAGCCCAAATCTTCGTTCGCGAAGCCTAGCCATGATGAACATCAATCCCAAAAACCCCTGCCAGTGGTCAGCTGGCTTAGAGCCAGTCTCCACTGCTTTCCACATCAGTACCTCTTACTACAGGTCTTTCCTTTTCAGAAGACCACAGACTACTGATGCTAAAAGGGGTCTTAATATTGTCAGCAATGTCTTAATTTTACTTTCTGTGGGATACTTAATTTATTTGTCCCAGTCTGGAAGCTCTAGCCAGGGATCAAACCTTGCGGTGCTAAGACAGTAGTAGGAGACAGAGAGATGTATTTCTTGGATCTGCACAGATTCCATAAGTCCTTGTCTCTAAGCTCCAGAGGGAAGTTGATAATAACACAGTATGCACAGAAGAAGCAAGCCCTACCTTGTGACAGACGACACGATCCGGTGACTTCACACCCGTTAACAGTGCAGCGTGCGCCCTGCGCTGGTCGCAGTGTCACAACCCCACAGTTGTTGTCTATGGTACAATGATCCCTTTCGATCCACCGGCCCTGCAAAACTACAATCGACAGATGCGTTTTGTCTCACCGGCCGAAGGGGCTGGGTTTGCACCATTTCCTCAGAGTGAAGCAGCATGCCTTGTTTTCCACTATGACTGCATGCTTCACCCCTCAGAGAACTATGTCATGTGCAGAACGAGGAGATTAGATTGTTTTCTTCAATTGCTACCTAAGTGCCTGATTGCAGAATGAATTTGATTGGAAACAGTGAAATCGCTCTTTTAAAAATTATTTCTAGTTCTGGAAAACTATTCATTACTTTCTGATTTGTGAGCTGATGTGCAAATTCTTCTATTATGCTGACTTTTCTTATTGTTGTTATGGCATTTATTGTTTGTATTTTACTAACCCACTGGCAGAAGATAATCAAACTTAACCAAATTTAGCAGAACTAACCAAAGATGAGATTCCACAAACTCTCCAATTTCAGTATAAAGTTTCAGCTTGCTATCCTAATTTGTAGCTCTTCAGATTGACTCTTAAAACTACGAGCAGAAATGAAAAGAAATAAAAAACAATCTGAACCATTTTATATCTAAAATACTCTGACAAGTAGAGTTGAAAAGCTTTTGCAATATCTCATGATCATTTGTGCCACTGGTTCAGGATAGGGCATACCAAGATTTGGATGTTGGTGTAGCATTTCACAAGTGGGAAGAAAATTCTGAAGAGATCTCAATTAGGTCAAGACCATTGATTTTTTGACCTCTTAAACAAAACCAAAAAATAACTCAAATATTTTAGCCAACCTAAATAATTATTCTTTTCTACTTACCTCCTTTTATAAAGAAAGCTGACAAACAGAAAAATTACCTAGCTATTACACATGGCAAACATAAACCTCTTGGTATGACCTGATCATATTAAAAAAAAAAAATGGTAGTATCATTCTCTTACCAATGTCTTGATCTTGGTCTGAATCACTTCTTCCAATTTTGGTTGTTCCTTCCTATACAAGAAAAGAATGAATTTAAAAGTCAGTTACTGAAAGTGGATTATATGTAATAATTAAAAAGGTGTTGGTACAGCATCTTAGTAATACCTAAAAGAAATTACTTTGTCATAGATGATGAATTTTTCAAGCTAGTTACTAAAGGAGAGCTTTATTCTGAAACTTAAATTACATTTATAAGAAGTCTTCTTGGTGATTATGGTAAATAGGCAAGTTCCCAAACGAGAAAATTCAATAACTTCAAAGAAAAAATGCCTAGGAATAAAAATCAATCAGACTCAAACCATATTTTGGCCCAGTGATGGAAGGGAGTCAGTAGTCTTATGGTACAGTGCAAACATCAATAAAACCAAGTAATTTAATCAATACTACAAGAAAAAACTAGCAAAAACCCCCAATGTATTTACCATCTGCCTAGTATGTTCCCTTGCCTCTTCCATCTTTTTCCTTAGGAAAATAAAGCAAGATCATTTCCCACCTCTGAAGAGACACTCTACTTACTTTTGTAAAATAATTAGTGAACACTCTCTAAAATGACTTCTGTGGCAACTATTTCAGTCACATTAAAGTTATGATGGTGATTAAACTATTTGATTTTTGTATTTTAATGAGAAGAAATTGAATACACTTTCTGCTCTAAGCATATTATAACCTAGATTTAAAAGCTCACGGAATCACTAAGGCTGGAAGAGACCTCCAAGATCATCAACTCCACCTGCCAACCTATCACCACCATTCCTTACTGAACCATGTCCCTAAGTACCACATCTAAACATTTTTTAAACACCTCCAGGGATGGTGACTCCACCATTTTCCTGGGCAGCCTGTGCCAATGCCTAACAATTCCTTTTGTGAAGAAATCACAGTAGTTTTGTGCAAAGGCAGGAAAGGGAATGATCATCATTCAGTTCCTCACAGAGCTCAGTGACCTGAACCAACTAGCAGAGCCCTCTGCTGCAAGTCCTAGTGAGGCTCCCTTGATGGAGAGGCTGAAAGCTAGATTGTGCTCAGTGTCCCTGCTTTGGGTTAAGTTACATGTCAGCTTAGTGTTCAGGGGACTCAGCTACAACACAGCCACCTGGCTTGGCTGCAGCACATAGAAAATTTATAATCCACATGGCCTTTGAGTCACTGCACACAATCAAGTGGGTTAGTAACACATATACAAAGAGAAGGAAACCAACTCCTAAAAGACATCTTTGTCAATTATATTCTTGATTAAGCAAAGAAATAGTTACAAATGAAACTCTTTTCCAATGTGCTCAAATAACGTTCTGGCAATATTATTTAATTCCAACAAGTACCTTACAGCAGTATTGGCTCATGAAAGTTACAACAATATCCCAGTTGACAGATTCTGGGTGAGTTTAAGTACAACTAAAAATTGCAGCTGAGAGCAAGGGTGCAGATATGATACAAGCAAACTAACTCAACTTAAAGAAGAAAAAAACAAAACAAAACAAAAATAGCCATAACCCAGGCCCATATAGATTTCATTTTTTCAAATGCTATCTCTGAGCTAGTAATTTAAACATTCATACTCTTTTCTAATTAGAGTATTCTAGCTGAAAAAGTGAAAGACAGATGACTCAGATGAAATGATCACACAATTTCACCGTAACATATCGAGGGACATCTCCATGTCTCTTGAAGTGTTTTTACATTGTTACCCTCTTCCAGAAATGTTTCCTGACTAAGGGTAAAATTGCCAAGGTGCATTATAGAACCATAGAGAGTGAGATTGTTTCCCCTTTCAAGTTTTGGGATATCTCCAGCTTTCAAAAAAAGCTTGTGAAGAACAGCTTTTTCTAAAACAACATAAACAAATCCCATGTTTTTAAGCTATGGTAAAAGGTCAGTTAAATTACAGGGAAAATATATTTTGTTAATGAAAGTCAGAAAAACAAAAGAACAGAACCTAGGAAAGAAAGGTTCATCAAGCATAGGCAGAGCATTGATTAATTAATACTACAGAATATCAAGAGACTAAAAGTAACACAATGTTTATTCTAATGATCTGAAAACTGCTGCAATGACCTCGCCCTAGAAGTACAATGTAAAGTGCTGGGATATGTTGAAGACCTAATAGGTAAGGAACTGCTAATGTTTTACCTTCTTGCTGTTCAGATGAAAGTAACAGACACCAGAGTCTAAAGATGCAAAGCACAGATTAAAGAAAAGGCAGCATCTAGGAGCAAAGAAAGAGGGGACAAAGATGTTAGCATGACAGAGAGAGACACTAATGACTTCCGAAGGTGAGCCTTCAAACTAGCTTCTCCATTAAAATGAATATTTTTAAGTTACTGTAGGTGTTGACAAAATTAGTATGTGAAAACATGTGCTGCCTCCAAAATGGTACATAATGGAAAAATGTTTAAGTAGAAGCAATTAGTTTTAATAAATAATTAATGTTAATGTAGGATTAAGTAGTTCAAATTGCATGTTGATCAGCACTGGGCATTATTACTTGGTCACTAAGTATTACCTGGTACAATTTCTCTGGACTAGCATGAGAAAAATCAGTAAGGTTTCTCTTTCAACATGATAAAGAACAGTATGATTTCTGTTTCTAATATTTGTTGTGCTTTTTAATAATAAAAAAAAAACCCCTGTGTCCTTAAACTATATCAAGTAGCACAAAACCTAAATTTCAGATATTTAATGAGTAGACACATAGATTACTTTCAACCACATTTAACACATTTTTTGCTAATCAGCACACTCCTGTAGAGGTCCCCATCCATCATTCCCTGCAATACTTCAGTAATTTCCTTTCATTTAAACAACCTTGAAAAGTTGAAGTCCAGCTTAGCACTGACTTAAAAAAATAAAGAAAAAAATCACAAACCCTAACCCAATTTGTCCTAGCCATGCACATCATAAGCTGCAATATGGAGTAGCATACATACAATGTTATGAAAGTTTCTTGGGGAAAACCCTGCCTTAAATGAGTAACTATGATGTTATCTGTGTCTTGTGGGCTCTGGCCTTTACTTTTCAGTATCTGTTGTTGTAATGCCACTGTAACCACTCTCCACTTCCAAAGAAAACAAGTCTTTAGAAATTCAATGGAAAAATAAGACAAGTGATAAAATCTCACCCTGAGATGATACAGCACCACTCCTGTGCTGAGGATGTCATCATCCATGGCCATTAGATGAGGTAAACTAGAATCTATTGTTACTCCAGCTTTTTCTTTGTTGATGTCCACACTGTATTCTTCCATGATGGCTTTCCTGTCTGCCCACTTATTTGTCCAGTCTTTGGTCAATTGCTCAATCTTAAAGAATAGAAGGGGAAACTGTCTCACTAAGCAGATTAATTTTTCACATATGCAAATTTCTTCATAAAGAACAGTTGTTTTTTTCCAGGTACTGGATTCAAGACTCTTTCACCAGCTGCAATGCAGGTGTATTTCTAATTGCAGTACATTTGTGTGGCAACAAAAAATTCAGATAAGAACTGTACTACCACCCAGGGAAGAAGGTTTAATCTATTGAAACCCCTACCCAAAATGTCAGAAATATATATGGTCATGCTAACTATTTTGTCTGTTTTTAAGCTAAACTTAAAATTAAGATCTCTAAAACCTTTCCAGGTCACCGGTGATCAAATATTCTTAGTAATTTGGTGACTGCACAATCATTTCCTTTGAATGAATTGGACTTTAATCTTAGAAGACAGAAGCTCTGTATAATGAATTACTGTGATATACTGAGACAGTTTTCAAACAAGGAGATTGTGCAGACTTAGTGATAAGCAGTGGACAGTATCCCATTAAGGATACAGATTAATCACAAATAGGTAGACAGCACCCAAAATGCATGAAGGATGGCAGTTTCCTGTATATTCAGAGCAAATAGGAAAGGATTAGGAAAAAAACATTTTCACTGTGGTTTCAGAACTATGGCAGTGCTATCCCCCCTTCCCAGTGAAACAGGAGAGTTAGAGCATCAAATAGATCATACAGACCTTCATTTCATTCTGAAGAACCAGCTCAGTCAGATTTCCATCCCTGTCATCGCTCCAAGAAGGGCTGAAATTCCTCTGTATAAACAACAGCCACAAAGATCTACATGTTAGTTTCCTTATTCACAACTGACAGACAACATGTGGTCTTTCACTCTCCAGGCTTTCAAGGAGATGAACTTGGGACAAAGACAACAAAAATACAGAGGTTCAGTGCTGCTTTCTAGCACCTAGCCTACACCTCTCTAGCTATTGCATGCAAGTTTTTGTGAAGAACTGGTGAAAGAGCATTAAAAGAGAGATACTTCTGTGTAAATAAATCCTGGACTGTAGTTCCAGACTCTCCCAGTGGAAACCCAAGACATTATGACTATTCCAAAGGAGAAAAACAGAGTGTCAGCTGTATTGTGAGGGTTCACTGATGTTCATAACTTCTTTTGAGGGATAGAGGGTGCAGGTTGGGTGAAACCTCCTAAATACTGTTGAAGTCTACTAGCTCACTTTTTTGGAAAGAGGACTGTAAAAAGTCTGGCAGGGAAATTACATAAATTATTAATATTTTGTACCATCTTGGTGCTTACATATTCCTACAAATTAAATATTTCTATTCCATGGTATTTCTAGACAACAAAACCATCTGACTCCATGAAAACCAGGCAAGAAAATCCTTTCTAATCATGACACAGCTGCTTCTCGATATAATGCCAGACAAAGGAGAAATGACAGAAATTATATTAGCCTTATAATTATCATGAAATCACTTAGAGAACAGTTCAATTTCCCTCCAGTTACAATAAACATGGAAAGATAAACAGTTAAGATGAAGGTAAGGTAGTTAAAGCACCATAAAGAACCAAATGTTCCTACATACCAGTTCGAAGCTCATCAGCATAGTTTTCAACCTATCAATTTCTTCTCGCAGTTCTCTGATCAGTTTCACATTTGCATCCTGAAACATTGAGACACAGAAGTTGGAAAGAAAAAAAATTCTTAAAACAATTCTAACTGAAGAAATCAATGCAGAGCTATTCCAAGAGCCAGGAGGAGAGGAGAACAGGCACTCTCACAGCAGCACTCCTTACTCCACTCTGCCAGGCCTCTGTGACATACTGCCTAAGAGCAGGTGGTTCCCACCTTTTGACAGAATCATAGAATCATTTTGGTTGGAAAAGGCCTTTAAGATCATGAAGTCCAACCATTAACTGCCACTGACAGGTCACCACTAAACCATGTCCCAGAGAACCATATCTGCATGTCTTTTAAACACCTCCAGGGATGGTGACTACCACTTCCCTGGGCAGCCTGTTCCAAAGATTTACAACTTTCTGTGAAGAAATTTTTCCTAATATCCAACCTAAACCTCCCCTGGTTGGATAGGTTCTTTCTTCCAATAAACTTTGTTCCAGCTCTTTTCTGAACACAGACCCACCCTATTTGTTCCCATCACGACAACAGCTGGATACACGATTGCTTTTATAGATCTACCTTCAAAACAGTATCATCAGGTCAGAAAAATGCTATTATTTCTATCACTCAGAGGAGAAAATCGGCCTAGAGGAGAATAAGAATGTCACCAACTATGGTATTAAAAGCCCTTACAACTGACAAAGCCTTTCCTGCCTCCTTGTGTGGAGGTATTTATCTCACAATCAGAGCAAGCACCTCTGCACAAGCAGTTTCTGGAAACCGGCTTTTTGCAGATAGTTCTGGAAACTCTTGAGTCAAGAGTCAACTTTCTACAGGCCAGCAGTGACACTGACTCAGGTCAATTTGCAGTGAGGGGAAGATAGCAGCTACCTGAAGAGATGTAGTGAAGGGTCTGGCAGGGGCTGTGCAATAGAGTGATGGGCACACACGTTGGGAGGCTGAGAGCCTGCATGTTACAAGGGGCTAACGCAGCGGGATTATATTTATCTGCCCATGGCCTGTCACAGAGTTGTTAACTGCTGCTGCTAAAACCAAATTCACTACTGGTGCCACTAGTGATGTCTTAAAACTAGTTATAGGCACTGGTAATATGGATACAAATTGAATTTGGGAAAATCTGGATTAGAAGGGTTTAATTCTGTCCCAAGATTTAACAGAGTACGGTTAGGAGAGCAAATAAATGAGGTATATCCCTAAGATTCTGTTCTTTTATGTACTAATAAAATCTCAATATACCCAGACCAAATCACAAAATAACATTACTAAAGTTGTAAAGTCAAGTGCTCAAAGATTATGAAATGCTGGAATAAAGACTTTTTTTTGAAACCCAAATTCAGTTCCCTTAAAAGGATGCACTGTGATTCAGTCCTTAAAATACATGATCACTGTAGGATGGCAGACTCATGCAGAATGCCAGGTGAAGAATGCTCAGTTAACTCTGCCCACATTTAGGATAAAGACACAGGGTAAACATACATGTGATAACTATTCAAAGAGCAGGATCAAAACTTAATAGACAGAGATGAAGAATGTAAAATAAATGTGAAATTTTAAATGGTTTAAGCTGCAGGGGATTAAGGAAATTATTTCTGTAATATCCAGGCTCCTATTTAGCTCTCATTAACATAGGAAAAAGAGGTATGTATTTTATTTAGAGAGCAGATATATTGAATAAACATTAAATAATAAACATATAAAATGGAACAAGAATGAAAAGCAGGACAAGGCCTCACCTCATTCACTCTGGGCTTGTTAATAATATTTTTGGCATTTGAAGCATATCTCAAGGTACTCATGGTCTCATTGTAGCTGGAACTAGCAGGGGAGACAGCTACAGATGGGAAAAAGTAGAAAAGAAATATTACTTTAAAAAGTAACAAGTTTAACCTGTTATTTTTCAAAAAAATGTCACTGCTATAGAGATGTATTTTAGGGGGCTAGTAGGGCAAAATGTTAACAATTATAGAATCATAGTTGTTAGAGTTGGAAGGGACCTTAAAGATCATCTAGTTCCAACCCCCCTGCCTGGCAGGGACACCTTCCACTAGATCAGGTTGCCCAGAGCCCCATCCAGCCTGGCCTTAAAAACTTCTAGGGATGGGTCTTCCACAACCTCCCTGGGCAACCACTTTCTTACTACCCTAACAGTAGAGAACTTCCTCCTAATGTCTAATTTAAATCTACCCTCCTCTAGTTTGTATCCATTTCCCCTGGTTCTGTCACTATCTGACCTCCTAAAAGTCCCTCACCAGCTTTCTTGTGGGCCCCCTTCAAGATACTGAGTAGAAATTAATAATAATATTGCATTAATAGCAATAATATATTAATAATTAATAGAAACCAAACTCACTGGCAATCATAATGGTCTTGGAGTTGCCCCCCAGACTGTCCTTCAGAAGCCAGGTGAGGATGGAGTCACGGTATGGGATGTAAGCTGGTCGCCTGGTCCCACTGATGCTGCCTGTGGAAGGCGTGTCTGCATGACTGCTCTCCCCTTCACTTGTTACGGTGTTTATGCTCTGGCAGCTGCTGAACATCTGTGAATTTTGTGCTAAAGAAGAAATACCAGAGAACTCAGGAAAAGGGTTATCTTCTTCTGTCATTACAGTTTATGAAGATGCCACACAGTTGTTCTGTTCAGCTTTTTTTTGCAAATACAGATAAACATTAAGACACAGCACAAGGTTAGCAAGTCCTATGCTTTTATCACTACCCTTCAATATAAAGAACTACTATGCTTACCTAACGTGGAGATGACAATTCCAAGTGTAACTAATGACTTGTTAATATTGGCACCTTCAGTAATTCGATCTTTACAGTAACTGGGATCAGCTCTTTCACTGTAGCACACAGATACAGATAAGACAATACAAACCAAACAAAAATGCTTCATTATTAACATACAATCAATATGAAAACTATGTATTTTCCTGACGTACAAGAAAACAGAAATTGCAAGCTTTGGAATTAAAAAAAAGGTGCTTTGAATACTTCACATTGCTCTCTGGTTCAGAAAGCCCAAACAACCATGAGCAAAGGCCATGGACACGATCTACTGCCAAAGACCCATCCAAACATGAATTCAAGCCTGAGCTGGGCAACGCAGTCACAGTGGTTCTGAATTAAAAAACCAACAACACACATTTCACAGCTCTGCAAAGGAAGACTGGCTGAGTGCAAAAGTCTCTCTGTCCCCTTGGTGCTACCTTCTCTGCTCAGACATCCATGGAGATTTACATTCTTGAGAAACAAAATGTCCTGTTCTCCAGCTGTTTTGTATCTCTTCAGCACAACTTCCCTCTTTCTATTCTCTGTCATACCCAGCATAACCACGTTTCTCACTGAAATGCATAGCTAACATCAGAGAGTTGGGAACTTCTGGAATATGAGAAACAAGCAGTAAGATATGACAATCTCTCCTCTCCCCTCATGAGAAATACATTCTTTTTTTCCTTTCTCTTTTCAAGCTCAGATTTGGCAATTCCACCAATAGCTACTGGAAAAAAAACACTTAATAAAAATACAGGGTTGATGGAATTAGCTTAAAAGTATGCAACAGTACAGTATTGCATCTGAGGACCCAGGAATTCCCTTCCCCAATGAAATCCAATACTCAATATAGAGGAGGAGATGACAGAGAAGACAACATTAACTCAATAGTCCTTGTTACTGTGTAGAAAAATCAGACTTATTGTGGGTTTAATGAAAGTTTTAAATATTAAATCTCATCTTATAGACAGTGCTGCCAGTATCTTCAGAGAAAATCACCTTTTTGCTCCTCAGTATATTATTACCTGCCTGCTAGGTCCACTAAGTTGATCTTGCTTGAAATTTCAGAGGGGAGACTGTTCTCCAATATAGCCTGAAGAGAAAAATGGAAATAAGGAAGATTATTCCTCTTAATTAAAATAAAATAGATGTGCTCTTTTGTTTGAAATTGAGTCATACATAGGACGGTCTCACCGCCTTTCTTTGTGACCTTGACCTACTGACTATGTTCAAACCATTAACTCAACAGCTTTCTCACCCAACAGAGAAACTACCCTCTTATGCTGATTTCCTCTGAAAAAACCCAGCCCTTTACTGCCTAGTGACTGTGAAAGGCTTTCTTGTAGATCTCGCAGGGCTATTTTCCTCTAATGTATTCCAAAGGTCTTTTGTGAAACTACTGAAAAATATCCCAAAATGTTCTGTGATTACAGGATGTTAGAAGTGTGAGATAGAAAAGGTCTGTTGGATCACTGAACGACTTTCCTGCCAGGGAAGGACATAATTCCCCCAGAGAAAGGGTGCATTGTCTCTAGGAGAGTAGTGGATGCCAAATGCTAAAGAGATGAGCACATCTGAAAAGCTGGACAGATACAAAGTTTTGGTAAGTTGTAAACTAATGCTATGCTTCAATTAAGGATCCTAAAAAAGTGTGACAAAACATAATTTGAAACATATTTGCACGTCATTTTCACAGCATCCTAAAAGGGGTATTGAATTTCAAAGGGCTGATTAGAACTTTAAACATTTCTGTTTACAGTGAGTCTTTGGCATCACTTCCAACCCTGAGCCATAAGCTTGCATAAAGGAACAAGAATACCTCAGTAAACACTTAACACATCAGGCAGTGTAGGAAGTGTAACACATCTGCAGTGCTATCCAAAGGAAATAAGTAACTGCTTCCACCAAGATTATTACAAACAGCACAAAACAGTGACAAGTAAACAATGCACAACATACTCAACAACGCTTTTTGAGAGTGAAGAGAAGAGGAAGTTGGATTATTTTTAGCTAACCTGAGTGTAGTGGATGGTGAAGATAGCATGGGATCTGCTGCTGGCATTGTGAATGTGTGTAGCTGCTGTGATTCTAGAAAGAAGAACAAGGGGTTATTTCTCTACATTCAGGTGAAGTAAAAATAACAAATACAGCAGACAAATGAAGATGAAGAAATATGAAACTTGGAGAACACAGGCTGTATTCTTGGGTCTGACACAGTATCTGGCAGAGGACCTGGAAGGGTGGAAACTGAGGCTCAGAGGTGTTTTTGTCCACCAGCAGCACTCTGAAGAAACACTTTACAGCAGCTTTATACCACAGGTGTAAGGTGTTGTGTAGGGGTAGAACATAGCAGAGAAGTACAGCCAGCAACAGCATCGTCCTGTTCACTCCCAACACCACTGAATGTATTTGGCCCTGTACATTTTCTCCATATTGTCCTCATTTTTATTTCTTGGCACTTCAAAAGGTCCAAAAAGCTTCATGCACCCTTCTGTCACAGGGCTGATAGAGTAATTTTACACTGTTGGAGGAGGCCAGTAAGATTAGCCAGCCTACCTGTAAGCACACTAAATGAATACTCTAATTAACTCATGTAGCACTTGCTCGACTTTATCACACTGACAGACCTGTCACCAGCTGTAGCCCTCTGACCAACTTCACTTTGGCTAGCAGCTACCAGGCACAGGAGGAAGAGGAGCAGCAGCACTCTCCCACTGTCTCTGTAACACAAACTTTCAGAAATTCTACTTTCTTTGTTGTTGCCTTGATTAGACAAACCCAAAGACAACAGGGGTTTGCCTATGGTAGAAGGCCACAGGTCTTTTCCTTTGTCACTCTTGTAGCTTGCCTTCAACATCGGCTATATGTGCAGCCTTCAAGCATCAGATTTGCCAAGCACTGCCCTCAGCAGCAGCAGGCAGTTTAAGTAGTGCAGAGGACAGTGGAACCATGCTTTTGTCATGAGCTCAGCTGTCAGAGTACTGCAAGACCAATTGCACTGGAGAGCAAACAGCTGCAGTTCTTTGCCCATCACTAAGCACCTGCTGTAGGAGCCCAAAGTCAGGACTCTCCTTACTACCCTCTGCTTCCTACATCTTCACAACCATGTGAGTGAGCACAGCCAAAAACCATAGGCAGTCCAGTGCATCAAGGTTATAAATGAGCCTCAGCTGAGGAAGCAGGAGAATGTAAAGCAGGCTCTAGATGCTGGAAAAGGAAGATAAACAATTAGGTAAAGGGCAAAAGAGAAAAATCTCTACAGTGGGTAGAGAATGTAAGGGAACAACACTGGAGTTTATAAAGCAAAAGAGAAACAAAGTCCCTCAGGGTTTGGAGGAGGAAGTGTTAGTACTCACTTCTCACCTCTGACAGTACACAGGGTAACTGGAGGACAAGTTCACACCTTGACACCTCTCAACCCACATGAGCATTTTTATGGGAGAATGTATGTATTAGTTATTCATATATTCTATTTCATTGCAGCATGTGGCATATATTTAAATATTTATAAGCATTCTAACAATATTATCCAGACTCATTGGTTGTTCTGCTTTACACAGCACCAGGGTTATGCTCTTGGAAGTTCAGAAATTTGTATTTTCTGCATTTTAAAAATTTTATTCTTAAGCATTTGAGGCCAAGTCTTGCAAAGCATCAAGAGAAAAAAAAAAAGTAATAGCACTGACAGTTACAACAAAATAATGATTGCATGTTGAAAATTATATTGGTTTATCTTATAATGGACAGGTGCAGCCCAAGCAGGGCTGGAGATGGATTAATAAAACCAACTTTGGGGAAAATAATGCCTTCAGTAAAATCTGATTGTTGTTAATAGAGGAGCTGCCCTCTCCCACAGAAAAGGCACCACCCATATTTAAGAGGAGCTTCCCCTCCTATCTCTCCTGTATAGTCAGATCTGGAGCCATCATGTCCCAGCTGCTCTTCTCCTGCCTCCAGTCACATGGGGCAACTGCAGCCTGTTCACCACCTTCTTTATGCCTAAGATCTTCCTAATGGTCATTTGGAATCATTTTCCTGACTGCAGATGATTCAAATTAGTTTGTTTCCATTTGTAATGTGACAGTAAATATTCTGCAGAATATTTCATAAAAATAAAGGCTACAGACAAACGAGTTTCCTGCATATTCCAAATAAGTTTGGGAAAAGTTACTCAGAAGGAGGAGACTTTGCTTAATTTAGTGCAAGTGACAAAGTTTGAAACTTCAGCATCACAAAACCACCAAAAAATTGAACTTCTGATTTTGTTTTCTCTACATCTTCTATCTCCTTAGCAATAACAGAACTGTGGGATTACATTAGTAGACAGACTGGAATCCTGTTGCTACTCTCAAAATGTCTCTTCTTCCTATAGTTGCATCTATTGATTGCTACAAGCAGAAGCAGCCAAAGTTAATCCTGCTGTATATTCTGTGTTTTTGTGATAAAGCACCATAATTTTCATTTACTTCCCAGCATCACTGGTATTGTAAAATCTCAACCTCTCTGATGATAAGACTTAATAATTTTGGAACTCTCATTTGTATTTGGAGATTCCTTTCAAATCTAACTCTCTTCCACCACTGTAATGGCAGTTATTTTGATATCCAAGGTTTCCTGTTAAAAAAGTTTAAAAGTGTCTTGACTGGTGTGCCAACTTCCACAGTTCTCTCACAGAAAATGTGCATGATTTGTACTAAGAACTTTAAAAATACTAATAAAAACTAAAACAAATCACTATAAAACAAATCCTTTTAGAAATTAAATTAAAATACATTATCTTTCCAGCAGTTTTAAGTCACTAAGTTACACTAACAAGTGAGTTGAAAGCTACACAGTCTAAAATGTCATGAGCAAGTGGAGGAGAAAAATGGATGTCTGCTTACAGCAAAACGTTTTCCTGGCATCTATTTTTTACACCAGACAGATGGTTGAACTTTGTGAGTAAATCAGCATGAGATCAGTTTTGAAGAAACAACTTCATGAGTGCTTATAGCTCTTACTGTGGATAATACATCTTACGTGTGCATCACGTGCAGGATCAGCAAATCTGACACTGCCACAACAGAGCACCGGCAACACTGTCAATAGAATAAACATCAGTGAAATCAACATAAGCAAAAGAAGTGTTAAAGAAGGATGGAGCTGGTTCATTTTACAAAATACCTTTTAGCTATGCCTTCTTCTAGAAGTTCTACAACTTGCTTGTAGTCTGAAACTAAATGTTGAGACAACCCTGCCAAAGATTTAAAGAGTTAAATGAGTATTTTTCTCAGGCAGTTTCAGTCAGTTCACCCAACAATTTACCCCATATCAGGACCATAAGGATGCTCTACTGGGATGCCCTTCTGTTCTACAAGTAGTCTCTTAACTTCAGTAACTATTTTATTTTTAAAAAAAATAAAATAAAAAACCTGCAGTCCATCTTTCATATGCAGTGACATCACTATAAAAAATGCCTTGCACCTTCAAAGTACAGACCTTTGCCATTCCTGTCTGAAAAAAAAAAAGGGGGGGATTTAAACAACAGTATAATTGAAACACCATAAGAAATTTTCAGCTATGTCACCACTTCTCACTGGGTACAGATCCTGTAAAGAAGGCTGTTTGTCATCGCTTCTGGATAATGGTTCTACTCATGCAACTAACAGAATTAGGAACCAACTCCTGTGAATAGTTACATTTACTTAACCAGGCTTCAGCCTGCAACACTTAGGAGTCTTCGCAGGACCACAGAATTGTTCTGTTTGGAAGAGACCTTTAAGATCACTGAGCCCAACCATTAACCCAGCACTGCCAGGTCACCACTAAACCATGTCCCTAAGCACATCTACACATCTTTTAACCACAGCCAGGGATGGTGACTTAAGTACTTCTCTGGTCAGCCTTTTCCAGTGCTTGACAACAATCCTTTCGGTGAAGACATTTTTCCTAATATCTCGCCTAAAGCTCCCCTGTTACCCTAATAAGGATATAAAACATCTGGCCCTTTCCTATCTTCTGCTTCCAGGGTTATTGTTATTGCTTGAGGGTTTTTTTTAATTTAAAAGAATTGATTTTATTTTTAAGGGGGTAAAAAGTCCACTGAAAACAAATGAGATCCTATAAGTACCGCATTGCAGAGACAGCTGTCAGAGCAGTGGTTGTGACTGACAGGGTCCCAGTGGAGGGCAGTGTGCTGTTGTGCTGTATGCACTGCCAGCCCCTTGCAAAATGCAAATTCCAGCAGACACACAGAATTGATGTCAACAGGCTTCTATTTCACATAAATCCAGCTTACTGTGCCTCATTTGCATTTTATGGTGATGATTACTTATCACAGTAATTCCTAAAAATCACCTGAACTACAAAGCAAATGTTTGCCATACAATACTTAGTAAAACACTCCTTTGTGCAATGTTTTATCTCACAGCTAGAATCCAGGGCTACTTCCTCCCCCAGCACAGATTTAGCTTTGGCTTGTTTTACTGCAGGCCACAAACGTGTGGATGAAGGCGGAGTACTAAAAAATGTGATTTATTTGCATCAAATAATTTAACTACTGCAAGAATGAAGAATGTAAGTCAAGATGAATATAAAATTCAACAAGACTGAAACAAGTACTTCTGCTATTGTTAGTCTACCCTTAGATGATAATGGCTTGCTTAAGTTTAGATGAAAACAAAATCTAAGCCAAAGATGGGAATTTATTTTAGTACTTTAATAAAAAATTCTTGTATCATCCACCCTTTTAAAAAAACCCCAACTGTAGCATGCAAGCACACTCACAGTGTAGGATGATTTTCAAACAAAGGCATTTCTTCTGCTCTCTAGTGTCTCTTTACAAGACATTAATTCGAGAAGACATCACATTTTCCATTTGAGAAAGAGGCCCATTATTTTTCCAACAGCACTGGGATCTTCAAAGCTCAGAATATGGAAACTATCATATATTGTTTTCACAGACCTTTTACAGGATCTTATTTAACTGACTAAAAATCCAATTATAAAATTAAGGCATGGAAGAAATTCTTACCTACCTACATTTCCATAAGTACTGGAGTAGTGGAATTTAGCAGAGAGTTCAAAACACTTAGTTTTTCAATAAGGTAAAGGAAATACTGTAAATATTGTTTGAAAAGAAATGACAGTGTTCTCTTGGCTGATAGAAAAAGGAAGGCCATTTCTGAGTCCTATAAAAAGATCAAAAACACTTGCTCATATAGAAATCAGCCTTGGAGTAAGAAAGGATCTCCCTTAGAAATCCGTCTCAGAGTAACAGAATAGATTGCATCATTTCCTGATTTAAGAGAGGCTGATCCCTTAACAGTGCAACCATCTGTGTGGGAGAAGTTTGAAACGATTCCAACCCAAAGCACTGAAGCACTTTCAACATTTAAAAGGCTACAATCTCACAGCCTTTATGTGGAAAAATGATGCACTGGAAACTATTCAAAATACTTAAGTGTTCAGAGCTGGGGTTTCCTGACTGGACTTGCAAATGGAAAACGCATTGCCCTGAGCATCTAAGCATCCTTAAAGGGGTTAAGTTTTCTGATTTTCCTCTCTGTCTGTTTTTCATCCAGGGCTAACTGTACACAGGGTATCACTGACACCAATCAGACAACTGACAAACTGATGGTATACTGGGGAGTTCCTGATTCAAGTCAGCGAAGCTTACAAACACTGATAGCTTGCAGGAAGTATGATGCAAACACAGATTTTGGTCCTTCACATATTGGATCTATGTGAAATAGTGGAACAGTTCCAAACTTTGCTGATGTCCACAGTTTTTATTTCTCCCATATAGTAAATTGCCTGGAAGGGGAACACAAAACAAGCTCCCTTTCTCATAAACTTGCTAATAATTCTGAACTCAGCCATCTAGCTATTGGAAGCAATATTCTTGCACTCTGACCCTGCAGAGAGATTGCATGTAAAATGGCCAAAGACTATTTCAGCACACAGAAGAGCCTCATTACAGAGATCAGCAATTGTTTGCATCAATATACTCCTGCAGTTGAGAAGGGCATTTTGCTACAATGTTGTGAAGCACCTCATGTTCTTGAATCTGATGTTATGAAAATCAAGCTGACTGTATTCCTCATCCTTGATGAGAGCTAATGAGTACAGTTCCAAAAGGAGCTATTGAATCGTACCTTCTTTATGAGTCACTCAACCCAAAACACACTAGGGCTGTCTTAAGCAAACTGTTACAGTTCTTAATTGCATAAACTGTACATAGGCATATTTATTTATTAACATATATTCACATATCTTAGAAAAACCAACTGTATCATTCAACTGTTGCCCTAAGGCACTGATTCATCAGCCTGAAATCGCTTATGTGCACATGCTCTAGCAGCAGCATCTAATTACACTGCATGATGCTTTCAGCAGAGAAATTACTTTGTTTTTCATACATGTGATCAGTTTTTCTACAAATATGAATCACATTTATCATTAAAGTTAAATTGTTCTTACAGGCATTAACACAATGATTTTTGGAGGCTGTCTTAATATACAGTAGAAGAGAATCTTCTAAAATAATGTATTCACACTGGTTATAAATGTGGCCAAAGCTGTCAAATATTATTTAGGTTTATCTTTTTCCATTATTTTTCCTCTTATTTTACAAAGTCTAATCAATTGGGAACTTTTATGGTATATTTCAGAAGTCTAGCATAAAATTGTTCCTCTTGAAATGTTTAGTTGTTTCTAAAATCCTTATTCAAAAGGGGTAAAATTAAACTTAAAAAAAAAAACTAAAAAAAAACCCACAACAACACAACTGTAAAAGAAGTGACAGATTTGGCCTGAGAAGTTCTAGATGAAGACAAAATAGTGACAAAAGGCAAGTCAGCCCATTGGAAGAAGCTATAACTTCATTTCCTTTTAAAACAAGGAAACTCCATTTCATGCAGCCAAGGAATCACTGGAGATACAAGGCCTGAGAAAAAGAGATGGAAAATGCCAAGGAAGGAAGCAGTTTAAAGACCTTTTCTTGTGTGGTGAATGAGCAGCTGCTAAAAGAAAATAATTAGTATCTGTACTCCACCAACAATGAAGCTCTCCGATAACAAGCAGGTAGAAAAAGAATCTTGGAAAGACCTCAATAAAGGCCAAATGTCAGTGAATCTGCTTTTCAAAGAATTATAAGTTTGCCATACTAATGAGACCATCAATTAATCTATTTTCCAACCCTCCTTAAACAGGATACTGACGTGCTGGGAAAGCACAGCTGAAATAAACTGAATGTCAGACAGTCCCTTGTGTACAGGACCATGGAAGTTCAACACTTCCCAAGTGCTTATTTCAAATTTTGAGAGGAGGAATTGGTAACAACCATCAAACAACAACCATAGTTAGACACACTATGACTGATACTGCAGGTACCCAGGGAACAAGAGCTGGGAATTCCAGCCCCATTCAATCACACAGTGAAGTCACCCTGTTGTCATATCTTTCCTTAATTCCTGAAGTGAGGTTAATAATCTGATGTATAATGTCATGATAAAGGAAAAGAGAGAGAGAAAAGTGAACCAAGGACAACATAAGGAATTTACAAAACAGAGACGAGAACTGTACTTAAAAGCCAGAACAAATCACTATTTGATCTGATGTGCCAGGATCAATACAATTCTGGGTGATATGCATTTTGCATACTAAATGCATATCTCCTAGGTGTTACTACCCACTTTGGAGGCCAGTCAAGGAGTTGCAGAATCAGTCATACCAGATGCACATTTGCAATTTTGCCCACTAGCTATAAGGCACACTGAAAAGGAAATGTACACATTTACTTTGTAAACAAACTGATTTTTTGAATCATACTGGGTAAGACTTTTCCTTCTGATCTCCACTGTAAAGGTACTATGAATGATTTTACACCACAGAATCACAGAATCATTACTGTTGGAAAGGACCCTCAAGATCATCTAGTCCAACCGATAGCCCTACACTACTCTTACCCCTAAATCATCCAGTGCACCGATTCTGAGATACATGCCTTTTTTTGTCAGTTATTGGTCAGATAAATGGCAGTGTAGCAGGTAGACTGTAGATCAGGAGCTAAAATACCAATGGCCAAACTCCAACCTAAAGTTATGTAACACCCTGAAGTGAAGGCACCAATCAAAAATGAAAATGAACTGAAAGTACAAAAACAATAAAAGAGAAGACAAAAACTAAAATAAGAAAGACAACTGAAAGACTAAAATACTTGTGTTGGGATTTTTTATCTGTTCTGTGTCACCTGATTTGAAAGCTGTGATTCACTAGAAAACACAAAGCCACCTGAGAGGCTACTGTTACAAGTGTGAATTATACAGGCGTGTGATGTTTTTAATCACATAAGGCACTTACATTACCCATCCTACAGGTTTTAATCCCTTCTCATGGCCCAGCCTGCAACATCAAACAGTCGAGTTTATCCATTTTTAAAATTATTTTATAAGTATATATATTGCTACCAAGGACTGAAGCAGATATAGAGGGAACTTAGGCTAGTTTGGAGAACCCATTTAGAGCTGATATTGGTGGATTTCTTGATTAAGATTTCATTAAAATCATTTCATTAAATTTCATTAAAATTATTTCATTAAATAGCAAAATGCTATGACTCACACATGACCTATACCTGGAAAGGCAAACAAAACCATGCAGGATATCCAGCCAGAGCAATCACAGTGACGAAGCTTTCAGGGTATTACATGTGTTCATAACAACAAGCAAAGTATTTGAGGAAAGTAACTCTTGAAGCAATTAGGATCATACCAGGAACATATGCAAAAGTTCAGAGACCAGATATACATTTACTTGAAATTCTGATGCTAGTTGTGATGCTCACTCTCACCTTGTACATATGGTCCAGTTTCAGGGTGTTCTCGGACTCGGAGCGTGTAAGGTTTCTTTCGGTCTGACTGTTTTAACAAATCTCGGACACGCTCATTATAGATTTCAAGAAAACTGAAAAGCAAAATAAGAAGAGGAATCTTAAATGCACATGATTAAGAAAAAAAGAGAAAGCATAAGTTTAGACAATGTAATCACCTGAATCTTATAGATCTTTCTTGATAAAGTTAATTAATTCATTTTCATTATCTGTGACTTCCCCTTACCCTGCACTGCACATACAAAACTCACAGGAGAAAATTTCCAAGAAGCATTCAATATTTTATTTTAAAGTCATAAAAATATGCTTTTTTATGAAGTGAGTTCAAATTCCCAGATTTCCAAACATAAAGCTCCATTAGATAAATGGGAATAATGAATAAGAATGGAGTTTGGGATTATGGCTCAAATTTAAGAGTTAAATAAACAGGAAGGAAATTTTTATCACATCCTATTTCAGCTGTCTATACAAAAGTGAAGGGACAGCATCCAAAGAACTATATTGAGACAGAAAACTAAACTCAGTACTTTCTCATCCTTCCTCTGTGTTCTCCCCCTTGTTCCAGAATTATTATCATCTGAGAAAACAGAAACAAATAAAGTAGTCTTTACTTTGTTTGAGTATGCTGTTGAAAGCATTCATAGCATTGCCCAAAACAGTGACACGCTTACCTGACCTTTACTCTGCAAGATGCTGTCTGGTCTGAGTAGTCATCCTTCCTTGAAAAGAGACCCTGTACAAACCAGAGTTTGTGTAAAATTTAAATCAATCAAGAAAATCTAGCTGCTTAAACAAATGCAAGTGAAATAAAAAATAAGTACCTCACAGATACGAGGTGTCAGCCCAATGGATGCCTTTAAGTAACAAACAGAAAACAAATTAAACAGTATACTTGCTATCACTCCTGCAAGACTTTAAGTAAATGCCAAGTTATAAGAAAAGGACAGAATCCTAGTGCATCACTGAAGCAATGACTGTATGGTGGATTACAACACAAACTGCCCCGGAGTGTAGCTCAAAATAGCATGGCAATGCTCTACTACTCCAGCTGAAGCACAGGAAACCACATAGGAACTCGTGTGCTACATAACATCAGCAATCTTTGCTTCAGTGAAAACACTGCTTATAGCAGAAGTCATTTTAGAACAACTTAAACAGCATGGATGGGAAGGTTAGAGGCTTGGGTTAAAACCAAGAACTGTTTGATGTAAAGGTACTGGACATGCCTATGCCAGAGGTGTTGCAGTCTAGATGAAGTCAGGCCAACATTGAAATTGGCTTGACTGGTCATAATATTTTGGGGTTTCCTTATTCTATTTTAATTTCTTTATGGTCTGGCACCACAGAACAGGCTTAAAACCACTTTATGTTCTAGATTTATAAAATCCGGTCTCTCAGACAGCAGGATATGGGCTACTAACAATACCCAAACCAGCTGAACTTTGCCCAAAGAGTCTACAGAGCACTGAAGTAACGGTGTGTTTTTGTACAATTAGCTGTTCTTACGACATGATTGCTCACACTTAAGTGATCGCAGTGCCAACACACCCTGAGAGAGACTCTGAGACTTAGGTAGAATCTGCTTGCTGAGTATCATGAAAGGATATCAGAAAGCACACTTGAAATTGTGTTGGAGAGAGAAAGCCCAGGTTCATCAAGTGGGCCACTGTGGACAAAAGTTCAAAAGTTTACATCAAACACATGCTTCTTCCTAGTATCACTGTTTCACAGTATGTGTTATTAAAGTCCTCCAGACTCCTGATCAGCCTAGCTGCCCGTCTCTGCACCCTCTCCAGCACCTCAATGTCCTTCCTATACTGCAGTGCCCAAAAATCACTCTATAAGAAATCACTTTATAAGCCAGAAATCTCTTAGAAACACTACCTCTGGAAATTTCCTTGGAAATAATAATAATTTCAAGACATGGCCATTCTGAATTGCTAAAATATTTTCAAAATAATGTAATACAAATATTCTAGTTTGTCCCTTACTAGCTCCACTTTTAACAATTCCTTGGACTTTCCTGGAGTTAAGCTTGATTTCATGTAAAATGAATGGAAAGTCAGGTCATGATTTAAACCTATTGCTGATGTTTGAGGGGGGGAAATAAAATATAAAAAATTCAAACTCTTGTCAAAACCACAAAAAAATGCCAGAACAGTTCTTTTTCTCATCTTCAGAGTCTGAAAAAATTTTACCCTTATTCCACCTTAAAAATTGAATCCCATGGGTATGGAAAATAGTGGTCTACTCGTGCAAACGGTTAAACACAAATCTTTCTTTCTTTCTTTTATTTTTTTTAGAGATATGTTTCACCAACAGCCAAGACTATTTATGGACAGAGATCAAATTGCCTTGTGTTGCAGCAGAATGCAGGAAATCCTCAAATGACCCCCAATGAATCTGAGTAGCAAGATTAAAATGCAATTTAATTGGTTCCTGGTAGACAAGAGTCTTAAAATGTAACAGCTTCTGCAAACACTATTCAAACATTTCAAAACTGGAAGCAAGTATTAGTTTCCACAGGCTAAAGGACAAGTTCTGCAACAGAGGAATGTCTCAAGTGGATAAAGAATCAAAGTATTCCAGTGAATTGTATCCAGTTTTATCTGAGAAAGTAATTTAATTTCAGCATACCTCAGACTGTCAAAAACTTCTTTGAGAATGAGCAATTTGGATTATCTTGAGCTATATGTTTCTAAAAACCAGAACTATTCAAGAGTATAGATATTTTTTGTCCTCTATCAAGGCAGTAAGATCAATACATAGTAAGAGGAAGGTTATCCAAAATAAATATTTAAACTACAACATATTTTCTTGTTTTATTATTTACCTAAATGTAAAGGTTTGACTGTCATTTTATATATATAAATACCAAATAAACCATGATAAGCCTTCTGCCCAACAAGCACCATAATCACAGTTTAAAAATAAAGTGAAGTTTCTGCTGGACACCCCAACCTCAGCCCTAAGCATACAATGAATGATGTAACTCACAGGTGTTCCCATCATTGTGTAAGTTTTTCCTGAACCTGTCTGTCCATATGCAAAGAGGCAGATGTTGTATCCTTTAAATGCACCTGACAACACAGAAGTGCCAAGGTCCTGGAACACCTGAAAAGACCAAAAGAAACAGAACAGTCCATGAATAATATGCCTCCCTATAAAGACTCTATATTCCTTGTGGATCTTACAGCTTAGATAACACTGTGGGAACAAGGATCTTCACAGTATTTGTCCTCTGAATTTATTAGACACAGTGATAGGAGCTCAGCACTCACTTATCAGATCTTTCTCCAGATGCTGGCATGCTAAGCACAGTGCTGACACTGAGCAGTAGTGTTTAATTGTGCTTCCCTGCCTGCTATTTCTTAATTTACACTTAGACTGTTCGAATTCTTGAGGATCTCCTCACCCCAATTTTTTACATTCCTCAGCATTAATCTGACAGAAAGGCATGATCAAGGCTCTTTGACACAATGACATTAATAGGAGCACTGAGCATCAGAATTACAGGTCAAAAGCAAAGTGAAGTCTAATGCACAGCAAGCAGACCTCGCCCACACAATACTTCTAGCTGACCCATCTGATCAGTAAGCAACACTACTAAAAGCTATATGCTTTATTTTCTGTTCATGCCACACATACAGTGTGTGCAGTTGCTACCTATTCAGCAGAGACTAAGATTTCACTAGTTAACTTTTCTGTAGATTCTGCCCTGCTCATGTTAGATGGACTGTCACCACCCAGACTCCAAACTGGACTGCTGTGGGCCAAGATACCTCTAAAAACAGGACATTTAAATTCAGAGCAGGAGAAAAAGAAAGTTCCACCTAAAGCCATCTTGTGCGGTTCATGTCAATTTAAAAGCCTGTACTTCACATGGTATAACTTCTTACAACAGGTACAACCTCTTACAAATGCAGCCTAGAGAAGTATCTTGATACTATGATAGCTTCCTCACTAAGATCTGCCCTCCTTTCTGAAGGTTCATAATGGACCTTTGAGAGTTAATTGTTCTAAGAATAAAATCTCCACAATATCCCTTTGGGATAGCAACACTAGCAATGTCACTGGACATTGAAGCTGGGATTTTGGTAGAACTGCATTTTAATTCTAGCTCTGTTGTTGATACTTTTGTATGACATTGTGCAATTCATTTAACATTTTAATGGTTCCATTTCCTACAGATAAAGTAGGAATAACGTTTTCACTAGTGTTCATAAAACTACTTGCAATGGTAGAACATCCATAGCAATTTAAGCCATCACTGCAAAATCCTGTGTGCTTTCTCCCTCTCCACATACATTGGATTCCTGAAAGAACATCTAACTGAAGTCCCAGTTAAGCAAAGCTGTTACATTTACTCTCTATGAAATACACATGGCTACTCAGACACCTCAAGTATGTTTCAAATCAGTCTTTTTTAAATTAGGCCTCGAGACATATTACAAACAAAACAGGATAGCTCTGAAAAGAGTGCCATAACCCTATGAGGATAAAGAATGACAATTTAAAAAACTGTTTACTGAAATCCTATTAAAATCCTGATTTGTACTGGTTTGTCTTTCTGGTAAATTACTCTCTCTCCTTTTGTGAGGATAAATTACAATTCATTTAACTGAATATAGTCTCAATTTAGTCAGAAAACCCTCTTTGGTTTAGAGTGCTGCAGAAAAAAAATGGAAATGTGAAGCTCAGCAGAGAATTTGTGGCTTGTTTAAAAATCAAGGAGAATCACTGAAATTAAATCTTTTTATGTGCTAATATCAGAGGCAAACACCCATCAGCATCAACAGCTGCAGATTATACAAAAAGTTGTATAATTAATCATTCTGGACATATGTACTAACATACTTCATTATATAATGGATCAAATAGTGGGATTTGTTGATCATGAGGAAAAATCTTAAGAAAGGATTCTTCTGGGATTCTTCCAAGTCTCACTTTTGAAATGAAACTTTAGGAAGATGAGCTTCCTGCAGAGAACATGCTGTTTGGCTGAGGCAACTCTGTCTTCCTTGCATGGCTGCTCTGTGTGATTGGCACTGTTCAGTTTGTTCCATGCAAGAATACTTCTTTCAACAAAGCCTTAACTGGCTTTGCCATGCCTTGTTCCTGTGTTTGCCCAGTGGTATCTGATCCATATCCCATGGTGAACTATGAAACATTCTCCAATTTATTACCTGTCAACTGTCCTAGTAGTGGAAAAAAAGATTCTTTCTGAAGAAGTTATGGGAGGGCATTAAGACAACTGTTATCATTCAAGGTGCTATGCTGGCATATTCACTACAAAGTGTCCAGGTTGCAGTTCATATCTAATAAATCCTGAATTGTACGAGTTAGTCCTCAATAGAAGACTTTCAGTACAGATGGGAGAAAGGGAAAGGTTTGGTTTAAAATGTAGTTAAAATGTCCTAACCATGCAGCTCAGGCATACCAAAATGCTGTCCAAGTTGTTGCAATTTAGAGTTGAAGCTCTTTTATATTTAGAATCATCTACTTCAGGTATAACAACAGATCACTTACACTTTTCAAAACTTATTTCAATGCTCCATCAGAAGAGACAAGAAATAGTTCAGATACTAAATATTTACAGAATAGGTAACCCTTGGTAAGAAAGTCTGGATTTATTACCCCTTTCAAAAGAAAATAAAAATTGAAAGAACAAACCGAGAGATGTTTTTGGGTTGCTTTTTCAACAACACTTGAAAATTTTAACCTTTCCACACAGACCATCTTTAAAATGATGTATAAAGCATATGAATAGGAAATGCACCTTGCATTACTGAAAGACAAAAAAATTGAAGGAGTCCAAGAGATTTCAACAAAAGTATATCACCTGTCCAAAGAAATATGGGGTGATAAACAAGTGACAGAAGACATTTTTTCTCCCTGTTAAAGGAACCTTTACAAAACCAGTTTCTCAAAGAAGTATGTCATGAAATAGTATTTGTGGGTAACAAGTAAAACACCTTTTTTCACTACTTGGAGATTTATGACAGGGAGGTGATACTCTTTTCTGATTCTTTCTCACTTGGACAGCAGAATCTGAAATCTTCTGAAGTTAAAATCCCAGCTCTCTTTTGCTAGCTTAAGAGTAAAACTTTATAGATGCTTTCCTAGATAACGAATTTTCAAGTACTGAGAAATACCCTATTTGTTAGCTGGAGATTATATCACATTTTATAACATTAAACCTGTAGGCCTCTGTTTAAATATACAGAGCAGAAAGAAGTGCATTTTTTCTGGAATTAAACCACATTTTTTGTGCTAATGCCAAGACGAAATCAAATATGGCATGGAGTACATCTAGACAGACACCATAACTGACAGACATTTGTTATTAACAGCGATGGTTTGGGACTTTGTTTCTTCACACTGGATATCTTTAATTCAACATCACAAGTGTGAAGCTTTTTATTTTAAAACTCTTCTTTTTAAAAAGGCTATTTTTGTAACAAAAGTTTCAACATATTCTATTTCTCCCAACTGCCTGTGTATATTACGAAGACTTTTTTCTTTCATATTCCTTGACCTCTCCCTATCAAACCAGTGACCTGCGGATAGCCTCTATATTATATAGAGCCTTTCTATGTGGCACACGTAGAAAGACAAAAGTGTGCTGGCTGCCAGTTTTTCTGTTGATCTTGACAAAGCATTGGAGATAATGAAACTCTCCTGTAATGCACAAGATTCAAATGAATGCTTTTAACTATTGTAACAAAAGGTGCAGATAATACCAGTACCTTTGACTTTTCACTGAATTTATAAGCAACTTGGACAGTTGATAACAGCGAGTATATACTTTTACATTGTAACTGCAATGGGCTCTCTTTAATCTGTGGTAATCTCCCTCTTACAGTAATCAATGCTTTCATTTCAAAGATAATAGGGGCATTCTATCAGAAGTTAAGTTTTGGCAATATGAATCTCCTCGAGTATAAAACTTCTCTTTCTTAATCCAATCAGAACCTGAATTGCAGAAGGAAACAAATACAGTTGTTTTAAATTACAGTAAACTGTCTGTTACGCTTTGGAGTTTAATAAATTGGGAAATCGAAAGTCTTCCCAAGTCACCCAAACCAAGTCTCACAGTAACATAAAAGTACAATCCAGTAAACCTCCAGGGACAGCACCTAATGGCAAGTTAACAAATTTAAGGGAACAATATTAAAAAATAAGCAGGGTTTCTTTTGGTTTTTTTAAACCCCCAAGTAATTTCTGGTAAGTAACACTTGCATTTTGCTTAGACTACAACAAACAGGCTACGACCAACTCTGATTGAAGTAAAAGAGAAAGGAGTGGAAAGTGGAAGGAGTGGAAGGCAGAGATATACACCTCTTAGGAGCAACAAGCTAATAGAATAGTTCATCAAGTCTTACTTGTATGGTAACTCTTTTCTTATTTGCAAGTGTCTGAAATGGTCAATATTTAATATTATCATTAGGAAACTAAACTAATCTTGGAAACTTCAGAAATTTCAAGGGAGTTTATTTAGTCAAGGCAAAAACCAGACAAGAATAAAAGCTTCTGGTAATTTTTAAAAAAGGTTTTAGAATAAATAAAGTTGCTATTTGTTACAGGCATAGTCCATAAGCATCAACATCAACAAATATCTCCCTAAAAGCAAACTACTTGTACTGAAAAATACCAGGCTAAAATTAGAATAGAGATAAATTTCCACGAGTTAATAACTGGGACCAAAACCAGAACAAAATTATCTTCTTGCACAGCACAATTTAAAAATAGCCTTTAAAATATCACTGATTCAAGGAAGCAGGAAAAGACTAAATTTAAGTAAGACATGTGGCCAACAGCTGCTTTTCACCATAGAACCAACAAATTACTTTATAAATGCTGGAAAAAAACCCCTTCAATAAGCTTAGTTTCCATTAAAGATTTGCCACAGAGACATGAAAACAAAAAACGCCTCATCAGCACACAGAAAGCTTCAGAGCACCAAGACAGCTGCAGCAGATACAGGTACAAAATGAACTTGGTATAAAAAAGGTGTTGTTATTTACTAAACAAACAAAATCACTCTCAACTGGTAGGTCAGGACAGTTTAAGCAACTGCATAAAACATAAGAGGTTCAGTCCTGCAGTATTTGTTTACCAC
The DNA here is from genome assembly GCA_013399015.1 of Galbula dea. NCBI lineage: Eukaryota > Metazoa > Chordata > Aves > Piciformes > Galbulidae > Galbula > Galbula dea. The sequence goes on along the minus strand of VWZX01004899.1, from coordinate 815,279 downwards.
CATCTCTGTTATGAAAAGCAGTGTCTCACATTTGATGTTTTCCTCAAGCTGTTACTGTTTAGATTATTACCAAATTCTGGTTAACTGAACTGCTACATCTCAAGATGTGGCACCAAGAATTCAATTTAAGACGAAAAAATATTTCATGAAATGGAATTATGCAGGACTAAAAAAAATCATGCCAAAAGGATTGCAGGCTTTGGTTCCAAAACCTTCACAAATCCCCCAAGATTAATTGAAATAGAAAAGGCAGAAAGAGGACACAAGGAAGGAATAAGGAATATCTCAAACCAAACCTAAGTGTTCGTTCCAATAATGCAAGGCTTTTTTCGCACGTGTTCTCTCTTCAGGAATGTTAAGCAAATGTCAGCTGAAGGGCTTTCTGTACACAGCCAGAGAAAGCGCAAGCAAAGGGAAGCACATTGTGCTGATCAGCTGCACAGAACCCTCCACTGTGACATTCAGATTACTTCAGCAACATTACTTTTTGGGTTGAATGGGATAAAGAGAGGAAAGGAGAAAGAAAAAAAAAAAAAAGCATCGGTTGGTTAGTTTGGGAACATTTCCTCTCCCTTGTTAAGAAGCCGCAGCTTCACAACTAGGATTACTTCTTTGCCTTCTCTCAATTCAGTCTCTTTTCCCAGTCCAACCGGAGGCAGGGCAGTGAAAGGGACGGCTTCTCTCCGGCTCAAGAAGCTTGGCCTGTGGCAGAGGCATCTGCACCACAACTTAAGAGACAGTTCAGTTCTTGGCTCTGCCAACAGACTTCCTGTGCCCTCTTAAATCCCTTTGTGCTTTAATTCTCCCTGTGAGACACAACAATGATCTCTTTGTTCATCTTATCAGCTGTCATTTTTTTCCAGTGAAAAAACTGTCTGCTTTGTGTAGTAATACACATACAAACACTATATTTAACACCATGAAAGTTCAACCCTGATTAAGGTATTTAAGTGGAACTGTAAAAAAACCCAGAAAAGTCACAGATAACATGTGACAAATATATACTGTTCCTCTGCGGGGTGGGAAAATATGGGAAACACTGACTAGGCTGAGTGGCAGCTTTATATAACTGCCATTTTATCACTGAATTACACAATCATGAAAACAGACCTTATCTGCTCCTCAAAAATCTAGCTTACTTTGAAAAAGAAAAAAATCTGATTGAATTTGTAAACGTTCTGATAGCAATCTTGAACTTCTAAGAGTTCTAAAGTGTTCCATCACCAAGAGCACAACTCCACCCTCTTTCTTTTTTTCCTTTTTTTTTCTCTTTTATTAAATTGATGGCATTCTACTGTGAACATCAACCTGAAAGACAAGATATCCACCACAGAAATACCACCTGGTATTTTCATTTACCTATACAAAACCACACTCCTCTCAGATCCCTCTTTTCCTGTCCAAGAGCAATTCCTAGTGGATTAATGAAGAGGAATTTGAATGTAACTGCCACACAAACCAAACCCCACAGCATGAGACATTGTATCAATATCTGACTTACCCCAGTCCAGCTACACTTGTTTTAATAAAGCTTTCTACACATAAAAAAAAACCCCTTAAAGACAAACAAATAAACCCTGACATAATTTTTGGCTTTATTAATGAATACTTTAATATTCACCCATTACATGTTGCGTCTAGTGTGTTTTATTCTGGTATTTCATCTGCCCATTGAAACAAAATAGGCAAATCCTATCCAATAAGGATGAAACAAAACCCCTTTCATTTTCTGAAGTAGATTTTAGGCTTGGTAATTCTCTCCAGAAGAAGAGCAATATCTGTTAGGGAGACACAGTGAAAATATCCTTCATTTTCCCTCGAAAGCTACTGGTTACACACTGTCACTATTAAAAGGAACTGCAGGAAAAGGAATGTCTGCCTTGAGGAGCTGTTGCTTTTTCTGATCTAAACCTGATCTCCTGGCAGAAGTCCAACTTCACACTTGAATCTTCTTTCTGTACAGATACTCCATAAAAGAAAACTGTCACAGGTGCTCTATTTTTCTAGGAGGTCCTGTTCAATCTGTGTAAAAGAGTCCTTACAGATACAGTGACATATACAACTTCTCATGTGTGTCAAAGGAAAATTCACAGCAGTTGTATAATTCTGGATCTCCTGCCTAGACTTCAAGAGTGCATCCTGATGTAAAAGCATCCTGCTTACTTCTCAGGTAAAGAACACTCCTTATCTGATTCTGAGCAATTCTTTCCTTGGTATGAGAACTTCTACCGCAGTACAATTGCAATAAAAGACTGTTAAGAAAAATAAAAACAAAAGAATAACCAACCAACCTATCAAAAGATCAGACAAGCTCAAAACCAGTGGATTTTTCATTATGCCTACCTTCTGCAAAAGTGTGAATGACTCTTTTGCAGAAGGCAATGAAAGACTTCTCTGTGGCACCACTGAATTACCTAGCACTTTCAAAATAGATAAAAACTCCATTAAACATGCTGAGGGAAACAAAGTAGAAAATGAAAAGTAAATAGCTAGCTGCATACAACCTGCAACACTCTGTCTACAAATCACTTTATGAGCAGACAAGCAACTAAGTGTTTTTGTTTCTGTGTCCCAGGAACCTGGGACAACAGGCTGGAGTGCTGCTTGGTCCATAGGGGTGCTTGTTAGTTGGGTTGGATGTCAGAGAAATAGATTTTATTTCTGTGCTGCACATCTTCACCGGCAGAATAGTAACAGACTGACAAGAACGGAACCACATGGGAAACTAAAAACTTCAGCTTCTCTAGCAAAGACTAATGTCACAGCTGGAAGAAACAGAATTGTGACTGTGAATGTTCTATACAGTCATACTGTTATGTTCCACCAGGACCAGAAAATGTTTTAGACACCCCATACCCCTGGCCCAGATATTACTTCATGACAAAAAAATAATATGATTTGTCATTTCGGATGTTACGATACCATCATTATCTGTGCCTGAATGCCTTCTGAAAGACAAAAAGATAAAAAAAAGCAGAGCAGTTTTACTGGTATCACCTTAAAATGAGAAAAATAAATACTGTGAGAGTTGCTAGTTGGGTTGTGTTTTGTTTGGTTGTTGGTTGTTTTTAATACTGAATTATTTCTCTCTTGGAATGAAGAGAGCAAAGAATAAATAATGGATTATAATGAAGTTATAAATATCCTGCATTTTCTTCCACCACTGCTAGCTCTTGGCTAGGATCCCAGGTCATTAGCGGATGTCTGTGATTCCATGTGAAAGAAAAGTAAAGAACAACAAAATAAAATTAGTTAAGTTTTATTGTTTAAGGCAGCAAGGACAAATATCAGTTCTCAGCTGTGTCTCTGAAAATAACTGCCTGTTAATTTTGTGAGTAGACAGAGGATGGAGGTGGACAAAAAGATTGTTCCTTGACTTAATTACAAAGGGGCAAGGGGAAAAGCACTGAACCAAATTTTTCAGTAATTGAGTAAGGACTAACAATTGCCTGTAACAGACTCAGACAACACCACAATGACTTACCAAGATTAGAATTCTGCTTTTTTCTCTTCAGCTAGTAATGGGTTTTCCCTTTTCATGTATCAGCTACATCAAGTTGATATTTTTGCTATTAGATCATCAGCTCTTAAAAACACTACACTGGAAAACAATTCTTAAGCCCATAAAATATACTTTCTTAGCAATAAGCTCATTTCTTCACCTCCATACAACAGACAGTGTTGCTAGAAGAAAGGAAAAATGCAGCAAAAGAAATCACAAGATATTGGACATCCTAATGTATACCAACAACTCTTTTATCAGTAGAAATTCTACAAGGCAGATGACATTTGTAAAGCTATCAGCAACAACTCAATTTAAACAATACCCCAAACCGACAGGATTTACTTCATGTGTCTGCAAGTAAATTTCCTGTATTTAGTATTGTATATAGTATCTAGGTGAACCTTACAAGTGCTCATGGAGTTTGCTACTGCTTGGTCTAACTGCATTTCAAATTTCCATTTTTGACAATTAGTTACAATGGCTGTTGGAAAGACACAGTAATGGTTTCAATAAAGTGTGTCGAGTTTCATCTACATAAATACTATAAGCTCATTATAGAATCATTTAGGTTAGAAAAGATCTTTAAGAACATCAAGACCAACCATAAACTTAGCACTGCCAACCCCACCACTAAACTGTGTCCCTACATGCCACGTCAACACTTCTTTTAAATACCTCCAGGGATAAATAAAAAGCCAAATCTTTAAGAATTGAAAACCCAGAAGTACTGACTTTAGGAGTTCCACTGAAAACTGACACTTAAAAAAAAAATCCCTTTAGACTTTAAAAGTCACAAAAATGCAGCAATGAAAGTTGCTTGAACGCAGTTTCATTTTTAAACTGATTTTTCACTGCCCAACCTCAGAACACTGAAAAAAACTCCTACTTTTCCTACTTAAATTTTCCACTTCATACTCGATTGTATCATTAGCAACATGTGGAAAATGGGGCTTCAGGTTTTCTTGCAATAATTTGTCTCCCTTAACTGTAAAAGTAAATACAGTCTTACCTGCCAAGGTTGGGATTGAAGAATTTGTGTTTTGCATGCAGGAATCAGCAGCAGTCAAGCAAAGAAAGGAGTGGCTAACCATGTTCTCTTATTCTAGTGCACTGCTCATCTCAGCAAATTTGGCCAGTGAAAAACAAATGCTTCGACTCAAGTTGTTACAGATGTATTAAAGGAAGAACCAAAATTTAACCTGATTCTATAATACAACACATATATTTTTTTTATATTTGGGGATATTAAGCAAACTGTAGCAGCATTTTTTGTCAATACAGCAATTCAGGTCTATTTTAAACAAATGATGATGTTACTACATAAACCAGAAGTGTTGCCACTTTAAGGCAGAAATGTCTACATTTCACAGGATCATAGAATGTTAGGGGTTGGAAGGTACCTAGAAAAATCATTAGAGAAATAAGAAGGTTTAAAGGATACTTATTAGTAATACACAGCAGTTCCTTCTACTTCTGTCTTTCACAGGAAGAAGAAAAAACACAAAATTAGATTAAAGTACTGCTGCTAATGTCAGGCAATAGACTCAAGACTGTATCTGTTTTAATCATTAGAGAGATTATTTTAAACAAAGAAACAACAGGAAAAAAACCAGACATAAAAGTACATGCCTTCCCATAGGAAAGTTTAGCCAGCTTTTGGAACATGTGCAGGGCTTATTGCCAAAAGAGCAGGTGGATGAACAGCTACTCCATCAACCCTACTGATATACAAGCAGGTTTCATCCCATACTTCTTATAAGTAGTACCAGCCATCTTCACTAAGCACGGTTCTTAAAGAGGGATCCGCCATCAGTTTTCTCACAGGCACAGAGACATAGAATAGTTTGGGCTGGAAGGGACTTTTAAAGGTCATCTTTAAAGGTCATCTAGTCTAACGCCCTAGAGTGAGCAGGGAACAATGATACAACAGCCATGTTTCCACTGAGTAAAGCCCTTAACAGCAATAGGACTATTTTTACACCCATGTTTTGAAAGACTTACTTGGCTGCTCAGAGGACTAAACGTGCAGCTAACTTCCACAAAACAAGATGTGAAGAAAAAATATCCACACTTGTATGAATCCAGATGTCACTTCAATGCTTATTGAGAAGATCAAGAACAAGCAATAAAATCCACAACCAAGTTCCTTGACTGTGGGTCAGCGACTTGAGGATTTTTGCAGCATTAAAGTTTCACTGTTTTGTTGTTTGTTTGTTTTTATTACATAGAGAAAAAAAAAAGAATGCTGTCTACAGTATGTCCCTCAACTTAAACAAATAAATGTGGTGGGTTTCTACTGGGCATGCTCAGTACAGAAGATTTGGGGAAAATTCCCCACCTTGGGGTAGACTGTAAGTGGTGAATGAACCTGCCCTGTCCTTAGCTAGGACCCTCGAGCCCCAGGTGCATTTTCTCCTTTCCATACCACAAGTGGTGGGGAGAGAAGTAAGCAAGTAGCTGTGTGGTTTTAGCCAGCTGGGGAGGCTAAACAAAGACAATAAATAATAATTGTTTGGTGCTGTACAAGATCCTCAAGAATATAAGTCCAAATTTTTGTGGTCTCAGCAGTTTCCAGGGGAATCCATACAACAGGAGGTAATTCAAGGTCACTGATGAGTTCACAGAGGGAGCTCTTGGCATCTTATTCTCAACAATATACTAATAACGAATTTTGCCAGGACTAATGGTTGAGTAAACTGTTAATTCTGCTCTTTGGCCTGGTCAGCAGCCTCTATTCATTTTCAGCTTACAACTACTAGGGGGCTGCATATTAACAGCCAAAGGTCCAATGAACAGTCACAGCTCATCTAATTAGAAATGCTACATGAAGAAGGCTGAAGAGACTATCAGCTTCTATTTTTGATGTCCTACTGACACAAATTACTTCAACTGGACAAAACTACTTCTTTTTATTGTCCTTCTCTTCCCCAGTGACTTCATACCACAGCACCTCAAAACTGGGCAAAGCATACTATGAAGATAGCTACAGTGCATCAGACTATACTTTGTGTAACTAGACAGAAAGCAAAATTATGTAACCTGGAAAACATTTTGAAAGTCATTGTAAATCTCTAATAAATATCTAATTAAACAGCCCAATACTTCTATAAAGCAAAAGATAACACCATACAATTTCAAAAAAACCCCCAAACATGCAGGTCTGCTGAAGATCAGAGAACAGACAGGCATCAGAAACAGGTAACTCCCATGTCACAATTAAGGTCAGATATTTCTGTGTCATTACAAACCCAGCTGTAATCTTTGGCAATACCAAGTTGAACATGGGAAATTGCCAAAAAAATTTCTTAAGACTATTAAGACATCTCCAGTGAAGACAATACTGGAGTTTCCCTCTCAGACATGATGCTTTCTGGGACAAAAAAAAACCCCAAACAACCAACCAAATGCCTCCTCCCCCTCTTTTTTAATAGAATTGCCTCATTATGATAAACTGATTCAGAAAAAGACAGGTACCTGCAACCTGAGTATGTACTGGAATATGACAACCTAATCACATATGCTTCCACTGTTTTCTCTTTTTGATAGAGAAGAATTGCATCATCAATCTAACTAGAAATTCAGAACATTGTTTCTGTTTCAAAAAAAGTATTGAATATAACAACCTCATGCTGAAGTTGCTGGGTGATTTTCAGACATTCATGCTGTTTAAAACCACCATCTATCTCCAAATGAATTCAGCTAAGGCTTTCCTCTTTCCAGTGTAATAATGACTAACAGCAGAAACATTGGGTGTTTCTTACACTCAATATCTGTACAGTCTGCTCTCCTCAAAACAAAAAAAATCTCCAGTGTCTGCAAATTCTTTGTTTTTCAAAGATGGCTGCCAGCTGTGACCAAAGCTGCACAAAGAGGTCAAAGTAGCACAGTGCTCTGCAAAAATTACAGCATTTCAACTCATAACACTTCAGTTTTTTATTAGTCCCTCAACTATTTTTAAAAAGTCAAAGCCTGACTTGAAAAGGATTTTTTTAAAAGATTTTTAAAAATTAAGTATAATTATTATTCTATGTATATATCATTGTTTCCTCCAGATTTCCATTACCAAATAATTTCTCTCCCTGGGTCCTTTTCCTGGCTTTTAGAGAATATCTTCTGTTAAGCCTGCTTTTATTGTAAGGTATGCAACAAAGAAAAAAATACTTAAGATTATGGTAAAATATTTTAAAATGACATTATTTCATGTCATCATTTTAAATTACATCAATTTCTTCATTTCAAAATGTTTCCTTACCAATTGCCATCTTCATTTTGAATATATTGCATGTACAATTCAGGCAAATCAATAATACAGGTTGTCCCATCTTAAAGACCACAAAGCTCCATAATAATTTGTATTGGAAAAGATCAGCATACACAAACTGCTTAGATATTGGGTTGTTGCTAAGAAAGTGTAGCATAGGAAACTTTTTCTATGCCACAAGTTTTACCCAAGTTTATACCATTGAAACTTAACAAGAAAACACTTTACACAAAAATATTTCAGCCAAGTCTACTGAAAACACCCTTCAGCTCCTATATGGAATATTTCTCAAAAAAAAGGTGTATATCTCATGCTGGCTCATTAATAACATTATACAATTGCTAATTGCACTGCAGCTTGATAGTAAATGTTGCTGATGCTTTGCAAAGAAAGGCATCAGTGTTTATGGTGTTGACTGTAATAAATTTATGAAGTGTACTTTTTGGTAGACAGTAAGAACACATATTTGAAGCAACTTACAACTCTCATCATTCCTTCTGGAAGGAAAAATGAAGGGAAGGGTCAACTCTATGTGGAGCTACTTCAGCATTTTCTGTGTTTTCACAGAAGGTTATGTAGATTACTTGTAAGCTGTGCCTGTAATGGAAATGGATGTAAGGACCTTGCACCCTAAGCTTATGTAGTGTTTTCTTACAGCTAAATCTTAGAAGAACAAAAAACAAGCTAATGGATATTCTCTCTTTCAAGTGACAAATTGTCTCTGTGCCCTGCCTAGTCTTTTAGTTCTTATTAATGTTTCTTAATCAAACATTTTTATTCTAAATAGCAGCCATTCACTACCTCAAATGTGTTAATTATGTCCTATTTTTGTCTCATCTCTCTTCCTGCCTCTTATTCCCATTTTCCTGGGGTAAAAAAGAACCTGAGAAATGTGTCTGTATCTGTAACAGTGGCAAAAACACTCTTCAGGAGGATGGAACAACACAAAAGGAAGGTAGAAAACACTAGAAATTTCCAGAGATCTCTAACATTACATAGATATGCTACAGAATATGTCCTCACCTTCTGGGATGTGATGTTAGGTGCTTGAATTGGTGAATAAATTTACCAAATGGCAGTGTGCAGAAGGTGTGTTGTACACAACCAACTCTAACACTAAAGCCATCTTTAGAACAAAAGCCGCAGGGACTCTCCAAGGCTGGCCTATAGACATGGGAGAAGGATTCCCACAAAGCTGGGAAGACAGAGCCAGAGGCAAATGAGTGAAAAACATTCTCCCTTCTGCAAATGATGACCTCTAATCACCTGCAGAAGCACTTCAGCATTGCTTCCCAAACAGTCATTCTGACCACACCATGCAATTACAGCTGCAATACTAGCGATTTAAACATGCCCAGTCCAACTTGTGTTCATTCTATCATGGACTTTCAGCATTGAAAGCAGAGTAGCCACATGCCAACTGCCAGTCAGGAATGGTCCTGGTCCTTGCCAGTTCCTGGACTGTTCCTGGAAACTGTTAGGAGAAGTACCAGCTATCCCAGCCCAAACAGCATCAGGAATGGCTAACAATTTAGCAGTATAGATGATTAAGCTGCAGTGCTCAGGAAACGTTCACTGGCATCAAATGGAGCCATTTTATTTACTTGTACAGATAACAGCCTCTTCTTGCTCTGAGGAAATAAAGCATTAACTCCAGGTTAATAAAATGAGGAGCAAAAGATGACTTTCTAATCTCTTTCGCTGTCTCAACTCAACATGCAAATGACAGTCAGTTGTAGAAAGCCACTTACATTCACAGTAAGTGGAATAAAAAAAGATTATATTCCATGTACTGTAATCAGCAATAAATTTATGCAAATTACATGTAGTAGGATGTCAGACAATAAAAGCATTGTACTGTATCAAGCAGAATCAAACACACAGAAATTACAAAGGAGGACAACGTGAAGAGCTGGAACCGTATTTCTACAGTCCTTTGAAATCTTTGTTTTCAGACTATGTATCATTAAGGTACTGACAGCTCTTTTGAGTTTCTGCTGAATTTAAGTTAGAAATATCACAAGCTACTTAAGTCCAGATTTTAAATTATCTCACTCTCCATATAGCAATTAAGAAAGCTGTTAATTTTCTGAACGTGAAATTCAGTGTCAATTTCTTGGTTTAGAGTTAAGACATATTAAAAATAACTTCAAGATATAACAATACTATCTGCCAAAAAATTAAAAAGGAACAAATAACAGTCTCATTGTACTAGAACATTTCCCTACTGTTAAAGAAGTCAGCTGATTTTTGACTTTAAAATGCTAACTAGCTCAGCAAACCCTTTCACTTGATAGGAATTTAAAACTAAATGCTGGAATGTAAGAAAACCTCACTGCTCCAATGCTAAATTTGTATCAACTCTCTCTCTAGACCTTTAACATGATTACACCTTTTACTCCTATTTCAAAGCAGCTATAAGAAATGCTCTCAGTTCTAATAAAAATCCAAAGGAAAAGCACAAAAAAAAGAAAAAAGCAAGGAGGTTTTGCATTTTGTTTAACTAATAAAAAGGCTGGTAAGTTCAAATACTCATAAATTACAAATCAGAACTTGTGTTCTCTTAGGAGACGTGCAGCAGTAGCTATATATATATATGTATATCAGTCATTCATGAACTAGGCTGGTCATTACTTTCAGTCATTAAGAAACAGGATGCAACTAAAGGCATCAAAACAAGGCAGTCTGGAGAAAAAATGGCTTTAGAGTACCATGACTTATTAGAGAACATGTTGACTTCAAGCACAATGCAGGGTAGCCTGAGTAACCCACTATCACCAAACAGCAGTAACACTGTCTGTGTACATGAAAGTCCTGAAGATGATGTGGGAGAAGTGCGGAAGCCCGAAGTCCAGGTGAGACAAGCCCAAGCATGTGGGTCACAACACCAACAGCTAAAGGAGCACTTTTCTATTCTGCAGATAGAATTTCTAGATGCATACCTCCTTTCTCAAAGGGACATCTGCTTTCAGGACATGATATAAGGAAGCTCTTTTGATAACACTTCCAAGCACTCAGGTTACATTTATCAGCCATGTGGCATAATGATTACTGTAGTCTTTACTCTGCAGATCACAAACAGCTCCAATAGGGCTTGCTTCAAAAGACTGGGAATCACTTCACTGAGAGATTTTTGGCATTTAAGAAATCAATCAGGAAACTTCATTCCTCCACAATGAGGATAACAAAGAGTTACACATAAAGCTTTCAACATTGCTGTTCTAGCCAAAAACATTTTATCTATTCACAGGTCTATGAGCAGTTACTCAAATCCATTTTCTGCTACCATAACAGAACACACCCAGCAAACCCTAACACAAGATAAAACACGTCTCCTTCTATTCTGTTCTCCTTCAAAGAAATTGGTTCTTTCCTGGATATTGCTTTGCTGAAGCCAAATTCAAACATACTTTGAAAGATCTTTTACTAAAATCAACATAATTGGAGCAAACCTGCAAAACATTTATGGTCTTGGAAAATTTACACTACCAAAACAAAAGTAATAAAGCTGTCTGCCACCAGGAATTTGAGATCCTTTGCTATTTAGTTATATTCCAAATGAAACTAAATCCCAGAAAGGTGGGCAGTTCTTTTGAAAACAACATACGAAGTACAAATATAACCTCCCTGAAAGCATGCCTACTTCAAACTCAATAACCTCCTGCAATTTTCTCTGTTTCTCCAATGCTAATTAGAGAGGGGTTTCCTTACCCACCAGTGTCAAGTTACTCATCTGCCTGTGAAATAATTAAAAAAAAAAAACTATAAAGAAAATGAGGTAGGCCAAATCATTTAAGTCTGGGATACATCCCCACAGTTTCTTAGATTCATTTTTCAGAACTGATGTTTTACATGTAGATACGTGACATGGGATAAGGCACATACTCTTTAGAGACTGAGCATTTTCTTCATAGGAAAATCTGCCAACAATAGTATAGAGAGACACAGCATCAATGATACAATCCATCTACACACTCTTAAAGAAGTATGCATGTGCAGAAGAGGGATGTATGAAAATGCAGAATGGAAAACACCTGTAATAATAGTAAAGCAGAAGTTGTAACCTATCTTGAAGTTAATAGGTGTAATTTGAAGCAAGTCAGTCCTTACAGGCACAAAAACCCTCAACAAAACCCCAAACCAAATAAACGAAAACCACCCAGGAAAACATTCATTGCCATTCGGCATCTCAGGAACATAACACCCAGCAAAGACTGATTAAAATGGTCCATTCCAAAACTTATTAATCAACTATTTCATGAGATATAGTCTGGTAGGAAATAATTCAAAACATATTTGCCAAGGTAAGACACAGAACACCATATCTCCCTGTTTCAGCTGAAAACATCCCAACATTGTAACACTGAAATTATAAAGCGTGAGAAGTTGTCCATAAAAGCAGGTACATTTTTGGGGAAAGGAAACCTAAAGTGACACTCAAGAGTTTTGATTTTCATGTGCTGAGATTACTGCAAACTTTTCTAAAGTGAGACAGTTTTATTCATCTTTACTCTTATGCAATTTAGGAGCACTAACAGAATCTACTTTAGCAGAAAAGCTACAACTGAACAGAGACAGTTTTGCTTTTCACATGAGCTCTCAAGGGCAGACTTTGTTGATTAAAAACAAAACAGAATTGGGAGTCAACATGCAGGTGCTCAGATCCAGCCAAAAAGATGACTCATTCAGTTTGTGTTCAAGGCCACACACACATCTCCAAGGCATATCATCTTAGTTAACAGGAAAATATAGAAGTTAGCTCCTAGTGAAGAGAAATAAAGCAACCATAAATCTATAAAAATGGGAAGGGTTGTTTTTTTGCTATAATATCAAGGAACAATTGCTGTTCATATCAAACACTTAAACAGTGATACAGAACACACCCAAATCATTTAGGGTTCTTCAGGCTTTAGCTACTCACACATGGAAGGCCAGTCTCATGGCTACAGCATGTTAGAATCATGGCACGTTTTCAGAAATAAACAAAATGGTTATGTTGAACTTGACCACAGCTGCTGCAATAAACATATCTCACTATTAAATGCCAGCACAGTCCTGCCCAACGAAGTCTGTCAAAAGCCAGCTGCCTACTAAAATGAAATAAAACCCCAAACCTGTAAAATAAACCTCCCAAAACTGGCCCAGTCTCCTACTAAAAAGTCTACAAGGGATTCTGTTCACAAAGCAGAAATAGTAAAAAAAAAGTCTTCAGATTAAAAGAAGAAAAAAAAAAAGTCTTCAGATTAAAAGAAGAAAAAAATAAGATATCACCACTTCATGAGTATCAAGGAAAGATTGTGGTGTGATTACACAGAGGAATTTAAACTGTGAGTCTTCATCTGCAAGTAAGAAAGAACAAAAAACATCTGCTTACACCTTACCTATATAAAATATTTTCTGGGTTTTTTAACACATCTCCATCATTAGAAGTTAGCAAAAATAAATAAATACCTCCTTCCAAATGACCACATGCTATCAAGTAACTTCAGAAAGCTTTCAGGCCATGAGCAACAAGTTTTTGTTTTCACTTGTAAGACATGCAACAAAAAATCACAAGGTTTCTAAAAGTAATGCAGATTGCAAATGTGCAGGTTTGCTGCAACATGCATGACAACTGGCAACCCAAAATTCCAGTTGCCATTCTAAGTTGCTGAATGCACTTAACAGATCCTTTCAGTATTATTTAGTGAATTACACTGCCTGCCTATTCTAAAGAATGTGGTCTGTTTATCTAATAAGCAATGGACAGTTCCTATAAGAGAAACAGAACCAGTGTGTATGAGCACTAGCAGATTGTACAGTTGGAAAATGTCTCATTTCATTGTTTGCAAAGCAGTTTATTGATTTCCCTCAACTTGTTACCATTATTCATCTCAATCCTTTCTTGTGTACTCCTGTTTAGCTTTCACATTTGAAATGTATCTGCACCAAATGATGATTGAATATAAAAGTATATGACTATGTAATTATTTCTATCAACTGACTCAGTGGATCAGTTACTTAAAAGTAATTTTTGTCTCCCCGAAACACAATGTTTTTAACGTTAGGCATAGTAAATTGAAAATCAACTTGACTTTTTAGTCTTCCAATAAAGCCTATTTAAAGCTTGCAATATTCACAATAAATCCCAGAGAATTTTTCTGCAAAGAAGTCTTGGCATAGCCAGAAGGAATGACCTTATTTGATCATAAACTGAACACAGCAGCTGTGTTGCTGGCAAAAGATACACAGCACGCACTCATGGTGGTTTCCCTCCCTCCATCATAATCCATTATATACTGATCCAATTATTGTACAAAAAGCCTTTTTCTTATAGCACACTCTCCTTTTCACTTCTGTCTCACTCTGGGTTGGAGAAAAAAATCTTGTGGATGGAATGCTTGCTGCTTCTCAAGTATTTCATGCAAAAATGCCATTTACACCCACTGCTACTGCCACCTCCTCTTTCTCCCTCCTTTTATACTAAGATGGGGGGGAGGAAGAGAACAAACTGAAGGATTTTTCAAGAGATGGGAATTAGAGTATTATGTTATGCCTTAGAATCAAGTGCATATGCCAGATAACAGATTTTTAATTTGTCCTGAGAATTCAAAAGAAATTGAAAATTTGAACCTCAAAGGGAATGTTTGGAGGCATGGAAGTGAAGCAAGTCAGCTTACAAAGCAAAGTTCTCTCAGTTAAAGTTCTTCAGAAGTGTGTCTAGGTTTGCATTTAAAAAAAAAAAAGCAGGCAACAACAATGAATGTTTGAGGAAGTGTTGGATGGAAAGTATGTTGCAATGTTTTGCTTCCAAACAATACTGTTGTGTAACTCTTCTAAACTTTTTACACTAACATCTAAAACAAACAAATAAAATCCTCCAAAACAAAAAGCCAGTGCCAGATTGTAGCTCTTGCATGTTAGAACAAACATATGTGTTTCTTCTTCCATCTGCTTTTTGGTTACACTCTGACAAGGAGGTAAAAAAATCAGCCACCCATTTGCCCCTTCCCTCATCTACTTTTCTTAGCTGGAAGTAGTAAAAAAAATCCAACTATGCTGCGAAGTTAAATGTGATGAAAAGCAATTATGGGACTTTGAAAACAAATAAGAAATGGGAAAAATCTGTTCACCGGGATCATGTGCATTCACATACATGAACCATAAGCCTTTTTGCCTTCAGAGCACAGAATAAACCCCAATCTACTCAATTAATATATTTATAAACAAAGGCAGAAATAATTTGATAATGTGTTCAAGTGGAAAGAAGCTCTTCCTAGCACACATCTGCAGTGGACAGATAAACAAGGAGAACCTGTGTCACCACTTATATAAAGTTTAGAACTAAACAATCTTTAATTTAGCACACTGTCTTACCTTTGAACAGCCTTGTCACACCCTCAGTGGTTCAGAGGCAGAATGGAAGTGCATCAAAAAAGAATCACAGTTATTCTTTCACTCACGTTAGTAAGTTGTTGTGGCATGCTGTTGTGGGCTGTAGGATCTAGGGCCTAGCAGAAGGGAAGCTGGACAAGGCCAAAGTTAGTTTCTCGCAAGAAAGCAGTTAGATAGCCTGGGAGAGAAAGTGGGACTCATCTAGCAGGAGCCTTTGCAGCTGCACACAGAAACCTTGGGGCCCCACATAGCCTTAACATCTTATCCTTCCGACACCACACAGCACCAGTCTTATCACATTCACATTTATTTGAAGTGCACTGTTTTATCCTCATTTATGGTAGTTGTTTTTTACTAGTAACTGTTGCTTCTTAATTGGTCAGTTTAATTTGTATGTGTAAGTGTCACTTGCTAATTGGTCATTATTCTTTCTGCAAAGGTATAAAAGATGCTTGCTAACAATAGCGCGGTGCTAGCCATTATCTTGTATGTAGTCTCTACCTGTGACTCTTGTACTTCTGCTTGGCCTACATTACACATTGTGTAGATTAAACGCGACCACCGCTGCACGTCTTTTGTGTGTGTGTGTGTGTGTGTGTGTGTGTGTCAAGTCCGTCTGAACTCACCCTTCAGAATCGTGTCGTGCACGGCATACTGTCGTGCCGTGACAGTAAGTCAGTGCTGAAGAAAGGGGAAGTAGGGGGGGTGAGGAGGTCAAGAAATTAGGAGCAGTTACTAACACTTGCAGTAGCACTGATTTTCATACCCTTACTGCTTTCTCACTGTAAAACCATCCCGACCTGTTAAGATAATACTTTTTACAGGTGACACATCACAGTGCAACCCCCTCAGACAGAAAGATCCATATGAAATCTTGAAACTAAGATTTTTATTTTATTTAATTTTTTTTCCATAGGCAGCCACTTACCAAAAAAACAACGTAATCTTTCAGTAAAAAGATGCAAGAGTATATCATCACTCAGCTGTTTAACAACAGTCTCTCTGCACTCTCATATTTTTTTAATTTACCTCAGACAGTCATCTTTTTGTTTGGTCATGGCCTTTTTGGTCAAGTGCTTTTACAATTGGAAGGTCCAATGAGGATCAACGCGTTACTGAAAATGGTAATATTCAGAGAGACGCTTAAGGAATACACATATCTACATAAATCTAATACACTATGTCAAACCAAAATAAACTCCTGATCAAGTCAAGACTAGAAGTGTGAAATTCCTTATCATTGGGAATATCATTTATTTCATTCTTTCAAAAGCCTGAGGTAAAAATTCTGGAGTCCAAATTATGATTCCCCTTATAAACATTATCATCTCCATTTAACTGATGCACTAAGGTACAAAAACTAAAGAGATCTACAGAAAGCGTTTCAAGAAAACCCAGTCAGAGAGCTGGATGCCACAGAAATCAGTGCAAGTTGGGCATTTAAACACTTTTCTGGATTTGATTATCATTCAAAGCCTTGCCCTTATCAAAGGGAACAGACTGCTTCACATCAGCTATCCATGGCAACTGCTGCATGTAAACACCTGCTCGTACATCCTGTGGGTCAGTCTGCCCACCATGGTTACTGTGCACGCACAATAACCGGATGGGCAGGATGGCTGGAGGGAAGCTGAGGTCTGAAGCTGTAACAACCAGCTACAAGAATACTTATACTTGCATGTGTTCCTGTAGCCTTAAGAATACCCTTAAGATTTTGTTTAACTGCATTTGCATTAAATCAAGCTGAACAAGTTGGATTTTTTTGTCAGTAGGATTTAAATGGGCATTTACTTAAGTTCTGCAATTGTTTTAAACTCTTTGCTTTGCTCATTGGAGTTAAAACAGAAGAAATATTTACGTTAACGTATTAGGAAAAACAAACGAGGTGGACAACGTGCATTCCCATTCTGGCAAATACAAGAAGAACAGAGGTGGCAGAGAAAGGTCAATTTTTATAAACACAACAGTAAATGCAAACTTTTCATCCAAATATTTGAAAGTTTCTACACATTTGTCAGAAGTACTTGTGAATTATATGGTCAAATATATAGGGAATAAAATGCATTGTGCGTAGTCATCTCTGGAAGATAAGGGACTGGAACCTGAAGTGAACAATGTTAATCTCTGGAAGAAACTAAGAATTCAGACAAGCAGATTTGTATCTTTAAAATTATATATTTACCTAAACACTACAATTTGCAACCCATCCATTATTGCTCTATTGTCACAGAATCCTTAACAAGTGAAGTAGCTGTTAGGACTCCATTTTTACATGTCCATCCAGAGGACAAAAAAAAAAAAAAGAGAGGCAGTTTACTGAAAGAGAGCATTCTACAAAAATGAATCTGAATGCAGATACTTTAATCTGCTTTTCATCCTCAACCAATCTACCAGTCACGTGTGATACAGGTTGGCAGGACACCTTCAAGGAAAAAGTAATCCAAGGTCAGCTCATGAAAGAAAGCTTTTATGGGATGACAGTGTTACTAAACCTCTTTTGGCTGCTGATAGCATCATTGCTGCAAGGAAGCTTCAAAACTTCGAGCTCTGCACTGAAGTACTGATTTAAAAGATGCATTTAGTACAATAAGCTTCATTCATGCAGTGTAAGGCAGCAGACAAATACACAAAAGTATGCTAAGATTGCAGTATTCCAGCAGCTCTCTTCCCAAGGACATTTAAAGTATGCTTTACTGGTTCTTCTGAAATTCAAGAAGGTCAAGTGCAGAGTAATGCACCTGGGGAGGAGTAACTCCATGTACTAGTAGAGGTTAGGGACTGACCTGATGCAAAGCAGCTCTGTGGAAAAAGACCTGGGAGGCCTGGTGGACAACAGGATGACCATGAGCTTGCAAGGTGTCAAGAAGGCCAATGGCATCCTGGCGTGCATCAAGAATTGTGTAGCAAGTAGTTTGAGGAAGGTTACCCTCACTCTCTACCCTGCCCTAGTGAGGCCACATCTGGATTACTGTGTCCAGTTCTGGTCTCCCCTATTCAAGAAGGACAGGGAACTTCTGGATAGTGTACAGAAAAGGCCTACAAAAGTGATTAGGGGACTACAGTCGTCCCTCATGCAGGGAAAGGCTGAAAACGCTGGGGCTGTTTAGCCTGGAGAAAAGCTGACTGAAGGGAGACCTTATGAATGCTTATAAATACTTAATGGGTGGGTGTCAGGAAGATAGAGCCAGTCTTTCTTCAGTGGTGCCCAGTAACAGGACAAAGAGGTAACAGGCACAAACTGGAATATAGGAAGTTCCATTTAAACATGAGGAATTTCTTAACTTTGAGAATGTTGGAGCACTGGAACAGGCTGCCTAGGGAGGTGCTGGAGTCTCTTGTCTCTGGAGACATTCAAACCCCACCTGGATGCAATCCTGTGCAACCTGCTCTAGGTGAACCTGCTCTGACAGGGAGACTGGACTAGATGATATCCAGAGGTCTCTTCCACCCCTAATATTCTGTGATTCTTCAGTCACTAAGACAGGTGAAAAGGCCAAGAAACTCACTCATGACCCCATGCCTTTCAAAGCACTAGTCCCTCTTTAAACTTTTCTTCACTCATTGAAGACATCTGCCTAGGGCTCAGACACCCAATGATTACATGAAGCACTACTGGACACCCCTTCATCCAGCATTAGGCATGAGTAAGGAAACTATGGCCCATTACTGAATTTTCAATGGCCAGGGAGTTCGGGTTTCCCCTCAGTGCTTTTATTGGATAAAATATTGCATGATAACATAGGACTCTCCACAGTGTCTGAAATACCTACTTAGACCCAGCAAGGAAGCTACACTGTTGATATTGCATTTTACATTCTTTTTCAATTGCACTTGTAGTTAATAACAAGAACAAAAATATACATTTTGTAGCCAACACTTATATTTTCCATTTGACAGTTCTGATAATTTTTCTTACTGAGTAGAGATAAAACTGACTTGGCAGACTGTTTAGCAGCATTTCATCTGCTAAACCATTTCAGCTAGGAAGACAACTATATTGTCAACAGCTCTAAGAAGCACGCTTTGAACTGTACTATGAAAGAAAACTCAAAAAGAACTCAAAAGAACAAAATTAATAGAAGAGGTGGTGGAGGAACCCCAACAGTTCAACATTGAAAGATTTGTTATTTCTAATACCTAAAATGGAAGTTTATGTAGTGCTGAGTACTTCAGAAGGATAACTTTGTTTTTAAACACCAAATACAATTCCCAAGTACCCCGAACCTCTTCCATACTACTGCACCAAGAAGGAAATTGAGCACAGCCAAGAATTTCACCTGTATTTCTGGTAATTGCTAAATCTGACAGTTTTATCAAATACTGACTCCTAAAAGTAAAACAGTTCTGTGCTCATCACTACCAGAAATGCAAACTTAAAGTGATACTTTCTGTTCAAAACAACACAACTATACAGATTGAAATTTCAGGAACTATTACAGTGAAAATAGACAGATGAAATGATACAATTCTGAAAACAAAACAGCAATAAAAAATATTTTAATGCCAACATACATGATCATATGCATGCATAGTGAAATCTTTGGGTATCTTTGCTATGCATTACATTTATTCATAGTAGATTTAACAATTCCTTTATTAACAAAAATTTCTAATCATATCTTATTTTAATACCGAATCCTTCAACCTTCTTTCTTAAATCAGTCAAACCTGGGATCTTCAATCTAGGAGGAGTCTCCATTAGTTATAGGAGATTTCTGATGCTTTATCAAGGAAAAGTGCTCAGAACAACATAGTACAAGTAAAGTTTACTACAGTTATTTAAATATGAGATTATTTCACTGTTGATCCTCTCAGCAGAATCACCTCAACACTCTTCCTTTCACTACAGAGCTTTTATACTCTTGAACCTGACTGTACTCCCCCACCCCAAAACACAGAATTCTCATTGCTAGACTAGAGTCCTCGGATCACCACCATTAAAGATCACTGCCAAAGTTAACATATCTAACAAAAACTGTTGACGTACAAGGGTATTGAAGTCCTACTGTAACTACTTCAGACAAAAGGACTGAGTACTGTGGTATTACAAACAAGAAGAAGATGGGGGCAGAAAATGAAACTTCATGTATCCTACATCTCAATCTCTTTCTGTAGATGTGACTATAAAGGAGAAATCAGGATGGGAACACAGGCACAAAGAACAGCATCACTTACCATTTCCTGAGACGCATACTTTGGATGTTCAGGATCAACTGACCAGTAGCAGTAATCAAAGCTGAAGGCCACAGTCTTTTCTCTTGAGTCCAAAGTGCTATCAGGCCTACTGTCAACCTGACAACAGATGGAAGAAGACAGAGACCAATTCACTTTGAAGCTGACTAAAAAGTAAGCATTTTAGAACTAACAGGAAGTTCATCTAGGTTCTGTATTGTGGAAAAGGAATGGCAAATGTTTTATCTTCTTCATTCAATTTTCTTTGATGTCAGAGTGTGGCAGAGACATCCGTGGCAGATCTGCTGAAGGACTTTTGCTGAAGGGTTCCTTTGGTACAAATAAGGTCCTCCAGGCTCTCTACACATTGGCAAGAAAGCTTTCTAACCCTTTTGATAGTTCTCTGTCATTCTTCTGTTTTACTTAGAGCTACAGCACAGAAATGAGGTCCTAAATGAGGTAACAAGCCCAATTTTCTCATTGCATAGTTGAAAATGCAGGTCTCTTCCCCTGCTTCATCATGGTTACAAGCTAATGCTTCTGTAACTTGGACTGCACACTACAAATCTAACCTTTATGGATTAGTATTAAAGGCAGTGAAGCCTTTCTAGCATAATAGAAGCGATGGCTGAAATAAAGGGAATCATACAAGTCCTTCTGCATTGTTGTTCTACTCATTAAAGGAGAGTAATGAGTCAAAACACTACACAAAATTAACACCATCCACATCTAACTTCAATCTAATTTTAACTTCATTGTAACATTGAATTTGCAATAACATATGCAGGAAAAAAAAAAGTCCATTATAATTTAGTACCTAAAGAAGTTGTTTCACTAATGGCCCCCAAAATCCAGGGATGACAGTGCTACCTGCTGTATTAGTGGATAAAGGGCACTGTAAGCACAGATCTGTGCCACCGGCTATGAAGCTTACATGGGAAAGTAATTTACAGGCTCATCTGACAGGCTTGTGGTTTGGGGGAGGGTAGATGTTAAACCAAGAAAGAGCAAAGCTGAAGATGACAAATAACTGTAAATTATCTTTGAAGTAAAAAAGGTTTCCTTTAGTCAGAATTAACATCTAAACTGTCTTCCTATTCCAACAACAAAAAAAAATTTACCCCTCCACCTGAGGAAAAGCAGGTGGAGCAGTTCTGAACCTTCTGCATCTACCCCAGATAGAACAGTGTGAACATTTTTGTATCAACATTAATTTATACACCAACTTGGATTCATCAAAGGCTATCTAAATTTAGTTTGTGTATAAAGCAAACTCACCTCCTTTACAAACCTCACTAATTATGAAACCTCAAGACATAAAACATCCCCAAGCCAGCCCTTGCATCTCCATCAAATAACCCTTCACAGCCTGCTATGAGCAGTCTGTCCTGCCACTGTGGCTTCCCCAGAATCCCACAGAGGCCCACAGCTACTCTTTAAACAAAGAAAATAAAACCCTCTCTAGGTCTAACAAGGTTTAGCTGGACCCAGTTAGGCAGCTGCATGACAGAGATCTCCATCTGGCTGAGGGAGGCTGCCCCAGTGGGGCTGAAGCCCCAAATCCTCCCAGCCCTGGTGTGGGGACAAAAGCCTTCCCAAGGACAACCACCAGAAACACAGTGCCACACCTGGAGGAGAAGGGTCTCTTCAAGAACCTTGTCACACATATAAGGAATAGGGGAAAATTATTTCAGAAAGTAGCAAGAGTCTCAGACTCTACAAATACAGCCTTCAAAAAGGAAATGCACAGAACAAACAACATTTTATATCCATGAGAATTCTCATAGCACTAATATTTTTTCCTCTTCTTTCTTTAAAAATGAGCACCTCTAGTCAATACAAAAATAATTACAATGGGAAAAGGTAAATAGTTCAAATCCTTTTCCTCAATTTTTGCCAAGGCTTCTCTTCAAAATCTAATGTATTCTTTCTCTCCAACCAACAATCTAGAATAATTGTGTTGCTTGAAGATCTAATGAAAAAGGAAACAAGAAATACAAAATGCATCCATCTTCTAGGATCCCAACACTAATCTCACAGTTCATTTATTTGCCTTTCGAGCAGAAACACGTTTGACAACACAAATTTGCTTTGCTCCCATTTTGTTAATTCATTGAAGGACCCTGGCAGCTTTAAGTAGTTCAAGAGTCTAAACCAGAGGTCTGGTTCCCATGCACACTGGCTCCAGAGCCCTCACAAAGGACGACAGCTACATTCAGTTTATTCTTCTAGCTCTTGGTCTTTTCCCAAGGTTCTGAAGCATAGCTGAACACATTTCACTCCATATTCCATTTCATCAAGCTAATGGCACTCTGAGTGCAAATATGAGAGGAGGAGAGATGCAGGGAAAGAAATAATCCAGATATTACTAAGATTAGCACAAAATCATAAAGGATTTACTAACAGCTTTGAATGATGGCATGCAGCCAGACTGCAGCAGCTTTGACAAATATAACATATGGAAACCACAATCACGTTACATCCCCGGATCAAGGAAAAAAGGAAACTAAACAAAAACCTACAAACAAAGCTCAAACCAACACAACCCTCCCTCACACTTCTGTTGCAATTATTCTAGAGCTCTGCTGGTTTAACCTTCTCCCTTAATATTTCTATTAGAATGATTCAATAGCCAAACAAACACAGAAAAGCATTAGGACATCAGGACCCTTACTTGAGAACGGGAAGAAGATAAAATGCTTTACCTTTATATTTCTGACTTTTGCCACGTTGTCATCAACCTCTACAATCACTCTTCCTCCTTCTGCACTCTCTCTGGAAACAGAGACATTAAAAAACCCATTTAAAATATGAAGACACAGAAAGGCACATGCCAAATTCATAAACCCCACAAATTTGTGTTTAGTTTAACAAGAGCAGCAAATTGACCTATAAACCAGATACTGCTTATAGAACACTGTGACATGAAGTAGCATTTGCAGAGCTGCAGCCAGATATCTCAATAATTGGAGCAGGTAAAAAAACCCTAAAACAGGACTGTGGTGATTAAACTGTTTCAAACTTCTTGTCCTAAACACTTCGTTAGGATTTTATTTCTAATTAATAGTTGATGTTTTAAATTACATTTACAAGGATGGGGACTGGAGCACTTGTAGGCTGGCTCTCTGTGGAGTGCAGATCCACATCACAGACTTGTGAGATACAATTGTCAGATGTCACTGTCTGATTTTTACCACGTAATCCAAGCTGTTTGTTGTAGTCCTCAAAAAACTACTCTTTAGAAAAACAAAACTGGCCTGAAATGTAAAGGAACAAGATTGTTCCCTAAATACAAAGGACCACACACTCTCATATATTGTCTAAAAATCCCACTGAACACTGTTATGACTACAGCCAACTTTCACTTCAAAAATCTGTCACTTTAGAAAAGAATAAAAAAAAGGATGTGGCAAAAGAAAACAAAAACCACCCTTATTTCTGGGCCAACAGCATGATAGCTACTTGCTAAGGACGTTCTTATTTATAGATGTGTTGATACACATCACTCTCAATAATTATGGAGTATTTTATACATAGCAAGAGAGAAATGAGGAAGAAGAGGTCTGTGTCTTACTCCTCTGACAGCAGAAAAATAAATGAACACTGGTACTGAGAAACTAAGAGCAAGGGAAATATTTTGTTATCCTTTATATTCTGTATTTCTCTTTGTGCTTTGACACTGACAAAGCTTGTAAGCTTCAACTTCACCTGAAATTTTTATTCTGATAAAGCCTAATGTCTTTGTAAAGTTGGAAGACATTGGTTTAGAAACAAAATAAATTTAGTCCTTTGTGCAGTTTTGTCACACTTTGTTGAAAATTCATCCAAAGCCACAGACACTATCATTTGAAATTAGCTGAATATATATATCCCCAGATAATCAGCTGGATCAGTATCATGCCAGTTAAAAGTAGATGAGAGAAAACAAGAGTTATAAAATTCAAACCTAGCTGACCCCTATTCATTCATGACCCAGAAGTATTTACTCCCCCACCAATTATAAGTTCCTTTCACTGACAGCTCTAGCCTCCAGGCAGCACATAGCTTAACATTCTCTGCCTCTGGGGTCTCTCCTTTCCTGTTCTGTTTTTACCCCACGCTTTCCATACCAAAACAACATTCAGAACACCACCTCTGGACACTTAAGGCTTCCACATATACAATCACTGTAGCATTTGAGCTTTACAAGCATAAAGAAGTTTTAAACACATATCTGAGCATAGGCTATCCAGGTTTTGCAGACAGAAATAATGCTTTACCTTAGAACACTAATCTTGAGCATCTGCCTTGAGACAGACTGAAGTTAGTCCTTTCTGTAACACATGCTTATATGAAGCACTTAACATTGAAAACACAAGCACAGCACCCAGAGGTTTTATTTAAGCTGTAAGCGTTCGCCAGTTCAAAGCATCAGTCAGCAGAGTCCTGAGTCAGACCCCAGGAGAAAGAGAAACGCTCACAGTAGAGAGAACTGGGACAATTATGCAGCTGGGTACCAAATGTTGCATTAGGTACAGCCAAGTACTCTGAACAGAAGTCTCATAAGGCTCCCTAAAAAGCAATGAAGAAGGACAAGTGCCTAAGGATAGAGTCTGAGGTACAAATCTGCAACTGATGCGTTTACTCTGTATACATGCAACTTTGTAGATGTTTTGAAAAGCAAATGTTTTCCAACACAAGCCAGTTTGAGGACTTGCATATCCACATACACGCCTCTGCCAGGTGAGCTAATGGACAAAGCTGGCAGTTACTCTGCACAGCAGACAAGATCTAGGAGAAAAGGGGACAATTTGACAGAGAATTTCACAATTCAACAGCACAACACAGACAAAATTGGAGGGATCCTTTAGAAAGGAGCCTGCTTCAGGTACACATACTTTTTCCTCCACTGCCTTAATATGATCTTGGCCCTATCCTGCTTCCTCCTAATCCCATTAGTACTTGCTATTTTTTCAGTCCTACTGTTAATCCTCCAGTCTTACCACCCTTGTTGCAGCCGAGTTCCTAGCCTCCTCTCCCCATGCACACATCATCCCTTACACATAACTTCTATCTGTTCTCTCTGACATCTTGTCCATGGGCCCATGTTCAATTTTAGTGTCTTCAACTGCTTGACAGGTCTTGTCTTCCTTTGTAGCTAGGTTTAGGCTGATCTCTCTGCTCCAAAGGTACGTGATCCCACTTTCCTTGTCAGTTCTTCCAGTCTTTCTCCCAAGTTTACCTGTACACTCCAGAACCGAATCAGTGTTTCTTCTGGGACACCAGTTGGGGCCAAGCAGATTATTGAGAATAAATGGGACACAAGAACTTGCTCTCAGTTTCTATACTCAGGCTTCAGTTGTGACTTGGACAACATCGAGCTCAATTTACTAAGGCAGCATTCAACTGACAAGTTTTCTGACTTACGAGGACAGTGCAAGCACAATTTGGTCAACACTAGAGAATCAAGCTCAGATGCACTCAGAGAGAGCAGATCACTTGAAACTTCACCAGCTATACTCTTAAAAGTGTTCACTGAACATGGTAAAGAGTTTTAGTTATTTAGAACTTGGGCAGAAACAGGTAGACTCTCAGGGAGTTAAAAAAAATACACAAGAGATTTCCATTTCTAAAACAATTAGAAAATTCAACTAAGTTCTTTTAAATATTTTAAAATCTAATTTTCCCTTAACCTCATCTTCATCTCCTCAGCTGAACTGTTCTCTCCAAAGCTTAATTATAATTTAAAATACCTAGCCTGAGGCAGGCATTAATGAATAGAAGATTTCTACCCAAACAGTTGAAATATGGCAAAGCTTTTAGTAGTTTTAATGCCACAGTATTCTAATTGCAGATGTAAGGAAACCTCAACAACAAGCAGTGCCCTCAATCCCACCTATAATAATTATATGAAACTCATTGCCTTCAATCCACATGTGTTATACACCACCCTATGAATATATTACTTTATGCTGTGGGTTCTCATCACCTGATGTTCTTCCAGGTCAATCATTACTGAAGATTCAAGATAAAGAAGATATTCCAAACATAAAACCTCTGAGGTGCAATTTTTTTCAGATATAATTTCTACACTCACATTTATATAACTGTATTAAAAGAAATATAAAACCCAGTAAAATACAAAACCCACAAAATAAAATTACCACAACACCTTTTACAACAGGAAAACAAGTCTTCCTCACTATGCAGACAAAAAGCTCTGTGCAGCAGTGAAGTAGCTTTGCTGAAGCCTCACACAACAACAAAAAATACACCAGAAAGCAAGGAGAGAGCAAAAACTCCACCTGCTCCGGGTGCAGATTCACAACATTAAAGCATCTCTCTTAACTGAAAACTGTTACTGCAAGAGGCAATTTATCTTTGCTGCTCCAACCTCCCACAGGTGTTCCCACTTCTTTCATCTGTCTAGCAATCACCACACCCATACCATGACTCAGATCAGCTGTGGCCAGAAAACAAACACAAGAAATCATCAAGGTGCCCCAGGTCGAGAGCTCTTGCAGAGCACTGAGCACAGTGGTCGCATGGTCGCTAAGCCAAGGCAAGAGAAAGGGGGGAGACATGGAGTTGTGGGAATGGAGACACTTTCCTTCTGCAGCATCTTGCAGCCAGACAGCATTGAGCATAGACAAACTTGGACTTGCAGCTGTCCTCAGCTCTGCAAACCATACGTTCAGCCCCCCTGTAAATATGTGTTTTATCATGCTTCATTTTTGTACAATTCACAGACCTTTGGAAAGAAAGCACAGATTAATATCTAAAGCCCAGGAGGCAAAGCAGACTCATAGCTGTTCTAGATGTTCTGACCTTAACTCCACATTGCAAGCATGACAAAAGCTCTCTCAGAAAAATTTGTGTTTGTCAGTACAGTCCTACACATTTGTGCATCCCAGTTTGACTGATAAAATAGCATTTCATCCTTAGGAATGGGTGCTCTGCTCCACAGGTATGAAAGCTGTATTCCTTGTACTAATAAAACCAGATCCAAAGAATACTTCTCTAGGAACATCTTTGACTTCTGCTGCTCAAAAGTCATTGTGATCCTTACATTTCCACATCTTCTTCCCCACTTGTTCAAAAACTCATGTTATGTTTGGGAAATGCCTCTCACCTTCTAAATTACTTTGCATGAAAACAAGTTAATCTGTTCAGAGACAGAACTGTAGAAAGATCATTTAATGGTGCATGTCCCTGGAAAGACCTGCATCTTCCAGACATGAAAAATTTTAGAGGAATGCAGACCTAGCAACAGAACAGTGACACAAGTACAGAATGCAGTGGCAGGACTGTAATGAGGAGCAACAAGACCTGACAGAAGGAAAGCTGCTGTGGCAGTCCAAATACCAGGGGCGGCCCAGAGGAAATCTCCTCATGCCATTTGGTGTTCCTATGACAAATCACTTTTACAGCCAACATGGAAAGCTAATGCAACCCCACAGGGACAACAGTCTGCAAGACATAGAAAATGAGCCAGCAGAAAAGAATCAAGACCCCTGAGAGGGACATTTCCATGGCTTGTGGGATCTCATTGAGATGAGTTCAGAAACACAATACAGAACTGCTAGGAGGTATCCAGAGCTGGAGGAAGCAATGGGTGGAAAGAAAGGGGGCAGTTGTTTATTTTAGGTTTAATAAAACTTGCCCCACTTCTCCTTTGCTCTCTCAAACAACAGTCAGGCACTTGAAGAACAAAGGAGGGGGGGGGGAAGGAGAAGAGAGGTATCAACAATCAAGTACATTTACCTAAAGTTTGTTTTTGATGTTTCTCATTATTTAGTGCTGCCCAATACCATTTTGGACACTTTTCTTTAAGTCATAATTGTTTTACTGCGCCTTCAAATAGAAGCAGGCACCCAGCCAGCCATCCTCCTACCAAATTCAGAACAGATGTTTATAAATAATTTTAAAATCTATACTGAAGCCAAGTACAAAGAGTTCACCAAGACAGCACGCTGCTACACTAGGCATGCTGCTCAAGTTATCTTTCAAGGCCACTCCCAGCTGCACAGGGTTTTCATTAGCTCTGACAATGGCTAACCCAATCTGATAGTAAAAAATCACCATTCCCAGTGATCACCATTATTCTCTTGTGGTTCCCCTCTTCTTCTCTGCAGATATTATATAGCAATAAAACTAGGAATATTTGGAGCAGAGATAAATATGAGGTCTTGTCAGTGGTCTTTTCAGATACAGGCCTGCTCAAATAGTTAAGTCTTTACTTACTCTCAGCAGACTTTAGATACATACTCTCATGTGCTAGGAGAAACAGCACAGGATAGCCTCCTCCGGTCTCAGTAAGCTCTGCAGCCCTGGCCATGCAATGACACAGTACAAGAAGAGTGCTCCTAACTACACCATCTTTGAAATCTTCTACTGCTAGAGTAAGAGTGTTAGGCATCTTCCTTGAGTAATCCAAGTCTGAAATACTCCTGATGATCCAGTACTACTTGGAACATCTGTGGAATAATGATGCTATCTCTTTCATGCAGAGGCATTGAGGCAAGGAAGGAAGAGGAAAGGAAAAAGTCTTTTCATCTGTCATACTACCAGCATTTAAGGAAGCATGAAATAAGGAGGGTTTAAAACAAAGCAACAGTCCAGTCAGTCCAGATTCATCCACCCTTGATTTCCCAATTGCTTACTGAAATAGTATAATTCACAGAGTTTTGCATCAAAGAAATTCTGTGCAAATGCCATGATTTCCATGCAAACCAGAATCTGCATAGTGGCCAGTTTTCATTCCACCAGGACAGAACTTCCACATTAAATAAATGACTGTTACATGGAATGCTGCAATGCACTGTCTCATCCCTCTTGCTTAGGTATCTCTTTCACTGTCTCAAAAACAGCTACTCGAATAAACCCTTCAATTCTAAAAACAGAGGTGCGAATCTCCATTATTTTGTTTAAAATCTGTGCTACACTTAAGAAGATGGCAGAAAAATTTTAGAAGTACACTTCTTTCTAAAGTTCACATAAAGTACTGGACTAAAGAAAAGGAAATTGGGGAAATCCTGCCCTAAACTCACATAAATTCTCTGTGCTCAGTGCTGGTGTCTCACCATGTACTGCACAAGGGCTCCATAAGACTATTATCCATCCCCTGCCCCATTCCCTAGGGGAGATGCACATCAATCTCTAAGCATGCGATCATGTCATCTTACATTACTACAACTTCCCTCACATAGAGCATGTGGTCTTAGAGAATGAAACTGCCCAGCAAAGATATGGCTCAGGCCAGGTTATTTAATGACATAGTGTCCCTTTTTTCTTCCTTGCATACAAAAAAATCTGATCCCTGCTCCAAAACATTCTGACACAAAGTATTCTTAGGACTTGTGAGGAAAAGTGTCCTATGAAAATGAAACATATTACTTAGACTTCCAAAAGCTGCTTTTCCTGTTGTTGTTTAGAACACTGCTGTAGTTGCTTTTGCACAGGCAACAAGGGAAATGGAAGGAGAGATGAGACAGTCAGCTGCTTTCTCTGGGAAGTAAATTGACAGTAGCTAGCATCTCATGCTCCTGGCTTAAGTGAGTACAGGTGCAGTATTGTCACATAACACCAACAGAAGCATCATCTGTGGAAAGGGCGGTGGTAGCCACTCAGGACATGCAGAGTCCTGCCCTTTTAAAGAGCTATAAAGTCTGCCCTTTACCACAGTTAGAAAACTTGCTGCATGCAACTGCAAGAGGAATACATCTGGGAAATGTTGCTGATGCAACATTTACCCTTATAAAAACACAGATTTGGCTCATGAAAACCACCTGCTAATGCCACATGCAGATACTAAGGGAAAAGAGCAGCCACCTCCATGGTAGGTTACATGAAACTTTAAATAATAGACTAGGCAAAGAAATTTCTAATTATATGCAGTAAAGCAGTTAAGGGAGTTGATAGCAATGTTGCATTAACAGGGAGCTAATTTATCCAACACACACTTGGGTCACAAAGTTTAAGTCAGCTCAAGAAAAGTACAAAAGGAAGAAAAAAACCCCAAAACACAGAATCACAAAGGTTGGAAGAGACCTCCATGAACATCAAATCCAACCATACCTGTCACTAACATACCACTAAACCATGTCCCTAAATACCATATCCAAATGTTTCTTAAATACCTCCAGGGACAGTGACTCCACCACCTCCCTAGGCAACCTATTCCAAGACTTTACAAGCCCTTTCAGTAAAGAAATTTCTCCTTATATCTATTCTAAACCTCCTCTGCTTCAGCTTGAAGCCATTTTCTTTCACCCTCTCACAGTTAACCCTGGAGAAGAGAAGTTGAATAATTTGTTTTAGTGGGGTAAGAGGGAGTATAACAATAACATCCAATCTGATGTTGCTTTAACTTTATTTTGATACAGTATTTAACATCTGTTATGCATAAGAGTCGAGGAATGTTTTCTAGATAATTTGCTACAAGTTATCACTCCTGTCAGCAGCAGGTCACATCGCCATAGTTACGTTCTTGTGGTTATACATGAGCATGTAAAGTAGCTAATAGGACAATCTATAAAACAGCAACAAGTCTTGCTTACAAAATAATCCTTCCTTTTACTTACCACAATATGATGACAAAGACAGACTAGTTAACAAAGCCAACCCTTCAGCAGTTTCATAAAGGCATACTGAACAAAAACCAATCACAGAACCACAGAATATTTGGAGTTGGAAGGGACCTCGAAAGATCATCTAGTCCAACCCCCCTGCCACAGCAGAATTCCCTAGACCAGGTCACACAGAAGCACCTCCAGATGGGTTTTGAATACCTCCACAGAAGGAGACTCCATAGCCTCTCTGGGCAGTCTGTGCCAGTGCTCTGGCACCTGAACTGGGAAAAAATTTCTACGTTTATTCACACGGAACCTCCTGTGCTTCAGCTTACAGCCATTGGCCCTTGTCTTGTCACTGGGCTTCACTGAGAAGAGCCTGACCCCATCCTCCTGACACACACCCTTCACATACTTAAAAGCATAGATAAGGTCACCCCTTAGTCTCCTCTTCTCCAAACTAAAGAGACCCAGATCCCTCAGCCTTTCCTCGTAAGGAAGATGTTCCAGCCCCTTCATCATCTTTGTGGCTCTGCTCTGGACTCTTTCCAGCAGTTCCCTATCCTTCTTAAACTGAGGGGCCCAGAACTGGACACAATATTCCAGATGCAGCCTCACCAGGGTAGTGATTTACTTGGCATTATTTCCAGAATGATTTTTAAAGTAATTTTATTTTTCCACACACCTTTCCTTTTGAATAGGAAAGAATTTTAAATATTCACATTATAAGGTACCAACCATCTGAGCTGTTCTCCCACCTGTTTTTTGCTGCTGTGCTCATTGCACTGCTCAGTCAGTCTGGCACACCCTGCACATCTCTGGAAACTATAAGCAAGAAACTTTCCCTACAATTTCCTCCTCGCCTTGGGGTTGATCACACCCACCATCTGACTTCTTAGGACCTCAAGTTTAACTCCTTCACTGCTATCCCATCCTCAAGCCTCATTACAGAGCAGCAGTTTCCAGGAGAACAACTGCTGCAGTTCAGACTGTGACAGTAAAAAAAACACCTGCACAGCGGGAAGGGGGTTCAGCTTTGTCACTTGAGACTACCCAAACATTTCTTTGATGCCCTCATTTGCCAGAGTGTTGAGGACAAGCTCAGGAACTCCTGAGGGGACTGGGAAATGAATAGCTGGCCAGGAGGCTTCCAGTTACAGCTTGGAAACAATGCAAAGCAGAAAAAGGCGACAGGCAGCTTTTGGGTTCATTAATTGCATTAGGTGACATGTCTAGGAGGTCCATAAAGCATAGGAAAGTCCATTTGAAAAGACTCTTTCAAATCACACAATCTTAGGAGCTGGAAGGGACCCTGAAGGATCATCTAGTCCAACGCCCCTGCCACAGCAGGATTCCCTAGACCAGGTCACACAGAAACATAAGAGCTCCTAGTCAGTCTCTCCTATTTCAGGCCACAGGGGTAGCTAAAAAGTGTAGAAGGTATTTTCAATAGCAAAACATGTCTTTTGCCTTGCTGGGTCCTGCACAAGTACCTCTCAAACTTCAAGACCCAGCAAAGAACTTTAAATTCTCAAAACATGTCACAGGGCAGGTAGCATGCCCTTGTGTCAAGTTTTTAACTAAAACCACAATAATTTTACAATTTAATTAAACAAAATTGCTGCCAATGGTTTTACCCAGGCCTCAATCCAAAGTCCACGAAGGAATGCAATGTCTTCTAGTCACTGGTGCATATTAAAAGAGAATCCTACAATAATGCATGAGGCATTTCATTGTGGTATAAAGCACTGGGTTTAAAACTTCTTCTTTCCCATCTTCAAGACTGCTTATGTAGCAGCTCTCAAACTACAAGTGAACTGAGACCAGCTGGGTGCAGAGCAGAAGACGCAGTAGAAGCAAAACATGGAGGAAAAGGCTATAAAGGCAGCTGTGCTCCATGCTGGTCCCAACGATACAGTACACACTGACCGCTCCCCTCCCAGAGGGCCTCCCATGCACAAACACAGCCCTCCCTTCCTCCTCTCGTATAACACAGGGCTGAGGTCCACCACGAGAGCAATCAGCAGCCACAATTAGGTACTAGAATTGTGATGGGATACCACAGAAACAAACATTTTTGAAACTGGCAGCACATAAAAACTAGTGTTGGTTTCTGATGGCCTACATAAATAGTAAAAGGGCATGTCTAATGCTGCAGGTGTTTCTGAAAACACTCAACACAGCTTTAAGAGAGCTACCCAGGCACAAGGAGAGCCCTAAGTACAGTACTGGAATACTTGAAGGGCAATGTACACTCTTTCTCAGCCAGTCACACTATTTCCAGGTCTGCAGAGTCAGATCTTCTATGCCAGCACCACTCTGCAGACAGTGCTGCTGGCATACACCACAGCAAAAATCAAAAAAAAAAGAAAAAGAAACAACATTCCTAGTTCACATAGTTACATGCTAGCACTGAAAGTGTTTCCATCAACAGCTTCTGACTAACAGCCAAAAATAACATTACACTTTCCTTACAAAAGTCTAATATCTAATAGACAAAGCATTAAAATGTCTAGAGATAAACCATAAAGGGCTTTCATCAGTTCTCAGCTCCTATTTAATACCCAATTACTACCTATCATTATAGTCAATTCATAGCACCATTTAAGCCTCCATATTTCATTCTGAGGGGAAAATGTATTTACACAGAATGAGTACCCATGTAACTACAAAATAACAAATATTTTTTAGTATGTAGAATAGTATACATGTAATAAAGAATTTTTAAAGCAATATCACTCCAGGGAACATATTTGAGGGAACTAACCCCCAGGACAACATTTTGGTGATGAAAAAAAATCATTTAGTCTGTTACAGAATGACTGATGGCATTATGAAGAACATTGGCTACAAGCTATTTAAAGTTTAGGCAAAGGAACAACTTCTGCATTCTGTATAACTGTACTTAGTTTATAACTATCAGGGATTATTTGTGCAAAGGAGCTCTCTGTCAAAGAATGTATTGTGATGGGCACTGTACAGTCATAGAACAAAAAGGCCACTCTCTGCCTTGTGCTGAATAACAAGTTGCAGATGTGATTCATATGGTTTATAAAACATGGAAGCTTTAAACAGAAAGCAGGATTTTATGAACTCCCATAACTTTTAATGCCTCAGCATTTTGTAAATTTTAAGATGCAAAACCAATGTTCATCTACCATTGTAAATTAAATGAAAGGAAGCAATGAGATACTAAAGTTTGCATGATAGTCTAGAAACAACCAACTAACTCTCTAGTTCTAGTCTTTGCTCACAGTTATTCAATTTTTGGGACTCTTAAAAAGCATAGTTTAATA
The DNA here is from genome assembly GCA_013399015.1 of Galbula dea. Taxonomy (NCBI): domain Eukaryota; kingdom Metazoa; phylum Chordata; class Aves; order Piciformes; family Galbulidae; genus Galbula; species Galbula dea. Next base: position 781,121 of record VWZX01004899.1, on the reverse strand, counting down.
TTTTTGGCAGGAACTGCAATTGTACACACTACAGTACTTCAATCCAGTTGAATTGGATTTTTTCTGCAGGAAGTTGTTTTATTGTGGTTTTTTTTTTGATCCTAGGAGCTCATGGGTACCTGTTAGAGGCAGTCATGGTGTACAGAGGGGGGAGGGAGTAAGAGGTTTGTGTGACCACAATATGGAAGTGGTATAAGAAACTGGAACAGAAAAGAGCAGGCCTTTATATCCACTGAGAGCTTTAGTCCCTTCATTTTCTATCAAGGTTACTTTAAGCCTTCATGTATTTGGTTTCTGCCTCAAAGTCATTACATTTGGACAATTTTGGTCAACGTTAGAAAGCAAGTTCTCATGTCAGAGCCTTCACAGAGAATATCAAATCACTCCCCCTTCCTATTTGTAAAATATAAAAGTCCATCCTGAAATGTTTTGCCAACCTCAGCTGTGGCAACACAGTACAAGGAACTAATGGCCTATTGCCTCTGGGATTGACCACCACAAGACTCGTCTCTGCATCCCCATCCTATTGGTTACATGTCACAGGCTGAGTAGATGGAATTATTTAACAGTAATTTCCCCTGGAGTTTCCACTCTCACATACATACAAACATTTCTGTTTCAGCACCAGATTAGCTTCTCCCACATGAGGGAGGGCTGTCCACCTTTTCAATCCCACCCTCCTCTCCAAACAACATTCCCTACCAAACAGCTGGCCTACACTGACTACATTGAAAGTTTTCCTGTTTCTGACACCTTATCTGACTGCAATAGGTGCTGTTTAATGCTATATTGGACTTCTAAATACTTTTAATCCCCAGTGAAGTCTGCAAGGCTGAAACAAGTGTCCTATGGTCTGGATGATTTTGTACCATGACTGAATTGTCACTTAATGCTAATACTTGTATACTGCTTTTTATCTCTAGAGAGGATAATGGCAATTTATTTAACCAGTAAATGCCAAGAATGAGTAACAATACAGAAGAAAATAAAAATCAAATAATATCTCCAACAGTAAAGCAACACTAAACAATGAAAGGTTAAACTTAGCTTAACACTTCTGCAACTCTTCTTACAATATGCCAATACCTATTAAAATCTGTTCTATTCACAGCTGTATAACAAATCAGAACCATATCACCCAAGCATATTTTCAAATGAAATTATGGACAAAGTATATTTTTTTAAAGTTAGGTTTAAGTTAAAGGTAAAATATACAGAAAAAACGGTGGATTACTTTCCACCTTCTCCTTTCCTATTAAGACTAACAGGTTTGGGTTGTATGGGTTTTATTTTATTCAGCACTCTCTGGTATCTTTTCTTGAAAAACAAAATCAACAACAAAACCATTAAAAAGAAACCACAGAAAACCTCCCCAAAAAACAAAACAACCAACACAACACCCGAAAACCAACAAAACCAAACCCCCAAAACCACCACCACAAATATCCCAACAACAAAATCAAACATATACAAATAAGAACATAGGAGTCCCAGATACGCTAGTGTACTGCCGGCTAAATGACTAGGCTAGCTTTCTGGCTAGGCAACTCTGCAAGAATCATTTTCACTACTACATGAAGGAGTTACCTAGCACAGAACTCAATGCAGTCAAAAGACGTCGTGAGGGACTCATGCTAAAAAGAAGAGCAGCATTAAACAAAAATCAGAGCTCATACTGCTTCTCAGACCATTTCTGCCTGAAGCGCTACAACACTGCTCTAACAGGGGAAGCGAATTACCAGCCACAGAATTCTTTCTGCATGCTTTTTCAAAGCCTGCAAGGTTTTAATTACGTGTTATGTCCAAACAACACCAGAGCACTGTGCTGCGGCATCTTCTTGTTTGTGGGAGTTGTCCCTAGGCTGTCTCGTTTAGTTTTTGGGATTCGACTGGAACCAAACGAGCCGGGGAGGCAGCTGAGCGACAATGGGAATATCCGGCCCTGCCTCCCACTGGAACAAACAGCCACAGCAGACCGGGAAGGGAAGATTCCCTGACACTGGATGGCAACTGTCCTATTTTGAGGATCTCAGGAAGAAGGCAGGCAGCCTAACAGTTGCAGTGCGTGATTTTTCCAAGATGACTTTCTAAGGGAGCAGGAGTCCTGCCACTCCTCACACCTCACAGTTACGCTCCCCAGCGCCTTCTCGCTCTCCCTCCCTTCCTCCCTTAGTCCCCGCTCAGCCACCTCACAGCATTCGTCCTGTTCCCTGTGACAGGACCAGCGGCACCCGACCGCCCCTCGCAGCCGCCCCGCAAGAGACTCGCTGCCACGGTCACCGCAACCTCCTGTTCCCGCCCCGCCTCACCTTTTGCTCAGAGGCCGGACCCGCACGGCCACCTTCACGTTAGCCATGGCTCGGCTCACGCCCCGCAGCCACCAACACTCCGGCCCCACATCACGCCCCCGGCACGGAGACCCAGGGCCCGGGGAGGAGCTGAGCCGCCTGCTCCGCCCAGCCCAACAGGGACGGGCCTGACCCGCCCCGGCCCAAAGCGGAGGGCGGGAGTAGGGAAGAGAGGATGGGAAGGCTTGACCCTGCCCGGCGCAGAGAGGACTGGGGAGAAGTGATGAAGGGAGTGGAGGGGGGAGGCCAGGCAGAGAGAGCCCGGCGCAGAAGGGGGAAATGGAGAGGAGAAGAGGGCCTGCCCTGGCCTGGCCCGACCCGGCGGAGAGTGCAGAGAGGGGTCCATGCAGCGCCCTCGGGAGGGGAAGGGAAACCTCCCCAGGTTGAGAGGATTGGTTTCGGGAAAACTCTCCCCAAAGCAACCCCGCAGCAGCGCGTCCAGCACCCACACTGAGGTTTTCCCGCCTAACAGGAGGTCCGGCCGAGAGAGCGGGACCTGTGGACCAGGGGAGGGTGGTTTCACCCTGAAAGTCAGCGGGGACACCCCTGCTGCCCGGCAGCGCCACTGGACTGACATCCGCAGCAGCACCACAACTTCGGTTTTAATTAAGAGTTTAACGCCGACAGTTCGAGTCGATGGGTGCTGCCATGAAGATATTCACTAGGGACCACCCAAAATCAAATTGTTTTAGACGTGAAGAACTGCCAGTCTAATCCTACGTACGTGTGATCACATTTCTCTCCCTAGTAACGTGCTGTCAATCAGAAAACCAGCAGTGTTTAAAGTGCAAAGCACTCCACATTTAGTTAATTTGGCAGCAATTTAAGGAAGCTCAGTATTCCTTCTTTAGTAGTGCTAACAGAAAACCCCCTAAGTGTTCAAAAAATTCCTTCAAAACCCTTCGGTCTTCATGTGGGTTGTATTTATTATATAAAATACAATTAGGAAACTTCCAAAGACCTATAATTGAAACCAATGTATCAAACTGTTGCATTGGTAAAGGTTTTGCACTCAGACTAATACAAAAAACACCAGAAGTCGTAAAAAACTGCTTTTAGAATATTGGCCTTGTCAGCCACTGACATTATTGGGAAAATGTGAAAGCGAGTAGCCTTGGCTTAAACAAAGTACCAAGCTCAACATACAATTCCTGTTTGCTTTCTTCCAGTCCTGTCTGTTACTCATTTTTAACTGGACTTTTTCTGTTTTTCTGTGAGAAACCCAAGCTATATCTGAATATTATATAAGAGTGTTTTACAGCCCATTTAAACAACTGGTTTAAATTGCCTTTAACTGTATTATTTGTATTTAACAGTTCTCCTCATGAGATAATTTGACTTAAGCTCCAGAAACATTAAATCTAAGTGGAAATGATACTACAATACAGAAACCTTCTAGAATGAAGTACAGGATGGATCATTTGGACCCAACACTTTTCCCAGTTCATGACCCACCACAGACATACTAAAATGAATGCCTACAAGCTGTGAATCGCTGTTTAGTTCTACAGATTTATCCCTCTAGTCATCTTGTAGAATTAATTGGTATGTCAACAAGCAAGTGGTATTAGTTAAACTCCACCAACTCCACAGTCAATTCAATGGATAGAGTAAAAGAAGAAAATATGCTCAACTCTTTGGGATGCGGCGAAAAATACATATTTGTCTTCACTTCAAGGAATTATAATGAACAAACAAACTAGAAATGTTTTCATCATACTTCTGGAAGCATTAAATTACAACAGCTTTTATTTGCCTGACATAAATCATTGCTTTAAGACAATGAGAAAGAGGTTAAGCCTGTAATAGATGCACAAGATGATGATTCCAGAAGTCTGGATTCTGTTTCTTCCTGTTTTGCAGAACATGCAAAGCATTTTCGTAAAAATGGCAGCTCCTCAGCAGTTGTGTGCAGACCTCCACCTCCACAGCTGAAGTGCCAGTGACATCAGACTTTGGCCTCAAATCTTGCAATGACATCTACCAAGTGTTCACACAAATATCCCATTAAATTTTATGGGACCCAACTGCCAGTTTATATTCTCGGTTCCCAACTACTGGCATTCTGCTTGACTTAAACCAGACTGTTCCTATCCTCTTAATTTTTCTCAACAGCAGCAGAAAGGAACATGAGTAACACTTCCACGGTATACTAGAGAACTAGATGCCTTGTCATCACACCCAGCAGAATAATGTAGTCTACAAAGATTAAAATGGGATTCTCAGAGAATTTCAAACAAAGAGTAAACCAATTACAAGTCAATCAGTTCAGTGTGCTCAACAGAGAACCAAAGATTTCTTCTTTAACTCTACTTTTAAGTTTTTATGAAATAATCAGGGAAATTTATGTGATACTGAGCCACCTAGTGGTTATCTCCAAAAAAATAGAGAGATCTATTCATAAAGAGAAATCCAACAGGTTGGACATTAAGAATTCAGGTACCATCAGTGATACAATGGTAGAGAGAAATACATCTGCACAACTTCCAGTTTGCTCTGTGCCCTGAATAAAAAACTGGAAGTCCTCTGAAGACAACCAACTATCCTGGTTTACAGATGTCCTGCCAGTGACATTGTACCAACAAGCTTTTTCATGATATAAAAGCCACAGAGTTTGCAGACTAGAACAATCAATGCTTTTGCTAAATTGACAGTCATACTCATGGAACAAAAGTGTTATTCTAAAGGGAGCATTGGAAATAGGGCAAACAACGCAGAGACTGAAGAATATATGTACTACTAACAGAAGCATGGTTTGCAAATCAGTTGACTTGCCATATACGTTAACATAGAATCACAGAATGGTTTATTTTGAAAGGGACCTTCAAAGGTGATCTAGTCCAACACCCCTGCAGTGAGCAGAGACATCTTCAACTAGATCAGGTTGCTCAGAGCCCCAGACAACCTGACCTTGAATGTTTCCAGGGATGGTCCATCTACCACCTCTGTGGGCAATCAGTGCCAGTGTTCCTCCATCCTCAGCGTAAAGCCTGAACCTCCCCTCTTTTAGTTTAAAACCATCACCCCTTGTCCTGTCACAACAGGCCCCGCTAAAAAGTCTGTCCCCATCTTTGTTATAGGCCCTTTTAGGTACTGAAACGTTGCAACAAGGTCTCTCTGGAGCATTCTCTTCTCCAGGCTGAATAATCTCAAAACCACCAAGTCCATTCCCTGCCTTCCCACAAAAGCACATAGCCATAATAAACTGTAACTTAAAACTAGCATAATTTCTTGGTTGGAACTCCTATGGAAACATAAGCTGAGACCTAAGACTTTGCACTGTTCTTTTAATTATAGGATTCTATAACAAAATAAAAAGCAAGAAACTGAGGTTTTGAAACCTAGTGCTTTTATTCAAGTTTTATAGTGACATACAAAACACAATGTATTATCAAGATGCTTATAAAAATGAATAGAGACACTACAGCAAGTGCCTAAGAAATATCAAAACAAATTTACATTGAAGACACAGGCTCCAAGGGAATCCTTAAGTGCCCTCAGTAGTATGGTTCCTATGAGCTACTGCCCATCATCTTTTTTCTTTTTTTTTCTTAAATAGTTGGAGAACTGTTACATAAGAAAAGAAATATAACTACCCACAAAGTCCCTGCTGAATTAAGGCACAACAAATGTTGTATTTTCACAGCAGACTGTAAAGAGATGGTTCTTTGAAGAGCCATCCTATTTGAGGAAAATGATTTGTTAGATTAAAGATAAACCAAAGTCCAATTCAGCAGTACTGCAGATGCTGTCAGAATACACTTCTTTTTGCACTTCTCTCCATTTCAATATTTGGTCTGTCAGCTCCTCCAACTCCATCACAAGCACCTCTGTTTTTGTCAAAGCAGTGTCCTGAAGCAGAAAAGTTGGATTTCATCTCGATACATACTGTATATATATATACATATATATATACACATATATATACATACAAGCAGGACATAAAAATAACCCAAACAACCAAACAGCATTGAATTCTTAATGCTGGAGGACAAAAAAGGCTCAGATCTTTTGCCACTCACCATATTCTTCATGATGTTCGGTACCTGAGGGATGCTTTTTACGGCATGCAAATGGCTTTCAAGCTTCTCAATGAAAGTCACAGCCTCAGTCAACAACTCTACCACATGCCTGTAACCAAGAATGAGCCCCCTAATCAAAAGTTGTGCAAAACAATGAGGACTTTATACTTCCAAGCTCTTATTTCTTCCCCCTGTGGGTTTCATAGTCCTCTTCTACGCTTCCATGCAAGATCCTAACCATCTAAGTAATTTCTCTGCAATTACAGTTCTTTTATGTCTCTCAGGAACAAGCAGGGCAGAAATTAAAGAAGTGAATGTGCAACTCTTCAGTAACAGGATTAGATTTTTAGATCATAAGAAGAAGGACTACATTTTTAAAACATGTTCTAGGCATGTCAGGGAATCATTCCCACACTTGTTCTGAGCAAGTTACAGTGGAAGCTAAACACAAAATGCTAAAGTCACAATTCCTACCTATGGAGCAGCACAATGAATCAAGCATTCAACACATCTGTTTAAAACAATATATCACAAATTCTTCTGTAATTTTCAGAAGACAAGACCAATAACCTAAGCAAATACTAATAGAAACAGATATCACTACCTTTCTACGAGTTTAGCAATGAGTAAAATACTAGCTTATAGCTGAGGTTCTGCTACCATTTTTTATTTCTCTTATCAATACAGAAGTGAATGAAAGGATGTGATTTTTATTGCATAATGGTTCAAATTAATTTGGACTCATGCAAACAAAACCCAGGTTTTTTCTATATGCCTACCTGTGGTAAGTAGCCTCAATAGGCAGGCTCTCTTGACATCTGGGCTGTATCAACCTCTTTCGAAGAGCCACCTTCTTCTTCAGCACCAGTTCCAAGTGTCTGTTCATATCTTGCAAAATCTCACATTTTTTGCCTATAACAAAAAATTGCAAGTTGAACTTATTGTCCTGTTAAAACAAAAGCAAAGCTTCTTCCAGAGAAACACAGAAAGAAAAAGTCTAATCTATTGCACTGAACAGTTTACACTCAAGAAAGATAATATTCATCAGAAACGCTTTTGTTGGAGTGTATAGGACTTAAGTATATGACTTTGAGTATGCACCTCGAAGGTGTAACACCTACTTTTCAGAGATAAAGTAAAATAATTAGCAAAGCTGTTCTCTAGGGTTTTAAGCAATCTGTTTCTATGATGAAACTGACTTCTTAAACTGAACCATAGTACAGAAGTACTACAATATACTTCACTAGCCTAACACAGTAGTATCAAGCTAGAAAGTTTTTATAGTATCCACCAAATCAAAGTGCAAAATAATAAAGAAATTAATATCTATATATATGGTCACAAAATACTAAAACAAGAATCCAAGTAATTTTAGGGGCACAAAGATGCAGAAGAAAATACCCCTGAGTTACTGGAAAAACTGCAAAGTAGCATAGGTCAAGGGAAGCAAATCAGGTTACTGATGATCTCAGAACTCCTGACGTTCCACTAACCCTGTGGTGCTGACCACATACCCACAACAGGTTTTTGGAGAATGAGTTATGCACAGAGCTTCTACTGAGACAGCAAAGGGTGAAAACTCAAACATTATGGAAGCATTCTTAAGGGGGTGTTAAAACACCTGCCACCGCTAACAAGCTATCCAGTGGAGACAGCTGCAGTACCTTCAAGAAGTGCCACAGGCTCAGATGAAACATTGCTGATGAAGTCATTTACACTCTTGGTTTTTCTAAGGTACAACTGCACTTACCTAAGTAAAAAGGGTGAGCAATGTCTGCTGTCTCCTTCTCCAACTGCAGAATTTCAGCTTTCAGTTTTGTCTACAACAATACCATCAAATGAAAATGCATTTTTAATATACTTCCAGATACTGTTGAATCTCTTGAGGTGGGAAGGAAATAGAAAGGAAGAAAGCAGGAGCATGAGGGAGAAGATATGCATGAAAGAAAGCAAGCATTTGTATGACAGCATGTTACCATGCCCTCTGGAGTGTTTCTACTATTAGGTGGGGCTTTTCTGGTCAGTAGGAAAAGACTGTTTAAAACACTCTTAAAACTTTTTAAACTATTTTGTGATTTACTGGGAATTTGTGCTGGAAAAGACAGATTCAGGAATTCATTCCTAAACCACAGAAACTTACATCTCCTACAAAGCAGTTTTATAGTCTACATTCCACTGAAGAACATCTCACAGCCCCAAGTTCTCTCCTTCTGGCAAGGACTGCTTTGTGTTGTGTTGGTTTTTCTAGTTGTGGGAGAAGTTCTCTCAGGTGAAACTCCTAGCTATCTTTCCAGTGATAAATCAGCACAAGAAAAGCAGATATCTTCCTGTGGCTGAAAGAGTTGTGGTCATTTTGTCTACACAAGAGAAGACCGAGGAAAGTATAGAAGAGGATGACATATCAGTCTCTCAGGACACACAGAGAATTGTTTTCTTTCTTTCTCTTGACCACTGAGGGCAGAACAAAAGTAAAACTGCTTCACTGATAGCATACTGAACACTTCTCAGATACTTTGTAAAACCTTCCAGCAAAAGAGGTTAAGAGGCCACCTTACTCAGAGCTGGAAACTGTTTGTTCCTTCTGTCTGTCAATACAGGATGATGTCAGCTGTTCTAACTCATCCTTCAAAAAAGTAAACGGTGAATTTGTCAGACTGCTTTGCAGTCAGGCTTTGTAACTGCTGCAGCCTACATTGTGCAACTTAATATAATCAGTTTTTGTACCAGTGAGCAAATGCTCAGGAAACATCACCACAAAATATTAAGTCAACAGCCAAATCAGGCAGTAGGAAATGACTGAGGTTACCTTTTGCTAACCAACAAAATGGTCTAGTTGCCTATAGAACCCGACATTTTTGTGAATTGAAGCCAACTACAAATTCTTATTTGTTCTTCAATTTCTCCAGAAAACTTCAGGTAAGGCTTCAGACAAAGATGTAGGCTGCTGCTTCTTTCCAGTTATACCTTTTGTTTCTTAATTTTGTTCTTTCCTTCCTGCCAACTCAGTCCTTTGGGGAAACAGTGTCAACTGCTAAACAGCCAAACTGTTAAAAAATCAAAACCCATTAAATAATAGCATATAGCAGTCCAGTACCTCATCGGGTGCCATGTATTACCTCTAAGTACTGAAGGGTTGAGTGTACACTGACAACAGCAAAGGCTGTACCTCATTGAATTCAGCTTGAATGTTTGCCATTTTTTCCATCTCTGAGAATTTCACAAAGCACGGGGCTGTTCTACAGGTTAAATCCAGTGTCTCCTGTGAAAGGAAAACAACAGGAAAAAATGCAGTCACAAGCAAGAACCTATCAGGCAAATCATCAAGATTGGCTTTTAATAGTCTAAAGTTACTGTTAAACTCTTGCACTGCAATAAAATTAATCTGAACAACTCACAGAATCACAGAATGGCTAGAGTTGGAAGAAACTTTTAGAGGTCATCTGGTCCAACCCCCCTGTGGCAACCGGGAACATCTTCAACCAGATCAGGTTGCTCAGAGCCCCAAACCTGACTTTGGATGCTTCCAGGGATGGGGCATTTACCACCTCTCTGGGCAACCTGTTCTAGTCTTTCATCCACCCTCATTGTGAAAAATTTCTTCCTTATATTCAGTCTAAATTTCTCCTCTTTGTTTAAAACCATCACCCCTTGTCCTATCGCATGGAAAATACGTGGATTATTTGGGGAAAATGAACAGGAGTTAAAATAAAACTTCTTAAAAGGCAGTAAGAAAGTACTCTCAACGATACTGTCTGGCATGCTGCTGGAATGCACTAGAGTGCATAAAACCCCCTCACGTCTATGCTGCAGAACAACAAACACCAGAAGGTATGGTTCTTCTCAATAAGGAAAGCTGCCATCAGACAAAAACGTGAGACTTCACAACAAAAGGGAAAATTCTCTGTCTTTCAGAAAAACGAACCTTTACGCCAACAGTAACAGGGTTTAGCTCTTGTTTCAAGACGCCCACCGCCACTGCAGCGGAAGAGGCACTGAAGTGAAGGGCTGCCAGCCTGAAGGCTGAAGATGCGCCGCTGCACCGAGGAGAGCCCGGGGACGGGCACCTACACCCTAGGGACGGCAGAGGAGAGCTGCGGCCCCACACCTGAGCCACCGCTTCACCACACCTTTACCACTGGTAGGTTTTGTCAGGTCGCTATATGCCTCGCGATCCCCCTAAAGTCCCTAGGCCGTTACCTGCCTGATGGAGCCTGCCTGTAGGCACCGCTCCAGTAGCACAGCCGCCGCCGTGGGCTGCCCCGCCTCCCAAGGCCAGCTGCCGCCCGCAGCCCTGCTCCTGTCCGCGTCGCCTTTCGAGCTTTGCTGCCGGCTCCCCACGACTCCGAGGGCCGCCAGGGCTGGGAAAGCGAAGCCGTGACACTCCGCCGTGCCAGCTTTCCTGGAAGCCCGCTCGGATGGCCCCCTCGGACGCTTGCCGGCAGCAGCCATCTTGGGTGTGGCGGGAAAGAAGGTGACACGCGTCCGGTTCCGGGGGAGGCGGTAAGCGCTGTTGGAACGTCGGTTCCCGAAGGGTGGAGAGGGGGGAAAGGTTTGAGAGGTTGCGCCGCCGAGTCTGTACAGGTGAGTTAGGCCGGGCCGGACCTGTGTGCTCCTACTGGAGCTCTCCCCGGTGGCAAGGCCGGGGCCAGGGCAAGAGCCGGAGCGGCCGGGGCGAGATTGAGGCGGGGGCATCCGGGCTTGCGCGGGGGTCATCGCTGGCTTCGGCCCTCGTCTAAGGTCCTGCTGAGCCCCGTCTAGCTGTCGCGGCAGGAACTGTTGCTTCTCTTGGGTTCCTGGTCCCGTCTGCTTACGCGCTGTATCAGACTTTATTCCTCGCCTTCAGCTGTCAACCTGACCCTAATCCTTCGGCCTGTAACCCGATGTAGTTTGTTCTGGGGATTGAAGCCTACTGGAGTTATGGGAGATGGAAGTCTGTGTCTTCGTCTAGAGGCCCAGCAAAGGAGTCAGATCTTTAAAGGAAACATACATTTCTGGAAGGTGAATAAAACTGTAGTATTGACAGCAAGTCAGTGCTGGTAAGTGCTACTAAAATCACAGCCAGTCTTCATGGAGAATCTCCTTACACAGCTGGATCCTGAAAGAGGCGAAATGTGTAAAGTATGCAGTTTTTCCACTTAGTTTTAACCATATTGTTGCCTCACTTCAGTATTTAAACTGCTATAATGAAGCCACCTTAAGCTAGGTATATCTTATAAGTTCAAGGTTTTAGTTATGAGGGAGATAAAGTGCAGCAGTGAAACAGTTCAGCGTGTTGAGATGCTTATAGCATTAAAGACAGCACCCATAAAACGACTCTTCACATTTGCTTTATCACAGAGACTTTGGATCGCAGTTCTCTAGTGCAGAAAAAAAAACTGAGCAAAACTGGCTGAGACTGTCCCTCCAACTCTGTATGCTTGACAGAGACCTGTTAGGATGGGAAATAGTGCACTAAAAGCCCACCTGGAGACAGCACAGAAAACTGGCGTGTTTCAGCTAACGGGAAAAGGACTTACAGAGGTAATGTAACTGCAGGGGAAACGTGGCTGCTTGTGTGCATGACTGGCAGTTCTGGAGAGGAATTCCCACCTGGTTGTTACAATGCATGCATACACATATTTTGCATAGATAGTGATGGATACTATTATTTCAAGATTATTTTTCTTTTTGCAGAGCAGATTGTTGTTTGCACTGCCTTGTGATTGAGGATTGATCTGTCAGGGTACTTTTATGCTTATGAGCTTGTGCTTTAGAGTGCATGTATGTTCAAAAAGTGTTAGGTATGATGTTATGCTTTTTAAAAAAAGGACTGTAAACTTGAGGGGAAAAAGGTAAATTTTATAACCATAGTGTTACCTAGAAAGATACTTCACAATTTGTTGTGCTTAGATGGTTAAGCTTAATTGTAGTCATATGAATAGTCTGCACAGGCTGTTCACTGGGGTGCAAGCATCTGGAAGTTTATTATATTAGAAATTGTCTTTTTGACTTAACTGCAGAAAAACACAGAATGTCCTGGAACCACAAGTCAAGTAACAATTCACAGGACATCCAAAATAACTCTATATTGCAGTTATTTTCCAAGACTTTTCTAAAGTCTCATCTTCCACTGTCCTGCCTTCTCTCTTCCCTTTTCCTCTGCCAAACCAAAGGAATATCAAAACCACTGGCCTGTTGACCAGGACTCACTGATGGCAGTTGTCAGGCTTTTCTTTTTTTTCCAGCTCAGTGCTAAGTGCAGATTAAAGTGGTACAGGATGTAAATAAGAGTATGGAGAATTATTTACATAATTATTTAAACAGGAAAGCAAGACAAAAATTTCCCAGTCTTACTCTGCTAAAATATAGAGTTCTTAACTAGCTGTAGAATGTTTTCAAATGACTGGCAGGTTTAAGTGAAACACATAAGGGGACTAAAACATAAATGAGCTTGTGTGATAATATACATCCTTCTCCCTTTTGATTTTAAATTATTTGGATTAAAACCTCTTCCTAGATGTTAGAGTGTCTCCCTTTATACCCATTTTCCCTTCCTTAGGTGAAGAAATATTTTTAAAAATATGTATTAAGCAAATTTGCCAAGGTAGTTGCACACTGTGGTGATTGGACATTATGATACATATGACAGCGGGTAGTAACAATACAGATTTCAGTTAAAATTTTAAGCTGTGTAACATGAACATTTGAAGTTGTATGAACTATTTAATTGCTACATCTTTTTCCTTTCCCACAGTTTCCTGAAGATCTCCAGAAGCTAACAAGCAACTTAAGGACAATAGACTTGTCAAACAACAAAATAGAGCTCTTGCCACCACTCATTGGAAAATTTTCCTTTTTGAAGAGCCTTGTTCTAAACAACAACAAACTGAGTATGCCTACTAATTAATATCTCCACGGATTTAAAAAAATAATAACCTAACTTCTCTGATCAGAAAATAAATTGAATGATTTAACAGTATATAATGGGGAGTTTAATCACCCAAACTGAATCTTAGGAATTCATGTTCAGGAAAATAACCCCAAACACATACATTCTTCAAAACTAGTTGCCAGCTTAGTTTTATTATGTTTTACAGTCACATATAAGTACTTGACACCATAACATTTCTGTACTGTGACTTGTTTGATCTGAAGGTTTAACAGTGTCAGATGGTTTAGTACTTTGCCCAGAGAACTGGTAATGAAGATATCTGTAGAAAATGTTGCTGGCCATTCAGTGGCTGTTGCTGTTTCTGTTGGACAAAGGTCCAACTCTAGGGAAAATCAGGATGAGGTGAAGAAACTTTACTTTTTTATGCATTATGCCTTTTTGAAAACAAATGTGATTTACAAACCTCTTTGGCTCTATAGTGCAACTCAGGAGTGCTACACGTTATACACGTGTAGGTAGAATGAGGGCTGAATGTACACCAGCAGAGCTTACCTGGTGAGGCTTATGTGCTTGTATGATACAGTATGAGTTAGCTGAGAACTTACTTTTGAGTGAGTTGAGTAACACCTTTAAAGGGCTGCAGCAGACCTGAAGTTGTGAATGTGTGGTACTTCAAATGCCATAGAATATATTGGCAAAGTGGTTAGTAAGGACTGTAAGTGATAGGGTGAAATACTCTCGGACTAGTGTTTCCAGCCTGTGATTTGAAGGTCTGCCTTGTCTACAGATTATTTGTAAGATATTCATAGAAGGTGCTTAAAAAGCATGTGTTGTCAGTGGGCTTAAGTTTCTGTCCAAGGATCTGTGCCTTCACTGGAAAATGGGGAGGAATCCTGTGAGAAATTACTTTAGTACAGCACTGGTTTCCATGCAGAAGCTTATTTGAACTAAATGGGTATGAATGTTTACTGCTCTTTGTTTAGGTTGTCTCTTTGTTTTGTCTTTACTTCTAGCTGCTTTACCTGAGGAGCTGTGTAAGCTGAAAAAACTGGAAACACTACACTTGAATGGCAATCACTTGAGGCAGCTACCGGCTGCGTTTGGACAACTTTCAGCTCTTAAAACGTTGAGCCTTTCTGGAAACCAGCTTCGGACTGTGCCTACACAACTCTGTGGTCTTCGCCACCTGGATGTGGTAGACCTTTCCAAAAACCAGATCCAAAATGTGCCTGACACTGTGGGAGAATTGCAGGCTATCGAACTCAATTTGAATCAAAATCAGGTCTGGTAATTAACTGAGTTATTATGGGTATGTAGATTCAGGACATGGTTTATCTTGGACTTTGTACATCCACAGAACATAAGCTGAGACCACTAAAACTTAATAGCTAAAAGACACAACAGAAATGAGGGATCATAGCTAGAATTTGTGTACCGATACACCCAGCTGCCTGATGTGACTGCCTAATAAATCCTAAATTTAATCATACAGAAAATTATTTTAACAGTAGTTGAGTAGAAGTCTGATAAACAGATCCGTAGGTTGTCTGTCATCATGGAATTAAAAACAGGTACTTAGATTTTTGATCATTGTTGTTGACTATTATTTGATCGTTATTGTTGCTTATGCATTGTTGTTAAGTAGTTACTGTTCCATAGTAGTCTGAAAGAAGTCACTTAGGTAATCATGAATCCCTAACATTTTAATCCTGTTTCTCTTTGTTGTTTTATTTCTACCAGATTTCCCAGATCTCAGTGCAGATCTCCCACTGTCCACGCCTCAAAGTCTTGCGCTTAGAAGAAAACTGTCTAGAACTCAGCATGCTTCCTCAGAGTATCCTCAGTGATTCCCAGATCTCACTGCTTGCAGTAGAAGGCAATCTCTTTGAAATCAAGAAACTCAGAGAACTGGAAGGTTATGACAAGGTTGGTGGTTTGGGGTGGTTTTTTTTGTGTGTGTGTGTCTGTTTTTTTAATGAAGCTTCTGGTGAAGTCCTTAGCCAGTACCTTCTCAGAATAGAAAGCTTTTATGCTGGTGAATAAAAGCAGTCTATTGGTTTTGACACTGGTACTGGTTTTGTAACAGACCTCTGAAACAAATGTCAAGCGTTCTTCAAAGATTAACTTTTTCCTAGGATTCAGGATGAGTGTTCTTTCATCAGCATCTTTTGAAGCATAGCTAATGACAGGTGTGCATCTTCACTTTGACAAGACAAAAATAATGGATGCTTCCTGTTATGCAGCATTCTTAATTATTTAATGTTATTACATCCTTAACACTTGAAATTTGACTCTTCAGCATTCTGAGGATTTTAGAACGTTAATGTGAATTGCAGCAAAAGGCAGGAAGAAAAATTAAGTGTTTTTGTTTGTTTGAAATTTAAGCTGTAATGGTTATGTCTGGGAAATGAAAATATGCTTTAGATGCAGAGTGCTTGTGAGTCTGAGAGCAGAAGCTTAGCTGCTTTCAATAGTAATGAGTCTTTTGCCAATTTCTGAATCTTGGATTTTTTGTTTTCTTTGTAGTATATGGAACGATTTACAGCTACAAAGAAGAAGTTTGCATGATCATTATTCTGAGCCTGTGTATTCCCAGTAAGAACAGTTAGTGACTGAAACAACTGCTTCACTAACTTAAAACAAGACTGATGAAGTAGATGATCAGAGAACTCCACCTCTAGTAGTCTGATATGGTCTGTTAAGGCCACATTGAATAAACTTGAACTAGAGAATATGGGTATTGAACTGATGAACCTGCCCAGGGGCCAGTTTTGATTTTTGTGTCACTATAGCTCTTAACACAATACGTGTTCTCCTTTGTCAGGGCTTGTTCTTTCACAGAGAAAGGGAATGAGCATTTCAAAGTTGCTAGTTCCCTTTTGTCAGGAAGCTGGCTTTTGATTTCTAAGAGAGCTATTTCTTCTGGAAGCATTTTTCCATACTAGCGCATGAAAATTCTACCACCAAAGTAGATGTGAAACATTGTATGTCTAGCAGTAAGCACTGCCCCACACAGAAGAACTTATACAGATGAAGGTGTAGTTTATAACCTGTAAAAGTTTTTTATGAAGCACAAATCGTTATGGCTAAGTTAAGTGTTTTGTTAACTGCTTTCAGTAAACAAATAATGGTTTTAGCATCCTTCACTCATATTTTCCTGTATGGGCTTTGCCCATAAACAAGAATTGCACTACAGTCCACTTCTGCTTGTGCTGTATCAAATAAAAATGAAGTTCATCTTCAGTGTATTATGTAAAAATGTATATTGCTGGAAAATGCCCTTGCACTGACTCCCTGCATACAGAGCAATGCTGAGAGTTTTAGCTGTCAGCCTACTGCTGCTGCCTTACCAAAAGCACCTAGAAAGAGCTAAAACATATGCAATTATGTAACTTATATCGAAAAGGAAAATGTACTTGTTTATTTTAGTAAAACATTTTAAAAACCCCTTTTTTTTGGTGTAACTGTTGCTCTTGTCACTTTAACAAGTAGTACTAAGCTATCACTGAATGCCATCACTTAGGTACTTGGTTCCATCAATTGTTGGCAACAGCTACACTTCAACTGCTTTTAAGAATGCAGAGAACTTGAGTATGTCAACACTTGGGCAGCAGTTCTGTTAATATGTACTGCATGTTCAAGACAGTGAAGTAGGAGCTGTATTAAATACTTCTTGACAAGGTAAGCATGGATGCATCTACTAATGAGAGTGTCTTATGTGAACTAGTGCTCTATACTTGTGCTTTCCTACAGGAGACAAAGGAGGCATTTGGACAGCAAACTTCTTAAAGTTGCTGGTGTGAATGTCAAATGTATTCAACATCTTACAATATCTGCAGTTAAGAAAAATGAAGTGACCTCTGACAGTATTTTTCCTCAGTGTAACAAGTATGATTAAGATTAGCAATAAGTGGTTCTTTTAGGAGATGCTCAGAAGAGCTCTTCAGTATCTTTATTAATGATGTTGGCAGTGGGATCAAGTGCACCCTCAGCAGGTTTACAGATGACATGAAGACGAGTGGTGTAGTTGGTACACTGAAAGGACAGGATGCCATCAAGAGGGACTTAGATAAACTTGAAAAATGGGCCCATGAGAGCTATATGAGATTCAGTAAGTCCAAGTCTAAGGTCTTGCACTTGGGTTGGGGCAATCCTAGCTAGCATTGAGCACAGTCTAGGAGATGAAATCATTGAGAGCAGCCCTGCAAAGAAGGACTTGGGGTTTATGGTGGATGAAAAACTGGATATGAGCCAGCAATGTGCACTTGCAGCCTAGAAAGCCAACTGTATCCTGGGCTGCATCAGGAGAGGAGGTCAAGGGAGGTGATTCTGCCCCTCTACTCTACCCTCTTAAGACCCCACCTGGAGCACTGCATCCAGTTCTGGGGTCCTCAGCATAATAAGAAAGACATGGACCTTTTAGAGTGGGACCTTATAGCACCCTTCAATACCTAAAAGGGGCTTATCAAAGGAGGGGAGAGAGAATCTTTACCTGGGTAGAAAACAATAGGACAAAGGGGAATGGCTTCAAACTGAAGGAGGGAAGATTTAGATTGGATGTTAGAAATAAATTCTTCACCCAGAGGGTAGTGAGGCACTGGAACAGGTTGCCCAGAGAGGTTGTAGATGCCCCATCCCTGGCAGTGCTCAAGGCCACTTGGATGTGGCCCTGGACAAGCTGGTCTAGTGGGTGGCGTCCCTGCCCATGGCACAGAGGTTAGAGCTATGTGATCTTTCAGGTCCTTCCAACCCAGGCCATTCTACGAATTGATGCTCTAAACAATTTTATTTCCATGCACAATTACACTTGCAGCTTAGTTTTGGAGTAAAATTAGAAAAATTTACCCTAGTTAACAATATCAATCATTCATGTATTCTATTTCAGACCTATGTCACTTGCTTTCCAGTTTTCCACTGCAGTAAGATACACTTCTCATCCATCTATTCAGTTAACATTTAGATGGTGCATTGCTGTTTCAAGTGCATTCAAAGGTGAATTAACAATTGCAAGTCACTGAATTGTGTAACCAGCAAAATGTTTCACCATGTAGCCTTCACTGAAGGCAGTTCTGCAAGTTGCTGCACAAGCAGCATGTGCTGCAGTTCATACTATAGGTAACGCTATGTTAAGAGGCTTAATTAATCTTTCATAAAGGAGTAGGCTAGCTTGAATTTACCAGTGATCATCATGTAAGTGTCCCCATGGGACATGTGCTGCATGCTCTGAATAGTTACATATGCAGGCTGTCCCCCTTTTCTCCCTAGTTAGTGGTGAAATAACACTATGAGAAGTGCTTCTTCCAAGCCCTTCCCAGATACACTTTTATCTCTTGCAGCTCAAAACTGCTGCAAGTCCACACAAGTTCACCTTCCACCTCCTCTTCCCTAAGAGCATTCTGGGAACCTGAGACTCATATCAGAGTAAATACAAGTTGCCTCACAAGTGAAACTGCATTGGCAGTAGGTGAAAACACTAGGTTTTACTGGACTAGGGATTGGCTGGGCATCTGTTACTGATACTTGATTGGAAATTTTATTTTACTTAGTTCCTTTATCCTCCTTAAATACAGTGCAGTAGTCAAACTGCAGCCTTTCAAACGAGCAATGGACTCATTTCATAGTTTGACAGTGGGTGATGATTATGCAGGGATGAAAAGCAGACTGTTAGAGATCACAATATTCCTCTCTTCCCAACCACACCCATTCCCTTGTTAGCATTAGGATTTCTGTGAAATAAAAATAGAAGGGAAACTTCCTAGTTGCACAGTAGCAACTAGTTCTGCCAAGTTTTTCAAGGACAGGAAACAAAGACATCTCTAAGAAAAGATAGTTTTAACACATTCAGTTATAAAAGTATGTATTTTTGTGCACAATATATAGTTTAACAATCAAAAGCAGAAACTGTAAACCTTCATTCTTCATAGCATTCAGAAATACAAAGACATAAAAGTGTTTCATCCCATAGATACGGAAATTAAGCATCTATTCTATAGACAACAGTAAGACAATCCAAGAAGCAGACTATTGTTTGCTAACAAAGGCACCAACTCCCTCATGGATTTGGCTCTTGCATCAGAAAATAGCATTGACATTCCACTAATACTCTAGCTTGAGTCTCAAATTTTTTCCAGGTGTGGTATTCATAACAAAATTACAATTCTGATATACCAATCACACAGCATTTACTCAGCCAACATGCTCATTTGTTGTTAGAGCTCAGGGAAGTCAAGAATACAGACTTGTAACAGCAAGGGAGAAGAACATTCCAATGTTTGGACTGTTCAAATGCTACAGAGCAGGTCTGCACTGTTGTAAGCAGAATAAAGTCACCACTTTAGTCTTCTGTTCCAGGAGCCAATCATAATTCAATAATGTAGACTTTGCTTCATAACCAGCAGCAAATATTCTTTCAGTTAACCTGAAGTTTGTAAGAAGGGGAAAAAAACCAAGGCATACAAATCCCATCCACTTTCCCATCAAAGCAGTTGTTCAAAATTTACTATATGATGTTCTTAAAAGTACTTTGCTACTTGTTTTTAAGCACATAATCTTCATTTACTAATGGGGTAGATAATAAAACTTTTAAAATTCATTAGCTTTCCAACAACTGCTGGAAGACAGACAGAAGCCAACATCCAGTCATCTGAAAACAACTACCTTATTAACAAGAAAACAGTCTACCACTGGCCTGTTTATTACATACAGCAGTTCCACCCTTTGGTTAGTTGGTTTTGGTTTTGTGTGCTTTGCAGTTGTTGTGGCTTTCTTTTGTTTTTTTTTCTCCTTTTCTTTAAATATTAAGTTGTCCTGGGTGTTAACCAAGAATATAGCAGTAATACTGATTGTTTCTACTAAAAAGAAGACAACCACTTTAACGCTGCTTGTTTTACATTTCAGCAGATCAGAGTCATCTCTCTAGCCCTAGAATTCATTATTAATGAGTACAGGATAACTGTGAACTGTCTTTCCAAAAAAACCACCCCCTAATGCTATTAGTTTTAATTATTCCTCCAATAAATTTGGGTTGAAGGTTTTTGCAATCCAACACTGAGTATCACAGGTTAGTCCAAAGCATCATTTTCACCTTTAAAAGTCATACTATATTGCTGGGAGGAGTTTAAATTATACAGGTCACTTACAATTTACTTGTGAAGAAGATATACAAGAAAATCCTTGGAATAAATCTGATTGTATTTTAGTAAAATCAAACTGGTTTTCTTCTTGATAGGAAGAGATCTTTACCTCACCTAGTCATAAACTCCTTTGTTCTGCAACAGAACAGGAACACTTTAGTTCCAAGCAACTTGGACATGTAGTATTTCCAATTGCCAGTCCCAAAACCTGCAATAATAAACCAGTCAGGAATCTATTTAGAACTAGTTTATTTAGAACTACCATACAGTTCTTAGTAGGTACTACTTCCTCCAGACATTGGACAAAGAAGTTTCATAAAAAAACTACTGAAAACAGAAAGTTAAGAAGCTCCCTCAAAGTCACAGCTGAGAGCAACTCTGCCCCAGATCTCAGTCAACATGAGAAAGGCATAAACTGAACTCCAGTGAAAACTAGAGGCCAAAATAGAATCTGATACAGGATGTGAAAGAACTGCATGCTTTTCTGCTCTTTCTGCCAGTTAAGATGCATCATTCAAACCCTTAAATGTTAACTGTTAGAAGAGGGGCATAAAAATTTCCACCAAATAAATACTTTAGGCAGATAGTTTTATTTTCTTCTACTCACACGTGAATGGAGTTTATATCAGGTGTGTATATATATATACACATATACACACACACAAACACAAGATATATTTTCAGAACAGTGCAGCATAATTTCCTAGTCATGACCTCCAAACCAATGTCAATTTACTGTAAAGAATGGAAACCTTTATATCCCTCCAGTTACATTTACATTGAACTTTGTGTGATTAGGAAGTGTTTTAAAGCCCTCAACCCATGAATACTAAGTAGTGGGCCTCTTCAATTCTGTAATCCACAAGCTCATCCCCAAACCCTGTGTGGTTTGGATTGTAAAACTATGGTTAGCCTGCTAGAGAGACAAGTCAGACAATATTCACCAAGTCCCTGTTTTAGTGAAGACACTCAACTTATGAGGTATTTCAAACAGTGCAAAGTGCCCTCTCCAACTTTCCACAACTGTGAATTCAGGTTTCCCTGCTTGTTCAACTTCAATAAAGGACTGTATTTTGGGTGTAGGAAAAAAACAAAACACAAAAACCACAAAACAAAAAACTGGGAGGGGGAATAAAACATTCAAGAAGATTCTCAAAGCCATAACACTTTTAGCCCTGAGCAGTTTGAAGAAAGTGAAGACAGATGAGTAGGAAGAAGTTACATTGGCTGCTTTCTTGGAGTCAAGGCCACATTTACATGAAGCAATAAAAAAAATGAAGAAAATTAATCCCTATAGAAAGGGTACTGCTTCATTTTCCCAGCCCCTCTTATTTCAGAATAGGAGAAGTTTCACAGATCCGTAAATATGGCAGCTTGCAGCTGGAGAGAGAGTGTCATTGAACAATGACAGCAAGCTTCAATTGTCAATTAGTTTCTTGGCTCTGATGTTGGCTTGCTCAATGCGTTCCCTGTTTGTATCAGCCTGAAAGAGAGAAATTCATAGGTCATTTGCAGACTTCATACAAAACAATTTAACAAATTCAAACTGACAGGAACTTAATTGCAGGGTATTATTGCTGGTGTAGACAGAAGGGGAGCAACTTTTGTAATCGGGAATTAATTTTTGCCTCTGACTGGTGTGCAGCAGATGCTGTCAATTTTGGCAGAAACAGAATCAGGAGAAGTAGGTTTTAGTCTTTGGCTGACCCTCAAAACATAGAGGCTTGTCTCAGCCAGTCAGGAAGAATATGAAGAGAACAAAGTGATAAAAATTCCCTTTCTCCAAGCATTCAGGTATCTTGAGCAGCCTTGTTGCTACGGACTAGAAGCAATAGTCAAAACTGGAAGTGACCTATGGACATAGAAGTCAATGATTTTCCTTAGTGCAAACTTCAGTGTCCTACTGTCGTAACAGTATGGTATCTGAAAGAAAAGCATTTTATTCTTTTTTTTTTAATACTATTATAAAGCATCACAAGTCAGTCAGAACATCTAGGCTGAACAAGTGTCAAAATACAGCTTTACTGAAAGGTATGATAAGGAGCTTTGAAACAATTCCCTGATTATCCAGCTTGCAGGAGGACTAAAGCACAAAACTAGCCTCTGCCCTCATCATGAAGAGGGGAACTCCTGAGATCTACCTGTGCCAAGTATTAGCCATGTCACACCTTCATACTGCAATGGGCTGGGAAGAGGACACTGGTAGTTCAAGCCCTTCTCTCCTGCTCTTCCTGCCCTTTTGGCCAAGGGCTGGGGAGGGACAGGACTCTACTACAGAAACATGAGAATCTAACCTGTTAACACCACTTGGGAAACACACTGATCTAGATACTCAATCTTCTATGAAACAGCCAGTAGCAAGTTATTAGGGGTTTATTCAGACTAGGAGTCCTGCATAACACTGCAGGATACCAAGTGTCACCCAGTCAAACCTATGTATTCCACAGGTGAGTTGGACATTTTAATTTAAAAATTCTGAATTTAAACATTCTGAAGTGAAGCTTACTACTGCTTTCTGTTTCTTTATGATACTGTCCTTTGGAATTTTACCTTCAACATTTCGATTTGGTTTCCACACTGTTCATTAGATCTAAACAGTTTTCAGTTATTTAAATATCCTGAGATAGGTTGCCAGTCTGAAAGCCAGGAATTGCACTCCCATTTTTACTGCTGTCTTGTAAAGAAATTCTAACTTGTTTACATCATATTTTAATAGTAATACTTGATCAGCAAGATTTATTCAGACTACTAAAATGAAAGTATCAGGCCAAACTTGATCAGCATGATTTATTCAGACTAACAAAATGAAAGCACCAGGCCAAAACACGTGCTTGAAACTACCAGAAACACTTCTGCTAAAAACAGGAATTCCCACTCGCAGTTAATTTGAGCAGGCAATTTTCAGTCCACTTTGTAAGCTGTAAGAATTTCACACCTCATTTTAAACTCCAATTAGATTTTCTAGAGTTCTTTAAAATATTTGACTTTTTTCACTTGATAGTCAGCGCAGATCTGCGGTTTCAGGGTGGAATGCAAGACAGTTAAGGAATCCTCCATAAAATCATGTTGAATGAACTTAATACCGCAACACCTAAATTACCAGACAAAATTGAGGTGGTGATATCAGTACAACCAGCATTTATGTCAGACCAGCTCTGTATATTTGAGAAAATTCCATTCCTTTTTGTTTTTAACCCTACTGGGCATTTCAGCAATATCTTTAACTTCCCACTTCACCTAAATTATACAATTTTACAGCAGTTCGGATTCAATTATGTTTTCTTTTTTTTTAAAGCTTTATTATATACTATTCATTAAAGCTTTCATTTCCTTTCTTAACCAGAGTTCCTGAAAAGAACTTTTTTGTTGGAGAATATGGGGATTTCTAGACTAGTGCTAGCTTCCTCATAAGTTGCCCTCTGAAAGAAAAGAAACCAACCAACCAAAAAACCCCACACATTTATGGCTGTCTCATCTGTTTTGGAAAGTTAATCTTTAAAGCAATAAAAAGTAAAAAAAAAAATTAGAAGATGTTACTGGCTATGGCTAACTTCATGTGCAGATCAGGGCAGACTATGGCCCTGTGCACCTGCAAAACTTTTTATTTCAACATCTCCTCAGTCCCAATATTAACCTATCCACAAGAACTAGAGCAACGAATTACCTGTGTTTTACTTAACGTTCAATGACCATAGTGACTTTTCAGGAAGTCCAGAAGATTGTTGCTAGTGTTAAAAATACCTATTCCCTACCACACAGAGAATTCCCTTGCAAGCAACAATCCCCCCACTAAACAATAAATAAAAATACAGATGTCTAGTAAATATTCGCCCTTTTGATCAAAAAAAGTTTAGCTGTTTTCAGAGCAAGCAGTGAACTGTGCTATATTTTCAGGTTTCCTGGCACTTTGAAGGATTAAAATTTTTAGCTATGTAACCAAACACCAAGATACACTTCTTGTCCAAATTACTGCAGGCTAGAAGATACTATTATCTTAATGCATATTTTTTTGCAAATACAGGTAGGTAAGAACAGTGAGCCCATTCCTTTTAACTTCTCAGCAACAACCTCTAAGCTGAAGGAAGAGAGCACCTTTGACACTTACCTTTACATTTATCCTGTCTATTTGTTTATTTTGGGCATCAATCTCGTTACCCATATCCAAAGCCATGTTCTTCAAATTCCCAAGAATGTTTCCCACTTGAGCAAGATTTTCATCCATTTCATCTTCTCTGGCATCATTTGTTATCCTGCTCAAATGATTAAGACAACGTTTCCAAGAATCAAGAACTTGCTTTTTCCCTACCCTAAATTTACTTCACTAGAAATTGTTTGTTGTGTAGTTAGATGTCACAGGCAATGCATTCAGGCTAAGGTATGTTTTTCCCCCTTAGCAAACCCATGTATTCCAAGCCCAACAAAAAAAAAAGGTGCTAAACTAGCTGCTATTATCAAAATAGCCATAGAATTTAAGGTAACAGCTACCAGAAGAAATTTTAGATGCGAGTTTTTCCTCAAATATACTTTATAACAATAAAAGTCCTTGGCATTTTTAACAGTCCTTTTAATAACTGAGCACTAACCATTACAGTCCTCACAGCCAGAAAAAGACTGATACTGATAATACCATCACTATGAAAAAACCCAACAATGGTAGTGTAAGATGAGCACTACAATACCAAAAGTGTACTGCCATCTCTTATCCAAGCAGCAAGAATTCCTCCAAGCAGTAGTAAAAAACTTTAGCAGCTTCACCTAAAAAGCATCTGAAAGAAGCTGACAACTGGTAACTAAGGATTTCTACATCTGAGACTAAGAAATGAAGCAGCAAACCTTGTAATATATCCACCACTTAGTCCTCTAGAAGTCTGAGGCTGCTGGTGATTCATACTTCTTGGTTGCATGGATATCACATGATCCACCGAGTTCTCTGTTCCATCTCCCCAGGTTGCTCTGTATGACCTGCTAGCCTCGAAGTTCTTTGTCCTGCTCCATAAAAATAAGAAATATAAACTGCTACATTTTTGGAAACATTTGTCTTCTACCTGAAAGAGATTAGATTTTATATAGACAAAGCCTTGTCTACATGATACAGTTTCTTACATCAGGATAGTACAAACATTAACTGAGTTACTCTAGGGACAGTGATTCATTTGGTCTTAAGCTTTAACACATGGACAGCAATTTCCTTAAAGTAATATACTTTACCAGAAGAGGGGAAGCTTATGGCAGTAACAGGAAAGCTTACACTGTCATGAGATAAAGTTGCATTTACAACTGGAGTTAGACCAGAATCAGGATTAGTTACTTCTAAGGGAAGAAATGAAGGAAAAAACTCCTTCAAATACGAATAGCTACACTATGCAAGAAAACCATTAATCTCTACTAATTTTTGTTGAACATTTTCTGTTGCCAAGTCTTTTTAAAAAAAGTTTCTCATGTTAATTTTGATTCTGATATAATAATCACTTAAATAGCTCCTTCATTCTGCAATTCAATTGTACTAACTCCATTAAAGCAACAAACCAACTTACCATTACACTTTTACCACATAATTTCAGAGAAAAATAATTAAAGGAAACACATTGACATGAAGCAATCTCAAGAATCACAGACCCACAAAAGCAAAAGGGGAAGAAAACACAACAACAACAAAAAAACTGATCTAAATTTGGGCAGTTCTCATGAACCATAAATAACATTGAGAAGACTTCTCATGTTCGGCTTTTTTGCTGGCATTTGCAGGTTGAGGCTAGATAATTCAGACTCCACTGCCACTTTTCTGCCTGTGAAGGGAAATCTAGTGTCTTTCAGTACATCTAACTTTTAAATGTGAAGTATCTGGACTACCAAAAGGCACTAGAGATACTGATATTGATTACTTGCAGTTGTACGCCTTTGAAGAGGTGTGAAATTAACTGTAATGAAGAAATACTCCCCCCATTTTTCTGGCATTTATGCAGTTGAAGTGGGAAATGACCTTTCATAGGATCTGACCTGTGAAAAACAATCTAGTATCTAGTGTGAATTCATCAAGGGGAAGAAACTGAATAAACCCAGTAGAACCCTAAAGAAAGCTAAACTAGTCAATTCTAGCTCTTTGTGCATACACAGGCTTCAAAACATGTCTGTTTACAGCACCTAGATTGAGAATTATATCTTAATCTTATTCATACTACCAGTGCAGCAGCAGGACAGCTTCGTATGCTTGGCTTGTGGATTAGCAAAGTTAAATGCCAGAGATTATTGTGAGGAAAGAAGTGGCCTGAAAGTCACTTCCATGTCCAAAGTAGACAGCTAGAAACAGAACTGTTGCACAAAGCACAGTTAAGAACAAAGCTTCTCATCACTTAATTTTAAGAGGTGTTTTTCAAATTACTATGCATTTACTTTTCTCATTTCGTTTCTGCAAGAGTAAGGCAATTTATACAACCTGCCAAACCTGCAAGGGCTCAAGCAGTTTTCAATATTTCCACAGCCAGTACACTCTACAGTAACTGACATTTTCTATTCACATCAGTATTACAATACATCACAGTCACAAGGAGACCTGCATGCAGACATCATGCGTGTGCAAGCACAAATCCAATAGAAGCATCACTTCAGACAGCCAGTTAAGCATACATCTGCTCTAGTAAGACTGACCTTGTCCTAAAATCCGCTTTCACCAGTTAAATGAACACAGCTTCTTATCCTAGTCTTCATTTTTAGAAAGCAAGCATCAGTGTTAGGAGAGAATAGAGAAGAAAGAATAGTAAAGACCAGTAAACATTAGTACACAGATTATATTCGAGTACTGCCAGTACTCAGTGTTCTCACAACATTTATATAAGTAATCTAAGCCTATAAGAAATGATAAAGGGCAGCATTTAATTCAGCAAGTGTTCTGATTCAGTTTTATATAAAACTGATGAAAAACTTTGGAACTAGCTGGTTGACAAATAATTGACATCAGGAGAAAAAAAAACAATGTACCAATAGATATGAAAGGCATTTACAGTTTCTTCTTCACTGACCTCTAATTCTCTAGTAGATTTTTCTGCACATTACTGCCCATTTTGGAACATAACTTATTTTATTATGTGTGTACTTGGAGTGCCACAAGAGTTCACAAATGCTGAGCTTGCTCAGTGTCAATAAGCTGCTTAGCTTCCATGTAATAAGACTGTCAACTTCAGAAAACAAAGACTGAGTGTGTCAAAATGCTCAAAGTCCATCAGCTTGATAAAATTAATACAAAGCAGTAAGCACACCTGTCTGCATGTCAGCACAGAACTATTTGCCTTTTCAAGCACTACTTTCAGCCTTAGAAGCCACATTCACACCTGCCCTAAATGATCCTCCTTTGTATTATTCCATTGGAAAAGCAATCTCAGTTACTCCAAGGAATTTTTACCTAAATTTCTTCCGCCTCTCAGCTGAATTATAAGAGGTTTTTTGCTCCTTCTAAAGAGCTAAAAACGTCAACAAACATGAACTAGTCACTTCAGTGGTCACACTCTTGAAATAGAAGTTATTTCTCTTTCACTTGGAAGAACTAGGATTCCATCCAATTCACACAACTCAATTTGATACTTTGCTGTTTAAAGACAAAACTACCACACATCCAAAAAATATTGTTTTCTTTATAATACTGATCTATTATCATTGTATAGTGAGTTTGTTTATAGATTATGTTTAGAAGTACAAACCAAGTGCCATACAAAAGATTAGGCTAGACTTGGATATGGTATGCGTAACACTAGTGTTACAAAGGTACTGAGAGGCAAGTCTGCAAGAATTTATGTAGGTAGTCACTAGGGAAAGGTTAAAGCTTTAACACCAATGTCTGTCATTCTACTCTCTTCCTCCCTACAGCACATTTTTAAATGCCTAGAGAACCAGTATCACTTTCCTTCTCCAAAACAGAAGTTTTCTTGCTATAAAGTTAATACAGAAGTATTTTGGTGGGGGGAAAAAAAAAATTGAGTCAAATTTCTGACAGACAGGCATAGGCGTATAGCTACCTGCAGTCCACCTTGGTCTCATCTGTATAGACATTAATAGTATTTTACTAAGTATAAGCTTTAAGGAGATTAGGGCAAAATTGTGCATGATGATATTTTTAATGTGCAGCACTGATATTTAAGGGGCACAACATATGGTTAGATGCAAGTAAGCTTTAGCTGTTCTCATACAATTTAAAAAGGGTGCACCTATGGTTTGCAATCTACAAACCATAACAGTTGACTTTGCTAGAGATTCAGCATTTTTTAATTAGCTCTGTTAGAGACCATATCCTAGCACATTGGCTATGGGGAATAGGTTAGAACTTCAGACCCAAGTATCAATTTAACTGACCTGTTACAAGGACAGACACAGAGTCCACAACATTTGTTGAGCTCTGTCAGTGTCTTCTCAGCTTCTCTCATATCCTTATTTATCTGGTCCATGCCTTCTTCTATGCGATTTAGTTGTTCTAGAAAATAAACAAGTAACCTGAATAAACATAGACTGGGTGAAGGTTGGGGTGGGATATCAAGCATTTCTTTCAAGCAGGAACTTAAAGGTTTCTGGTTTTAAATCAAGACTAATGCTTTTTTTGTTTGTTTGTTTCCTAGCTTCTGGGATTTTTACATTATCTTTTTATTTAAGAAAGACATTAAACAATAGCTTTTATTTACTACATTAAAAATATTGTCCCTATCCTCAGAGCAGCACTTCTGTTGCTGCTTTCAGAATAAATGCAGAGAGTTACGTTCATGCTATGGTGGAAAGGAACCACTTCTGTAGTGGGGTGTACTACATTGTAACTAACATGGTCTCTCAATTACTTTAAACCCCTTTTTATAGTATTGCAAACACATGAGAATAACCAATTAGCAAAACTCATCTTCACCTTACTCTTTAATAAATAAATCTTTAGTTTCAGCAACAATTCTTGAATGGTAACCTTCATTCTTTCAGTTATAAAATTTATTTATTGTGCTAAAAAGGAAGAACTCACCTCCCTGTTCATCCAGCATGGTGATAGTTTTGATGCCAACATCCTGGGACTGTGAAAAGAAATTTGCAGATATAAACCCAGATTTCAGCAGAGCTGTGCAAAATCAGGATATTGATCCTTCTGTGATCTGACTTAAACTTTGTGTCTTCCACATTATGTAAAGTTATTCCAAATCTAATACTGAATTAAAGCAGCAACTTCTAACAATGAAGGATATGTCTCAAAAAAATGATTAAGATCACCTTGTGATAGTTAACATGCTGCTTCTTACACTTAAATTAATAAATCCCCAGGGAATTCAAAAGCTTTTTCTTACCTCAATGGCCAAGCCAAGAATCCTCCTCGTGCTTTCCAGAGACTAGAAAGAATTTTAAAATTTAAGAGTGTGTTAACAGTGTATCAGTGTCTGAAAGTCTTCTTTACCAGTTCATTGCAGTAAGACAACTAGTATACAAAGGTTCATCAGCCTGTCTATACACAACACATGCTACAACACAGTCATAGTGGCAGCATACTGGAGTTTTTTCAGTAGCTAGCAAACCCTTGGGTTTTAGTACTTGCTGCTATTTTGCTTGTCTCATTGAAAAATCATTATAAAAGAAAACATAATCAAATGAATTTTAGTTAAAAAGTCATGAAGTACCAACATGATTAAGAATAGTGCAGGCACCCAGCCACATTGCCTCAGCAATCAGGACTGGGTGATGAGTACCCAAATGCATGGCTTTACAATTCAGAACCTTAAATTCATTCTTAAGTTTTAGTCTTCGCTCCAGTATAAGTAAAGTGAGCACTTCAAACATTCAGCTATACTCTAGACTGTCTTGGTTTTTAAAAGATACTATAATCTTGACAAATAAATTCTGTAATCCCTAATGGTTTCCTATAAAATTTACCTCATCAGTGACCTGGTTGGCCCTCAGCTGAATTTCTTCAGGTGATAGTTCAGCCATGATGAGGAACTATTACTTTTAAGTAATCACGTTACTCTTCCCCCTGTAATAAAAGACACTAGTTAAGCGTCAGTATTATCCTTTTATGAGTATTTTGAGTTGAAACTAGAAAATAGTTCAAAGAGTGAAAGCCTATACCTTTTAATTCCGATAGTACAACATCTGCTTAGGATTATAAAACACTAAAAGAGTAACTTTAAATTAGTCCTTGCTCTTTCATGTGAGTAGCTTCCAAGTGAGTTCACACTATCTACTGAGATCACTCCAAATGTCCTGTTTAACTAACAGAACTATGTTCTATCTTTCCCTACAAGTTCAGTATTTTAAAAGACATAATTAGTAACCACTCCTAGAAGGCTAAATTCATGCAGATTCACCCAGCTGTTAGCTACAGAATGGATGCTGCTCTCAGCTCTTTGCAGGAAGTGTACACACCTCTGAGGGTGAACTGAAATCAAGAAACCTAATCCCTCACAGCTGAAGTACTTCACAATTTGGAGACTGCTTCAGCAGGTCTGGTCTTTAGCACCTAATATAACCTCCTCAGACATCCTCACACAGGGCCTCTAATAGCTCAGTTTGCAGCAGTCCAATTTCACTATAAAAATCAGTAACTTATATTTTCATCCACAGGCTTAAGATCCTTTCGTGAGATTTCTTTAGGGCAGCTCAGTCCCCACTTTGAATCTGGCAATAGCCTTCAGGCTGGTTTGCACAGCTAAGCATCAATAAAGCATGGACAAGGTGGAAAAGATCAATTTTCACCAAATTAGATTAAGCACATTGCAACAAACGTGGGTAGAGCCCTTCCCAAATCTTCGTTCACGAAGCCTAGCCATGAGATTAAGCACAGGAAAATGACATCAGGCTGTTTTTTTGGGTGAAGATCTTACATTTACTTAAGATTCAGAAACAGGATGAAATTTAAGTTATATAGTTGCTCTGAACAAGGAATATCTGGTTTACTGTAAGTGTTGCAGGCTTGGCCAGTCTTTCTCTACTTTGGGCACCACACAGTCAGGCACTTCAGCAGCCTTTGCAATTATACTACAACAACATTCTGCCATTGTAGTTAATTTTCTCTCCAGAGTGGTAAGTTTTAAACAGATTCATAGAATGGCCCAGGTTGCAAGGAACCTTCAATATCATCTAGTTCCAACCTCCCTGTATGGGCAGGGATGCCAATCGCTAGACCAGGTCACCCACGGCCACATCCGGCCTGACCTTGAACACTGCCAGGGATGGGGCACCCACAACCTCTCCGGGCAACCTGTTCTACCCTCTGAGTAAAGGGCCTCCTAATTTCTAGTCTAAATCTTCCCTCCTTCAGTTTGAAGCCATTCCTCCTTATCCTGTTGCAATCTGACCAGCTGAAAAGTCTCTCCCCCTCTATCTTGTAATCCCCCTTTAGGTACTGAAAAGCTGCTATGAAGTCCCCTCAAAGCCTTCTCTTCTCCATGCTGAACAACCCCAACTCCCTATCAGCCTGTCCTCATAGGGGAGGTGCTCTAATCCTCTGATCATCTTTGTGGCCCGCCTCTGGACCCACTCCAACAGGTCCACATCTGTCTTATGCTGAGGTCTCTGGAACTAGATGCAGTGCTCCGGGTGGGGCCTCAAAGGCAGAGTAGAGGAGCAAAATCACCTTCCTAGACTTGCTGGTCATTTGTCTCCTGATGCAACCCAGGACACGGTTGGCTTTCTGGACTGCAGATATACATTGCTGGCTCATATCCAGCTTTTCATCTATCATGACCCCCAAATCCTTCCCTACATGGCTGCTTTTAACGAGTGCCTCTCCCAGTCTGTACTTATATCTTGGATTGCCCCAACCAGATGCAGGACCTTACACTTCTAAACTTCATTTGATTCTCATGGGCCCACTTTTCAAGTCTGTCCAGGTCCCTCTGGATGGCATCCCACTCTTCTGGTGTATCAACCACACCGCTCAGCTTCATGTCTTATGACTTTTTTACCAGGAAACTTAGAAATCTACAACACATTCATCATCTTAATCATCACTGTCTTACAAAAAGGAAGATTCATCATGGAACAAGAGCAGCAAGGAAATAAACAGTGCCTGTAAATCATAATCTGTATTTTCTACCATGTTTTATTTTGAAGACTATGAGGACAGAAAAAAGTTCTGTGAAACTGCAGTTCTAACCACAAGCTTTAGGTAAGATGTTATCCCTTCACAAGAATACTCATCTTGTACCATGTCATCCTATAAGCTATTATAATGCGTACTAAAATTAGGATATTATGGTCCAAGCCAGTTAGGGACAGATTAGACTTAGTTACTTCTATCCCCTGAACAAGAGGAACAATGAGGTAAGGGAAATCATCTTATGTCTGCACAGACTTCTTTCCACTTACTATGCAGTTAGTCACAGCTCCAAATACCTTGAAAAGACTTCAATTCACTCTCCTGTGTGAAGTTGTTAGGTTGGTGAGAGTGAGGAAAAGACACAATCGTGATTTAACAGAACTGTTTAAAAACTCAAGGTATTTCCTGCAAAAGAATGAGACATGACAGGCACTTTTGGGTGCATGGTGCCAGACCCATTCAAAGCATCATTGGCTCAGAGATCTTAATTTTGTTAATCAACACACCCACAGAGCAGCTGAAGCATTTAGCAGATTGTTCATCTAACTTGAGAAAACTGGAAGGTGACACAGACTGATGTGAGCTATGGCTATGTCTGTATTTGCAGTAGGGTGATCCTGTGAGAGTATAGTGCACAATTTCGTTTGTGGAAAAGTGCTGCTTACAACACCACATTTCAGATGGATCATTCACAAGTATTTAATCCAAGTTCTGTCCCAACTACTGAATTTAGAATTAACACCTGCCAAGCCATAACCTTCATAAGAACAAATACAATAGGAGCAAGTTCAGTGTTAGCAGTACCCACAGTGAGCTTCCTCTGCATGGGTAAGTCTTCAAGTTTAAATTACCTGCTTGTGATCAGAAAGCTAAGACAGTATCATTTTATCCAACAGCACCTCTCTGGCTGGGATTCCCTCACAATAGGCACATTAAAAACTTAAGGGAAAAAATAAAGCATTTCAATTGGCAGAGCCTCAAGATCTAAGTACTGTTTTATGCAGCCAGCAACAACGTAGTCATCTTTGTGACTCATCTTCCCATAGCATACAGGAAGAACATAACATGAAATCTGTCTTCACTGTCATTAGTCTAAGATACTCCTCTGCACTACTAAGGGCTTTTCTTACAAGTGTTTTCTTTTTCATTCAGAATTACTTGTAAACTGGATGCCAGCTACTTATGCCAACACTCCCTTTCCAATGTAAACAAGTTTCAAAAGCCAGTACAACAGTGACATTGCATAGTTTTTTCAAAGGTTTTTTTCAATCCCAATGATCTTCTGAGCCTTGTAAGACATAACAAAAGCTGTAATAGGCAATTAACATGCTGTTTGAATATGCTTTTCTTCAGCACTAGGTGAGAAGCAATCCTAAGGCCTATCAGTCTCTGAATTTAAACCAAGGCACCACAAGGCCTAGCAAAGTGTTTTCTCAACTGTAACTACACAGCCCACATCTGGAAAGGACCACAGGCAGGGGAAGTCTGTCAAAGCTACAAGCTTCCTTAAACCAGACAGGTCTATTTGCATCAGACCAATAAACTGTTCTGATTGCTTGCACTTTCACAAACCCACCTGAATGTCTATTTTTGTTCTGCATCTCTGTCTGACATGCAGCAGTTTTGTGCCTCTGACAAACTGAATACCTTTCAGAAATTTGTCTTACATTCATCACATTTGCTAAATATAGTAAATTAATTCCTCACCATCTGGGGCTCCTCTTTTTGAGCCTTTTCTTAAGTTAAGCTTCTAGTCAGTATCACAAACTGTTTCCCCTCCTTCACTGATAACTCTAAACTAGAAGTTAAGCTGTGTCTTGGTGCCTGGTTCCACAAATGCAGAATAAGTAAGTGGTCCACAATTTTCTTCCAAGCAGAAAGTAAAGCAAGAGGAGAAGAAACCAGCATAATAATTTTGGCCATAGAAGACAACAGCTGTGAGAGCTGAAAGTTGGTATAGGATTATCTCTTTAAGCCTAAAACCAGAAGGCTTCTATCTCAAAAGACTTCTTTCCAGGCTGTGAATCAAAACAAAAAAATAAAAAAACCCCACATAACTACTAAAAAGTGTTCTAGCAAGATTCCATTCTTAACATCTTTATATAGTTTTCCTCTTCAAAATCTAGTGAAAGTTTTTGTCAGTCAAGGAACTACATGTAGCAGAGCTGAGTGGAAGACTTTCACACATGTCCAAGTTATTCATTTTTATGAAGGAATGATATGAAACAATACTACCCTTTCAATTTCCAAATAGCTACATCTAGCTTCCTTTTCATTTCAAATAAATCAAAAAATATTACTTTTACTTTATCCTTTTAACATAATCCACTAGCAAGAATACCAAAGTATTAAACCTTAAAATCCTACAATCCCTGGTTCACTAGTTCTTTCCTTGGGTGTTTCATATACATACAAGGGAAGAGATTTTAAATAACAGCTACTAACCAATACATCTAAAGCAGGATTGAGAAATGCAGCCTATGCCTCCTTTCGGGTAATCTTACCACAAAGGTAGGAACTAGGAGATGACACAACTATGCTGTTGCAGCAACTGACTGAAAGTCAGCATGTCATGAGCTATACTTTCAGACATCACCAAGTTGGTACAACCTTAGGTGATCACGGATACTCCCTCAGTTCTTTCTCTTGTAAGGCAAGCTGTTGTCTTCCCCAAATGAGGGAAAAATTCATGAAACAGTACTCTTCGAAAAATGTGAACATTAGTAATGAAATTTCTGTGCATTCCTGCAAAGAATAAAAAATAGTTTATAAATTTGATGGCTTTGTATTGAAAGTTATTTTGTTTGTTCTTTCAAATTCTTCATAACACTAATGTAGAATGAGGGGTTTTTTTTAAATAAAAACTCTTAACACAAGCAGTTATCCTACTTGTTAGCTGAAATTCAGCCCAGCTAACACAGGGTGCCACAAGGTATGAGCACCAGAACATACTCCTCCAAGCAATTATGCCTATAAGATAAACGAATAAAGCATCTGTGACCCTGGGGGAAGACACCAGAGCTCAGGAACAAGACACTACTCTGCATGCTTCCTGCTTTCTCTTATCAGCTTCCTGAACACACTGCACAGAGGTGATAATGCAAAGAATAGGCGCTAGCAATACCACCTCCTCTGTGCAGTACCTTCAGTTCTATGCTTGTCTCAACAATTCATTTGTGTCCCTGGAAAAGCTTCATGACACCTCCTCCAAATTAGTTACTGGCTAAGACAAATTAACAATCAGCTCTAGAACCACATACAGACAGTAACAGATTCCATTTCTTTTAATGATAAAAACTGTGCTATATAACAAGCTACTTCAGAAACTACAGAGCAAGGCAACACAGGCATACAGATTAGTTAATAGACCATCAGTAAGCAATTAATTGCTTAAATCAGTTAATCAAGCAATTGACCTCATAGGAGGCTTTTACTTTGTCCCTAAACACCTTCCTACATAGCTGCTCTCTCTACAGTACAGTATCAGGTTTGTTTGTGAAGGAAAAGTAAAGCAACACGCAGCTGCTTAGTTGTGAAGACTGAGCATCTAATGACATTTTTAAAAGAATGAAAAAGAGGAAGGTGAATAGCTAGAGAAGTTGCATAAATAAGTTTAGAAAGTTTATTTAGCTCATTTGCTTAGGCTGTCACATCATGCATGTTGATTTGATAACCTTTGTCATGCCAAAGTCAACAAAGTGGAAGAAAAATAAAGTGAAAAATAAAGCTAACTCTTCATTAGCTTCCCAAAAGAGCCAATTGTATCAAGGTGTACAATTAGTAGAAGCACAAAAACACAGGTTACTTCTGATACTTCATTTTTACTACACACAACGGCATCTTACTGATTAGTCTACAGGCAGCAGAACATAAAACAAGTTTAAGTAGACATAGCAAAAGAAGGATTCTCTCCCATATCGTAATAACAGCTCAATTCAGGGGCTCTCACCAGGCAACTGAAAACTAGCTGGACACGGCACTGACGCCCCTCGCAGAGGAGACGGGCCAAGGCCTCCCAGGACAGGAAGGGACAAGTGCGGCCCGATACTGAGGCGAGCACTCGGAATGCCCTCCCAGGCCGCCCACACCAGCACCAGGCCGCGTCCCAGCCGCCCCGTTATCTCTCGCTGACTCGCCGGCCTGGCAAGTCGAGGTAGGGCGGCCCCCGCTGGGCCAGTGCAGCCAGGACCGCCCCGCTAAGGGCCTCGCCGGAGCCGAGCCCGCCTTCGCAGGACGCTACGCGACAGGGAGGTAACCACAGACCGGATCAGCCGGCTAACTACCCAGCCAAAGGCAAGGTGATCCAGCAAACCCAAGCCGCCGTATACCTACCGGCACCACCGCCGCTCCCTCACACCCTACAGCCTCCGCTGTCGCTCCTTCACGCCCTCCAGACGCCGTCAAGCCTCGCCACACTGAGCCACCCCTTTAAGAGCCCATGTCCCGCCCGCCCCCGGTGCCAAGAGAGGAGCCGCCAGCGCGTCACTGCCCAACCCCCGGAAGCAGGAACCAACACCGCCTCTCAAAGGCGGTGTCGTGCGCCACACTCAACATGGCGGAGAGAAGGAGACGCCATTCGCCACGCCCACATAACCCAGGCGGCGAGATCAGCCTGTCTGCTGTGGGTAGGCTCTATACACCCAACATGGCGCCTGCGCATGCGTCAGTGTTCCCGCTTCTCGGGCGTGACCCTTGTGCGTGGATAGGCCTTGAGTCGGATATCTACCTTAACAAATAGCGTAGTTCACAAACATCTCTGTTCCTATCGGTGGGGCTTTCCCGCGGGAACTTACTGTTAGGAGGAGAGGTGTTAGTCCCCCTTCTGTTACCAGTAACTAGAGTGAAAGCACAAAAGGAAAGCTGCCGTTCGGAGTTAACAGACCTCATCTTTTGTAGTTGGAACTGGGTAGCCCTTCCTGAGATGCGTTCCTTCCTGGGTGTGGGTAATTTCTTTCCTGTTTAGGCTGCTATTAGGGTCCTGTTCCTGCTTTAAGGCTGCTAGCTCAAGACTGCTGCCAGGAGTTTGCACAGTATCAAGGAACACAGAAGGTTGTATGGCTCTTTTGAGTATGTAAAAGGTCGGTGTACCTGTGTAAGTGCTGTGATCTCAGGCCTTGGGTTTCCTTCCCTCTTGGGGATAGTGGTGCATGAAAAGCTTGACATGAGATGACAGTGTGTGCTCGCAGCCTAGAAGGCTAACTGAATCCTGGCCTGCATCAAAAGAAACGAGACCAGCAGGTCACAGAATCACACAGAATCACAGAATCATTACGGTTGGAAAGGACCCTCAAGATCATCTAGTCCAACCGATAGCCCTACACTACTCTTATCCCTAAATCATCCCCTGAAGAAACACATCTATCCTCTTCTTAAAAACCTCCAGGGATCGTGACTCCACCACCTCCCTGGGCAGCCTATGCCAATATCTTACCACTCTTTCAGTCAAGAAATTCTTCCTAATATCCAATCTAAACCTACCCTGGCACAGCTTAAGCCCATTCCCTCTAGTCCTGTCACTAGTCACAAGGGAGAAGAGGCCAACACCCACCTCCCTAGAATGGCCTTTCAAGTAGTTGAAGAGAGTGATAAGGTCTCCCCTCAGCCTCCTCTTCTCCAGGCTAAACAACCCCAGCTCCCTAAGCCTCTCCTCATAAGGCCGGTTCTCCAGACCCCTGATTAGCTTAGTTGCCCTTCTCTGCACCCTCTCTAGTAGCTCAATGTCCTTCCTAAACTGCGGTGCCCAAAACTGCACACAATACTCGAGGTGTGGCCTCACCAGTGCCGAGTACAGTGGCAAGATCACCTACCTGCTCCTGCTGGTCACACTATTCCCGATGCAAGCCAGGATGCCATTGGCCTTCTTAGCCACCTGGACACACTGCTGACTCATGTTCACCCAGCTGTCAATCAGCACCCCCAGGTCCTTCTCTGCTGGGGAGCTCTCCAGCCACTCCTTCCTGAGCCTGTAGCGCTGCTGGGGGTTGTCCTCTACTCTGCTTTGGTGAGACCCCATCTGGAGTGCTGTGTTTAGTTTTGGAGTCAGCTCAAGAAAGACATGGGACTGTTGGAGCAGGTCCAGAGGAGGCCACAAAAATGATCAGATGGAACATCTCTGGTGTGAGAAAAGGCTAAGAGTTGAGGTTGTTCAGCCTGGAGAAGGCTCCAGAGAGACCTTCTTGCAACCTTTTAGTGCTTAGAAGGACCTACAAGAAACATAGGGACAGACTTTTTAGGGGGTCCTGTTGCAACAGGACAAGGGTAATTATTTTAAACTAAAAGAAAGGAAATTAGATACAAGGAACAAGGGGTTTTTTACTTTTAAGGGTGGTGAAAAACTGGCACAGGTTGCCCAGAGAGGTGATAGATGCCCCATTCCTGGAAACATACAAGGTCAGGTTGTTTGGGGATTTAAGCAATCTGATGTCTAAGAGGCCTCTGCTCACTGCAGCGGAGTTAGACTGGATGACCTTTGAAGGTTCCTTCCAACCCAAACCATTCTCTGATTCTCTCTCTCTCAGGGTATTCACAGCCCTTGGGGGCTTTTGCTCCTTAAACAGTCCTAGTGGGCTATGCCGCCTTATATACAGCACGGCCCAGGCACATGCTCATGTCCTTCTATCTTTCAAATCATTCCTGGAGCATTTTCCAGACACAGCTGTCCAGGCTGGGCTGGCCCAACACGACCTCGGTGGCTGCTCATAGCTGAGGTACCTCGAGTCTTCAGCCGGCGTCTGCTTTTCAGAGGGTGGTATTACGTATGCTTCTAGCGCTATATTTGTAGATGATGATAACGTTTAATTATCGCTATCGGTTGGCAAGCAGCCCCAGCCGACAGTAACAACCACCACCACCACCCTCTCCGGGTCATCCCCCTACCCGGACCGCATGTCCCACAAGGCACCGCGAAGGTGCCTCACCTCCCGGCGTGCAGCGCAGCCGCACCTCCCCGCGGCCTCATTGGCTGCACCGTACACTCGCTCCGCCCTGCCGTGCGCCGCGGGTCTCTGTGGGGTCGGCCTGTTGCTGGGTCTGGGAGGGCAGCGGGCCCAGGGGCGGGTGGTGGCAGGGCCTGTTTGGTCCCAGCGGGGGGATTGCTTACCGGGCAGCTGTCTTGGCAAGGGGTGCGATGTGTGAGTACCCGCGCTGGGGAGAGCAGGGGCTAGGGGAGTTCCGTGGCGGCAGCGGGGGTGGTGGGATGTTGCTTCGGCCCTCTGGCGGGGGACGGTGTAGGGAGGGGAGTGGGGCAGGCCCGGCTTTTAGGGGTTGGGGCGGGCGTACGTTTTGCTTTGCATGTTTTATTGCTGCCGTGACCCCAGAGCTTTGCTATTCTGTTAAATGCAAGGTTTGTTAGAGCAGGTTCTCTGATAACAGATAAGTAGTTATCATGCTGTCTCTTCGTACCGGCCAGACCCGCTTGCAGGGTTGAGGTATGGCTTTGAGTACAGAGTTTCTTAGTGAACTTCCTCATAACGTGTAGGTAAAAGTGTGTAGTAGTGAAAGCGTGTATGAATATGGTGATAAATGCTTGGTAACCTGAAAGGAGTGGGACTGATAGTGTGAAACAAGTCTTCATAGTACAATGAAATAGGACGTATTTAAAAGTAATCATTCGTCATTGCAAGCAGAGTAGTCCATATGTAAGCTTAAATTATATTAAGAACTGTTCAGGGGTGCTTATGAACTTAAACTTGGAAAAAATTATGAACATTGGCTAGAAGTGGCATTGATGATCAAAGTTTATCCGTAAGTATACTTTATTGACAGTAGTTTGGTAAAAATGGTCTTGTGCAAGTAAGAAATTCTTGTTTTCGCCTTCCTCCCATGCTTTCTGAAGTGCAGTTTTAAAGAGCTTTGTAGAACTGGTGAGTTCTGAGGCATGACCCAAGAGAGAAGAGGATTGAGGTTTGATGGACTTTGTTTTCAGCATGAGTTCCTGAGACTGCTTTTCCTATATCTGTACAGGTTATTTCTTATTATTTGCCACTTCTTTCAGTCCAGCTTCAATTATTATATTAAACTAATTGACTGTTTTGCTAAACTTATAGATTTAGCCTAAAAATAATCAATTTAAGCCTTCCAAAAAATTTGTTAATGATTTTGCTGAAGTTTGAAAGTATCTCCCCATAAGCACTGCAGTATTTGGAATGAATTTTGCAGGTTCTAAGGGCCACTGCAGCATGGCTTTGTAACTTCTTACATTAGAAAATAGCCTCATATCCTGAAGTCTTTTCTGTTAAAGGTGTCTGTATTTTTTTTTAAGTCCTTGCATGAGTTCAACTGAACTGACAGTACAGGGTGCATTTGCACCATTGCATATGTTCCACTATTGACTGATTTTTATATGTAAAGTTTGTTAAATAGGTGCTGTGTTCCAGTGTTCAATTCCCAACAAGTCATTTGCTTTAGCCAAATGGTTGCTGTGGCCAAACTTTGGGTAACTTCTAGCCCATACGTTCATAAATGTCACATTTGAAGTGATGTCAGCTAAATGCATCTTCACATATGCAGGGCTGTGATATCCAGTACAAAGAATAACAGGAATCAGTATGCTATAAATACATATCCAAACTGTGGGCAAAGATGCTAAGACTTGTACAGTACTTCATGTAGGTAAAATTTAGATATTTTTCCATTGATTTTTTTTTCCACTTTATCTTGCAAAGACAATTCATAAGCTAACAGGAGTAAAATTTGAGTTTCATCGGAATAAAATTTAAATTGATAAAAATCTAACATCCGTAATTATTTCCTGTGAGCTCTGCCACCAGATGGCGTCCTAAGAGTTGAGATGTTTTCTGACTCAAGCTGTTTATAGGAAACGAGGGTACTTTGCGTTACAAATAACTTACTGTTTTTTACTAGAATATTCTTCTTATCTGTAGTGTAAGGAGTTTTTCTCATCTAGTTCTAGATAGTTTACATTTTGATCACATGTTGACAGAGCCACTAATATTCAACCCTGGGACAAACTGCATTACAGAGATGTAAGAATTCAGACAGACTCCTGTATTGCCTGGTTGTTAATGACTGCTATCTTAATGTCTGGGATCCCTAGCTTTAATCTACTTGGCACTAAATCTCCATATACTGAAGACTGAGTACCTTGGTCTGAGTGCCTCAAGTCACTCTCCAGTGGTTTTTTGTACTCTGTAGTTACTGTGTAAACATGAGAAACCCAGTGACAGACTGAACGCTCTCCTACACACTCTCTTGTGTCTATGTAGATCTTAGGAAGTCTGTGTCGTTTTGCCAAGGCCAAGTGCCTGTTTCCATGGAACTGCAGTAGTTGGGATGTATGGAGAAGTGTGGTTTGATTTGGCTTCTGAGTCCCTGTTCTTCTAATTGGTTAAAGAGACATAGTATGCATACCTGTGAAGGATATTTCTAGCTTAAATACCCTAGGAAGGGGGGAGGAGGGAAGGGATACAGCTAAATGTTACAGAAGTGTAAAACTAAGTGGTGGGCATTTTTGTCATTTTTGTCTATTTGTTGAATATCTTTCATAAAGTGACACGAGGTTATCAGAATAAACTTATCTGAATTCTTTTCTAAGTCACAGAAGTACCTAAATCATTTAGGTTACTTGTCCTGCATCTCGTGGATCACTGTGTTGCTTATTATTTAGACTTTTTCACAATCATTATTAATTATGTTTGATGCTGTAATGGTATTGGGGTAAAAAGACAATTCCCCTCTCCAAAGGGTGCTAATAGAGATCTTAGGTGGAGTACTATGTCCAATCTTGGACATTTCTTTTAGAGTGTTGTTGGCAGTTTGAATAGAAGAGCAGCAGTTTTAGTAAGCTCAGGAAATGTGATGTCTGAGGAAAACATGTGAAGAAGAGTTTGCCTACGTCTAAAACCAAACTGGGAGTATAGGAGAAAACAGAAGCTTTCCAGGTGTGTGTATTTTGGCTGTCCTAAATGGCAGCATACAGCAATGATGCTGAACAGTTCTCTATTCCAGTTAGGGCAGTGTATATTCCTGCATCTTCCAGCGTGTAAAAAGCTCTCATAAGTGAGATAGCAATAAGGTGTTTACTTTCACTAGGGAGGAACTATTACCTCAGTTTACTGGAATTAAAAGTTAAGTTTGGATGTTAGGAAATTATTAGCATTGCTTATATATAGGGAATTAGAAAGATGCAGTGACTTAAGGTGTATATATAGTCATCTGCTCTGTACCCATTCTTAGATTACCCATATAGATTAATAACTAATTCTTAGTTAAAATAAAAATACACATCAATGAACCCCCTGTGTTCATGCCAGGTGTCCCTGTATGTGTGCTGATCTGTTTAAGGTATTCCTCTACACTCTCCTTATCGCCAGTATACCTTCCGTCTATGTTGTAAAAGCCAGCTGTACTCACAGGATAGCAGATAGCATGCAAACAGTTTCTGCTAGAGATATTATAGGCTAGTTAGTGGAGTCAGCTTTATTGCTTTTAACAGGAACTTTGATCTGTGAAGTAACTCTTCTCTCCTTCTGGCTCAACTTGAAAGAAGTTGAGCAGTTGGCCACCTAGTTATAACATACGCTGTGTGTTAGTGCTGCTTCAGTGCTGAAGGGTCTAGAGTACCCTCAGTCTGCCATGTGCACGAAGTTAAATCTTGAAAAGCAGGGAGGAATTTATCTTAAAGTCTTGCTTCTGGTACAAGTAGTGTTTCAGCTACTGGGTTGTAATATAGTATCTCATTTGCCATGTTAAAAAAGACCCTGTGATTGCAAAGTAATTTGTACAGTGCATCGTAGTGCTAGATGAGAATAATGCTGTTACTTGTGATTTACCTTTTAAAGTCCTTAAGTTTCTGACTATTGATTGAGTTAGGTTGCACAAATCAGCATTTTGGAAGGGACGTTAAGGTGCCTTCCATGTGTGCCCAGTAGTAAT
Organism: Galbula dea; assembly: GCA_013399015.1. Classification (NCBI taxonomy): domain Eukaryota; kingdom Metazoa; phylum Chordata; class Aves; order Piciformes; family Galbulidae; genus Galbula; species Galbula dea. The sequence goes on along the minus strand of VWZX01004899.1, from coordinate 737,805 downwards.
GTCAAGGTAGTAGGTAAAAATTATGGTCTGGCAAGGGGAATGGCTAAAGGATTAAGATGTCTGAAGGGCAATGAATCTGTCGAAGAAAGATGATCTTTGAAAGTTGGTGCTTTATTCCACGTAAATCCTACCTGAGGTGATGAAATTGGAGCACAGGCCTCTGTCTTGTTATAATAAATTACTTGGTTTTGTACAACATTCTCACAGGGATACAGGGCTTTGTTTGGAGCAGTGTGTAGTACAGGGAAATGGTTTTATAGTCATAAAACTTTTCCTTAGGAAAATCTCTCTCTGTTACTAGGCTGTAATAAATCGTTAGTTAGCTTAGCAATTGCTGTTGCTTTGTAACATTTGTTTATCACAGTGGGTGGTTGGATACAGCTTTCAAAGGCCTATGTGGGATTTTCCAGTTTTTTTATGTGAAATGGCCAGGATCCTTGGCAGATTAGCAAAATAAATTATGCTGATAATCAAACTACATATGGTCTAGCCTAGCAGTGGTTCAGTGCTTTTCAGGGCCTAAATACACTTCCATTCCTAATTCTTCTGAGCAAGAGGCTTCTCTTCAAGTCATAATGATCTTGTGTCCACCACTTCCTCCTGTCAACAAACTGAAGATTTAATGAAGGCATTTTGTGGTGAGTTATTTCTTTCCTTTTTGCTCTCCTTTATGTTCTCTGTGGCAGCTGTAATACTGTTCAACAGCACAACTAGGATGTGTGCATTTGGTTTCTGCAAGGGAGAAGTCACTAAAGGAAAAGGAATGCCAGCCCTGTGAGAAGCTGAGGGTTGCTGCAAAGCATTCTGCCACAGTGAACTTCTAGACTTCTGTTCTTGTCAAGTGTAAAGTTTCCACTGCTATCTGTAGGGACATGCAGCATTTAGGCAGGCCTCTAGACAGGCTAGTGCTGCTCATCTCTTTGAGGCCTCCTGAGGATTTCTAGGCAGCTGGAATGCTGGGCTGCCTGCCCCACTCCGTGGCACTTCTGGCTTTATATAGTCAGAGTGTTCAGCCACTGATCCGTAGCAGATTTAACCTTGACATGCATTTTTAATGTATGTTATCCGGTAAGGTTGAATAACTGTGGACAAATGGGCGTTGTAGCAGGAAATAGTCTAACGCCTTATTTTCTTTGTAGACTATTTTTGCTTGTGAAAAGTGTTGTCCAAAATCTCTCTAGCATACTTGCTTAAGTTGATTAAAACTGTGTGATGTTTCCAAGCTTTGGGTAGGTGCAGGCTCTGGGCAAACAGCATTTACATCGCATAGTTGTAAAATGCATCCCTTCCCTTTAAACAGTCTGCAGTTTGCTCATTTTTCAGAGTAGCTCTTTTTCTTATTAACTGTCTGCAACAATTGATTTCCTATGCTTTGCAGCAAATTGGTGATTTCAAAAGCACAAACTGTTGAATCTGATAAAAGCTCGAAGGTTGCTTGGTGTCTAAAGTATGGGATTTTGGTTTGGTGTCTTTTTTGTTAAGAATTCAAATATCCTTGTGTTTATGTAGAGAAAGCTCTCTCTGAAGTTTCTCAGTATGAAAGTTTTGTGATTGAACAGAGCAGCGTGCTATGAGTTGAAATGTCATCACTGCCTACATGGCTCAAAAGCTGTCTGATTCTTGTCATTGTTGCATAGTGAAGGAATAACTTGAATTTGTAATGTTTTTCAAACTAGTTGATGAAGGCTGTTTTATAGTGAAATTGAACTACTTCATTAAAGTGAGCTGTGGGTTTTATAGCAGGATTTGGAAGAAGGCTAAGGCTGAAGGGAAGTGGTTTATCGCTATGTAGACAGTAAGTCAGGAGGTGATCTGAAAATAGAATGTGGGTCTGTAGAATCTGTCCCAGTCCCCGTAGCATCTACCGAATTTCTTCTGAGTCCTTGCTTCTAAGGACTTCTCTCTTTGGAGGTGAAAGTTTCCCTTTTCATAGTGACAACCAATAGCATTTGAATTCCATTAGTATTTTTAGTACTGTGTCATAAGTAATGCCCAGCTGATTGGGCAGTTAGCCTAAAACTCTTCCTGCAATCGTGTATAGTTACTATATGTTTTAATTAGCCAAAACAGGTGTAATGTTAGCTCTACTTGTGAAAGTTTTTAATGTTACGTGCTAAGTGGTGTCAGTAAGTAACCATGCTTTACTGGCCCACTTTACTGACCTCCTTTTCCTGATTTAAGTTCCATGCTGCTGTTTCACCCTCATGGTGGCTGAATTCTGTAAATACTTGAGTAATCTTGAACAAGATCCTGAACACATGCAGGATATTACTTTGCTAAACTACAAAGTAGTGCTAGAGAAGAATGTTGGGGGAATACAGAATATTTTAATGCCAAGGGAAGTGTCTGAAATTGATGCAAGGATTAACACCGTTGCTTTTCAGAAGTAACTTAAAATCATAGAATGGTTAAAGTTGGAAGGGACCTTTAGGGGTCATTTTGTCCAACCCCCTTGCAGTAAGCAGGGACATCTATAACTAGGTCAGGTTGCTCAGAGCCCTATCCAACCAGACCTTGAATGTTTCCAGAGATGGGGCATCTCTGGGCAACCTGTACCAGTGTTTCACCACCCTCACTGTGAAAAATTTCTTCCTTATATCCAGTCTAAATCTCCTGTCTTTTAGTTTTAAGCCATTACCCCTTGTCCTGTTGCAACAGGCCTTGATAAAAAGACTGTCTCCACATTTCTTTTAGACCCCTTTAAGTATTTATTAAAAGGCTGCAATAAGGTCTCCCTGGATCCTCCTCCAGGCTGAACAACCCAAACTCTCTCAGCATTTTCTCACAGGAGAGGTGTTCCATCCATCTGATCATTTTTGTGGCCTCCTCTGGACCCTCTCCAATAGCTTCATGTCCCTCTGCTAAGGACTCCAGAGCTGGATGCAGTACTCTAGGTGAGGTCTCGCTAGAACAGAGTAGAGGAGCAGAATCTCCCTCAACCTGCTGATCATAATGCTGGGGATGCAGCCCAGGGTATGGTTGCCTTTCTGGGCTGCAAGCACACGTCAGCTCTTTCAAGCTGTACCCCCAGAGCCCTCTCTGGAGGACTGCTTTCAATCACATCATCTCTGAGCTGCTATTGATACCAAGGATTGCCCTGACTCAGGTGCAAGACCTTGTATTTGGCCTTGTTGAGCCTCATGAGGGTTCACATGGGCCCAGTTCTCAAGCTCATCCAGGTCTGTCTGGATGGCATCCTGTCCCTTTGGCATGTCAACTGCACCACTCAGTTTGGTGTCATCTGCAAACTTGCTGAAGGTGCACTCAATCCCCCTATGTCCATGAAGAGATTAAACAGTAAAGAGAGGTCACAGTACAGACACCTGAAGGACACCACCTGTTACAGTTCTCCATCTGGACATCAAACCATTGACCAGTACCCTCTGGATGTGACCATCCAACCTATTTGTTATCCACTGAACAGTCCACCCATCAAATCCATCTCTCCAATTTAGAGAGAAGGATGTTGTGAGGAACCATGTCAAAGGCCTTGCACAGGTCCAGACAGATGACATCCATAGCTCTTTGCTTTTCCATTGATGCAATTACTCCCTCATAGAAGGCTGCTAGATTGGTCAGGCAGGACTTACACTTGATAAAGCCATGCTGGCTGCCTCAAATCACCTTCCTGCCTTCCATGTTCCTTAGCATAGCCTCTAGGAGGATCTGTTCCATGATCTTCCCAGGCACAGAGGTGAGCTGAGAGGTCGGCACATCCCAGGGTCCTCCTTGCTGCCTTTTTTAAAAACTGTGTGCAATGTTTCCCTTTTTCCAGTCACTAGGGACTTCACCTGGCTTCCAGGAATTACCAAATGTCATAGAGAAAGGCTTGGCAACTACATCAGCCAATTCCCTCAGAACTCTGGGATTCATCTCATCAGGTCCCATAGACTTGCCTATGTTCAGGTTCCTAAGGTGGTCACAAACCTGATCGTCACTTACAGTGGGAGAGACTTTGCCCCTCTGGTTCCTGTCTTGTGGCACACCGACTCAGCAGGTGTGAGGAGAGGAGTTGCCAGGGGAGACTGAGGGGGTGTCCTGCACATGGTGGGGAGCTGGACTAGATGGTCCTTGTGAGTTCCTTCCACCTCAGAATATTCTATGAAAAAAAGCTGTTGAATATCACAGCCTTCTCCTTGTCTGTGGTTACCAGCTCACCAGTTTTGCTCATCAAGAGAGTAGTCTTTCTTTGGCCTTCCTTTTCTGGCTGGCAGACCTGTAGAAGCCTTTCTTATTATTCTTTGCTTCCCTTGCCAAGTTCACATCTAGCCACGCTTTGGCCTTCCTGACCTCATCCCAATGTGACCAGGCAGTGCCCCTATACCCTTCCACGATACCTGTCCCTACGTCCAGTGCCTGAACAGTTTCTTCTTGCCCTTTAGTTTGACCATCAGGTCTCAACTCAGCCATGCTGGTCTCTTCCCTCCCTTGCCTCTGATTTCTCACACCTGGGGATTGAAAGCTCCTGCGTTCTAAGGAAAGCATCCTTAAAGATCTCGCCAGCTCTGTTCCACTTCCTTGTCCCTGAGGGTCATTTCCCAGGCGGCCCTGTTGACTAATTCCTTAAAGAGCTGGAACTCTGGTTTCCTGAAATTCAGTCTTGACTGTATTCCTCACCTGTCCCATGTTCCTCAGGACTGTGAATTCCACCAATGCATGATCAGGGCAGGCTGCCTTTGATCTTGACATCACCAGTGAGTTCACTTGCATTGGTGGTCATCAGGTCTAATATGGCATCCAACTTCCTATTAATGACATTAAAACAGCTCTCCTATATCCAAACTTCTTGTCACTTGTGTATAAGCATAAATAATTCTCTCAGATCTATTGTAGCTGCATAGATCCGTGTGTAAATAATATGTTGGTGTGCCCCTATACTCACCTGATAACCTACTGGAAAATCATAGAATCATAGAGTTGTCAGAGTTGGAAGGGACCTTAAAGATCATCTAGTTCCAAACCCCTGCCTGGCAGGGAAGGCTAAAATACCTTATTTTCTGTCTCTACTCATACTAGCTTAAACTTTTCTTAATTCCTGTCTCCGCTGAGATATGTTTAAAACCAAGGTATACCCTTCATATATGGTTTCAGAATAATTTCTTCCAAAACTTAGTATTTTTGTATTCTTTACTGCCATGAAGGTAGGTGGTTTTCCATGCACACCACTGATACCACATGCTTTGTATGAGCTAGGCTAATGCAAAGTTTTGAATGATCTTGTACATTTGTTGGGGGTCATCTGTCAAAATAAATAGCTGTTGCTAGCAATCCAAGTACATCAGGTGCCCATGCGATGAAGCTAGAGAATGCATATTTAAACACTACCAGGTATTTCGGTGAGATCAAGTATGACATCCTAGGAATGCTGGTTAGGGACTATAAGAGGATTATTAAATCTCCTGATGTGTTTTGAGTGTATTTTGGTATGGTGTGGATTTTTTTTAGGAAGGAACGTGCTTTCTCTGTTTTCTGAAAATGAAAAGGCTATTGCAACTCTCAATTCCTTCCCCTTTAAACTGGGCATATGCTGGTGCATACTTTAACTATAAATGGACATGCAAGTCTGGAAGAAAACAGTTATTATCAGAGATGCATGTTTTGGAATTAGAGTGGCTGTGGTTTTACTTGCTTATTTTTGTATATTTACAGTTGGGCAGTACCACTGAATGTCAGACCTGCTTAAACTCTAGGTAATCTGATAATCTAGGTAAAAATCCGGTTCTTGCCCTTTGCACACAGCTCGTAGTCAGTACCAGACTGGGAGAGTTTGATGCCCCTGCTACAGAAGGTTGATGATAAATAATTAGAATAAACTTTGCAGGATAAGTTATGGAGATGAGCTCTTGAAGAAGGCTCATGTAGGTTAAGTATGATGGTATTAGCTAAGTTAGCTCTGAAGATGGCAAAACTTGGAAGGACATTGAGGTACTTGAGAGGGTGCAGAGAAGGGCAACTAAGCTAATCAGGGGTCTGGAGAACAGGCCTTATGAGGAGAGGCTTAGGGAGCTGGGATTGTTTAGCCTGGAGAAGAGGAGGCTGAGGTGGAGACCTTATCGCTCTCTTCAGCTACTTGAAAGGCCATTCTAGGGAGGCAGGTGTTGGCCTCTTCTCCCTTGTGACTAGTGACAGGACTAGAGGGAATGGGCTTAAGCTGTGCCAGGGTAGGTTTAGATTAGATATTAGGAAGAATTTCTTGACTGAAAGAGTGGTGAGATATTGGAATAGGCTGCCCAGGGAGGTGGTGGAGTCACCATCCCTGGAGGTTTTTAAGAAGAGGATAGATGTGTTTCTTCAGGGGATGATTTAGGGATAAGAGTAGCGTAGGGCTATCGGTTGGACTAGATGATCTTGAGAGTCCTTTCCAACCGTAATGATTCTGTGATTCTGTGACTTGACTTTTTGTGTGGAAAGATAAAAATGGCTAGTAGTAAAAAAGGTACATTTTTTTCCATTTTAGGGACAGGAACTGCCTCTGCCAAGTCAATGAAAAACTACTATAATGCTTGATTATTCTGCATTTTGGTGTCTTTCAAGGGAAAGAAAAGAGCAAAGATTATACCCTGTTACTTATATCCTAGACTGTTACATACCCCTCTAATTTAATTGCTTTCCAAATACATACGGCATTTAATTTGACCTGCTACTTTCATTTGTGTATGTGCAAGTCTTAAGTAGATGAGTATTAATGTTTAATATTCTGGTGCAGAGTTTTGAATAATCTCATACTGTTGGGAATAACTAAAGAAAATCAATAGGTTTTATTACTGATTCAAATACAAAAGGTGTCCATATAGAGCCTGGTGTTAGAGAATGTGTCTTAAAATGCTGTCTAAATTGAGTATTTCAGTACATGCACTTGTGAATTTCTTACAGATGTTAATGAGAAAAATACTTAATTTAAATCACTTTAGATTTTATTTTGTGGTGAATAAATGGACTGATAAACCTTGAATACTAGTGGTCTTTGATGCCATGAATAGCCTTTTTTAATTTTCCTAGGGCCTTAAATATCTTACTTGAGCTGCCCTGTGTACTAAAATAAACATCTGTTTGCCCTGCTTGGTTTCCCCAGTTCTTGTCTCCCTCTCATAATCCTAGCTGAATCTGATTTGAATAGCTGAGAGGATTCCTGCAGATCTCGGCTTGTAGAATGAGTTACATGTCTTGGAAGACAAGGAACAAAATGAAAGAAAGGGAAAACTACTTTTTATTATAGCTTAATAAATTATTTTATCTTTCTTTGAAAAGTATTGACTGCGTAGGAGGTATGTACACTCTTAAAGAAACTCAGCACAACTGTTTCTGTGAACAGTAACTCATTTATACTTTCCTTACAAAAATAGATTAATTAAAAAAAAAAAGTAATTCTAAGTGTTGATTTTTTTAAAAATTATTTTTATTTGCAGGTATGGGGTAAGATCTTTTGAGAGTAATAAGCATGGTTCGAGAACGAAAATGCATATTATGTCACATTGTGTACAACTCGAAAAAGGTAAATAACTAATACTTTACATCTATTGGTGGATATTAATATGGAATGTATGTAAGAAATTCTTCCATTTAAAAATTTGGGGAAGTATGAGGGTTTTTCTCTCTACAAATAATGTATTGGTATAGGTCTATCACAAATCAAATAATATATTTGCATGTGCTTTAGAGTATCTTTCTTGAAATGAGCTGTGCTGTATGCTTGTTTCTGAATGTTAAAAATCCTGAAATATTTGATTTTTATACTGCTGTCTAAAGATACTGAAGTGAAAACCACTTGGCTATAAATTGTGATGTGTGAAGAATACTGTAATACACAAATGTTTTATTCATTTTGGAAGGTCTGCGTTTTTGTATGGAAGGAGAATTTGAAGTTACGCAGCACAGCAGGTGTTTTAATTAATGTGTCAATTTGGTGTATATCCTCTGTGTATTGTATGTAGTGCAGTGAAACTGAGTGCTTCTTCATGGACCTTCGTATATTGCTTAGCCACATGACACTGGATATCTTGCAAGTACAAATGTATTCATTCACACAACTCTTCAAATTGAAGCTGTTGCTTTCCCTTTGCAGATGGGACTAAAGAAGATAGTTATTGGTATCTGTTTGAAGATGTCCAAATACTTTGTCTGAAACAGCAAGAGAAATTTAATTTTTCTGAACTGCTTCCTTTTGTCAAGTTATGAACATTCTTTCTCTTCCAGCAGCTCTCTTTCAATAGCAATTAACAGTACTGCAGTTTGTGGATCAAGGGGGCTGTAAACAACAGGCTGACATGTTATGTACATCTCAGTTTCTGAAGTGCATCTAGCAGAGTAAAATAGTGTATGATGATGAAATTATGGCTGTGACATAATACTGAGACACCGCTCAGATTGCACAGGAAAACACTGGTTTAAGTACTGTGATTTCAGAGAGTGGTATCAATGAGACTTGTACTGAAAATGGTGATTAACAGTAATTTGGCAAAAATCAGTCTAATAAGCTTTGCTATATGCACTCCTGTTTGTCTTTCTCCTAGAATTCTGCTCCCTTTCTGTTGAATGCTAATGATGAAAGGCAATGTTATATGACTTCCTGAAAGTGTAGCTACTTGTGCTTTCATGGTCATAGAAATGGGAATATCAGAGCAGAGTGCAACTTTGAGAGTTCTCAAAATTGAGCATTTCAAATATGATACGTTATTTTGTTTTGACCAGTTTTACTTTTTTCTTCCTCCCATGCTGAAGGAGATGGAAGAACACATGAGAAGCATGCTTCACCACAGAGAATTTGAAAACCTGAAGGGAAGGTATGAGAACAGCCTTGCATCCTTCCTCTCTGTGAATTTTTGTATGCCACTTTCTGGAAGAACTCATGTCTTATTTCCTGCTGAGTTACACAGTTTATGCATTGAGTTGCATGTCTTATGATAAAGCTGGCATTGAACAAACAAATTCTTCTCTTAATGCCAGAGACTCAGGAGGCAAACATTGACATGGAAGAAAGCCCTCCTGTATTCTTGGACTGCAGTGAAATAAAACTAAAGAAAATGATTTTTAGGTCTTGACAGTTTCATGCTTGATTTCTTGGAAGCACTAGAATTCTGCCTTTGGCAGAATTAGGAAAACACTGGTATTTTCCTTATTTTATTTTTTTAAGTTTTCAATGATGTAGAAACAATTGTTGATCCTTTAAATCACTATGAGAGGACTGATATATTGTATATAAAGTCTGCATCTGCTTAAGTGACTGCCTTGTCCTCCAAATGCAATGCATAGCTGTGCCATTTACACGTGGAGAGGATTTTTCTGATGGCATTAGTAAAATTTACTGATTCTATTTGGTTATCTTATTTGGGTTAATGAGGTAGCCCAAAGTACAATACATAGTGTCCAGGCTTTTAGTATTTACTAGTGAGGATGAAGTGGGCAAAATGAAGCACACCCCTCTCTGGAAAATACAGACTGAATTTCTATGGTACTGACTTTGTAAATGATACTTACCCAAATGTTTCGTCTGAAATTAGTTAGGCTGCAACATACATAATAATTAAATGTAAAAAATGTAATTTTTATGAATTAGTCTGTTTAAATTAAAATGTCTCAATCTGTGCCTGAATGACTGCATTGATTAAATATCTTAAGTATGTTAGCAGGAAACCCACAGATTCCCAAGATAAATAGAAATAGCTACTGACACTCCATTAACCACTCTGATAAGGATATTGGCTAAATAATCGTGAGGGAAGGTGCATCTTTTCTACTTTTTCTCAGTGTATTTTTAACTTCCCCCCCCTCCAAAAAAAAAAAGGATCCATGTTTGTTGTTTTCCTTTATGGATCCTGGTTTTTTTTGTCCCAAGCTGTGAACTGTGTGGCTCTTGCAAGGGAGCTACCATGGGTGTATGCAGATCTGCTCATAGGAATTAAATGGCAGAACAGAGAAAGCATTGTGAAGGCAGGCAGAGAGTCCTAACTTGGTCCTGCTGAGTTATTTACAGTGGACCATACGATCATTACGTTTTGCCTGACTTTTTTTAACTGGTGGACATATTTTCCTTGTTTAGGTTTATTATTAACAGTGTATCTCCCTAACAGCAGAGTATTGAAAGGATTTGTCAGGAGAATGAATAAAGTGGTTTTAGATATCTGATTTTCTTAACAAAACAAACCAAAAAACTTTGAAATGTTGTAACCTTAATCCAGTATTCACTGAAACGTGAGTAAAACCATTTGTCAGACAGAGCTGTCAGCTTCCTCCAGCTGAAATAATTTCTATGTTTTTTTAAGATAAGTCCTCTAAAGTAGAAAGCAGACCTCATGCACACTTGAACCAAATAAAGTACAGTGAACTGAAGACACCCTCCCATCACTCACTGTGCTGTGGAGTCTTTGGATTCCAGGCAGCAGTCTCAGCTGTCCCAGTTTAGGTTGTGTTGTATCAGCATTGGCTGTATCCATGTGCTGCCTCCTCCCTTTTCTAATTTTCACTGGGGGAAGGCTCTGGGCAAGGATTAAATGTAGAAGCTGTCACCAGGCTTCCCTAGTGCAGCTGGCACCATGGATGCGCTTCAGAGCAGCTTCTGCTAGCTCTGTAAGCCTTCCACTGTGCCTCCTCGCTCACTATGTTTCCTCTGAAAAGATTTTGAGTACAACAATTCAAGAAGAATTCCTCCTCCAAATTAACACAGCTTTATTACCAAGTCTTTTACCTCTTGATTGTTGGAAAAAAATCTTTAAAACTGACCATCAAAAAACCTAAACCTTGAAAGAAAAGGCCAGAGAATTCAAGTAACTTAAATATACTGAGCAAACCCTCATTGCCTCGATCTCAAAGTACATTCAGAGGAAACAAAGTAAGACCAGAGATACCTGCCATGCCTGTTGGCAGAGCTGAAAGTCCACCCTCTGCCTCTCTTCCTAGGGACAGCAACCATGAATGCCGGGTGTGCAGGGTGACAGTGGTGGGCTTATCGGCATATGCCAAGCATATCTCCAGCCAGCTGCACAAAGACAATGTTGATGCCCATGACAGAAAAAAGGAAGAGGAAGAAGAAGCAGAGGATGAGTACTTTGACAAAGAAATCATACAACTAATCAAGCAAAGGAAGGAGCGGAACCGGTGAGTTTTCCTTTCTCCTCTTAAAATTGCTTTGAATGCAGTTAGGATGTGCTTCTAAGGCTTAAGTGCTTGTGAAATGTAAACTGCCTGTAGCCAGTGTGTACTTTAGAGAAAAATCCAAGAGACCTATATGGATATGGTAGTTTCAACATGTAAATGTGATTCTACTGAATGTTCTTTTTAGTTAATTTACTACTGGTAAGGAAATACAGCTGTTCCCCATTTGGATAAAACCAGTCCTAAGTGTGGAATCTTGTGGTTTGAAAGCTGTAATGTTTTTATTTTAATATTTTGTATCCTTTTCACTGAAAGGCTTAATAAATGTGACAGACATGCTAATATTGTTTGGGGTGGGGAGTGTCTATAGGAACCTGGCATTTAAGAAACTGTTGCTAAACATACTTTAATCTGTCTTATTTTTTATTTTAATTGGATTATTTTCTGTCAATATCACACTGAAATCTTACAATCCTTGAATGAAATTTCTTACCTGTTTTATCTTACTGCATACCATTAGCTAAGCATAATTCTAGTGGCTCACTAGAAATAGAAGGCTGCAGGGAGTATTAAGTATTGCCTTTTGTCTTCCATGTGGCTTTCCAAGTGTGTATTGTGCTAATATGATGTTCCAGTTGGGATACATTGTTTGAATAGATTTTAGGGCATTGTGAACAGACTGCCCAGAGAGGTTGTGGAGTCTCCTTCTCTGGAGATACTCAAAACCTGTCTGGACGCAGTTCTGTGTGACCTACTGTAGGGAATCCTGCTCTGGCAGGGGGGTTGGACTAGATGATCTTTCTAGATCCCTTCCAACTCCTAATATTTTGTGATTCTGTGATGATATTGAAGGGGCATATGGTTTTTGAAATCAGCTTTTGCTTGCTGTGGCTAGAAACTTCAGTTAGCATCTCCAAATGCACAGATCTATGGAGGTTAGTTGGTTTTGACACCATTCTGTTATACTAGGGTGTCCCTGTACTACACAATGATCGTATTTTTATACTGTTCAACCTAGGTAGCAGCAATGTCACTTTTCCTGGTCTTATGGTAAAGGAGTAATACTGTCAGGACAGTGGGATTCTGAGGCACCTAAAATCTTATAAAATGCCTCTGTACTGGATGCCACTTTGGAGGGGGGAAAAGTAGTACATGGATTAAGTTACTAATACAGCAAAATTGTTTCCATTAGATCATAATCTAGTTGAGTCAGCTCCTAGAATTTATGGTATCATTTAACATCGTTTCTATGAATTCTTGTCTTAGAGCTCACTTTATTTTATGCAGTAGGCCATTTCCCATTAGAAATTATGTATTTGTGAATCTTTTAGCAAAACTGGAATGTGTTGAAAAGTTAAAGGGTGGTACAGTGTGAATTTTCAGTGTACTCAAAGTAGTTGTTTTTGAGCAGTAGTGTGAAAGTTTCCTGTCTTGCTTGCTCAGGGATCTAGAATAAGAATGTATTTCTGTAATCAGTGTGTGGAAAAACTTTTAATAAAAACTCCTCACTTGGTAGAATAAATACTTAGAATGTGACCCTGGGAATAGCTGTCAGCATTAAGGTAGCATTTATCTTTAAATGTACATGTGATAATTTACCACGTGTTCACGGTAAGTTGCCAAGCACAAGTACTATTCAAAGGGTGGTAGATAGTGCTTCTAGGAGGTTCATACAGACTCAGCACTGCATGCTGTGGACTGGTCCAGTCTGTTGGTTAAAACAAGGCAAAATGTTTTTCTACCTGAGGTGCAACTTCTGTGGATGCTTTGCGTCTGTTTTAACTTAAGCTTTATAAACTGAGACATGATCTCAATTTTTTTCTTCAGTAAGTAGAATAACTGCTTTTCTCAGCCTAACTTTCCTTCTATTTTGTATCAGTTCACTCTAGCTACACTGTATAGCACCAGCTGAATAGTCTTCAGAAAATATAACCTGACTACTAATGAATTTTTCATCTGTAAAGATTACTCAAATTACAAAAATTATAGAACAGAAAGAAGCTTTCTTTTCATTTCTTCCTAGTCCAAAAACTAGTAAGTAGAAAGGAATATTTTCTTCTGAGTTAAACAGAAATATTTAAGAACTAGTCTGTTGAACTGTCCTGCAGCAAATCAATTGTAAGATTGTAACCAGTTCTTGTAAGAGTAATTTGAAATATCATATTTAAGTAAAGTACAATGTTACTTTTGAAGGTCAAATGCTACAGAAGGCTGAACAGTAAAGCAGCTAAATAAGCTGTTTCTTTTTATTTAAAAAGCAAACCAAAACATTTTCTTCCCAGTGCAAATACAATGCGTGAGGCTTGTGTTCTGTTAGATTTCAGTGGAATGACAGTAGAATTTAGGTTTTTCTCAATTTTTTTGTAGGCAAGCTGAACCAAGCTGTGCAAACAAAGAATTAGAATGTGATGATAGGAGATCACAGAGAAGGCGAGAAGAAAGATCTGCTTACAAAGAAAGAGAATTGTATGATCAGTCACTGAGGCATCATCATAATGCAACACAAAGGGACTGGAAGTGGGAAAAGGATAATTATATTAGTCCTAGACAAGGCAAATTTTCACACTGTCAGAGGAACCTTAATATAAACAGACATTCAGGTGGCCCAAGGGGGCGCTCTGGTTGGCACCAAAATGCTTCAGGAAGCTCTTCAAATCGGCATAACTATGGAAATTCAGGAAATGTTTGGCATCCAAGTGAGTGGGGAGGAGGAACATCAAATTGGCATCACTGTGGCAGGGAGAGAAATTCTACTTGGCACTCAGAAGGAACAGGTCATTTTTCTAGCTGGAATTCCAAGAGTTATGGAGGAAACTGGAAATCAAATCCTCACGGTGCACATGGCTGGAATTTTGGAAGCTCAGGAGATACATATCCCATAGAGCCAATTAAATATAACAAGGAAAGATATGCATGGCAGTGGCAGGAAAAAAACATTGATGCTTTGCCATACAGAGATAGAAAAAATAGGAGAGACTTGTTTGATTTTACTAGTGATAGACTTGCTTCTGAGGGGGCATTGGATTTTGGTACATCAAAGCAAACAGAAATCAAACCTTCAAGAGCCAGTGGAAAAAGTGGCAGTCCTTCCAGAGACAAAATGCATCGCTGGACTCCCTACCCATCCCAGAAAGCTGCAGAGCAGCAACCACGGTCTGAAGATAATGTTTCTAAAACTCCAGATAAAATGGATTCTGTATTTATGCCTCTTAGTGATGCGTTAATGAAAGAAAAAACTTGTGAAGCCAATATTAGCCTTTCAAAACTTAAAAACCAGGAAGCATCTTCCCCTTCTAAGGGAACCTCAGATCACCTTGATTCTTGCAAGGTAGTTAAAGATTGTTCCATTGGAGAAAAGCCTGACAAAGATGATGGCAGAAGTAATAGGATGCCATCACTGAAATCCCCTCTTCTGAACGTCACAGAGATGAAGTTATCTTCCCCAAAGCAAGACACAAATAGTATCTTAAAAAATATCAAGCTTCTGTTATCCTCATCTGGTGGCAAAAAGCAGAATCACTTGAATGCACTGAACTTGGAAACAAACAGTTTATCCTCTTATTCAACAAAGATGCATGGTGCATGTACTGGTAACTTACAAGACAACGAAGAAGTTCTTGGTAGCAATCTTGGAGAGCCTGTTAATAACTTAAGTGAAGCAGAACAAAATCCCAAAGACGTTCAGTCCAACCATTTCTTGCAAAATGCCTCCTTAAGCTCTTGCAAGGATACAAGTGACCAGAATAAGGAAGAAACTGGGAAAGCATCACCAAAGGAAGGGTTCAGACTAAATTCTTCAGAAGATGTGAGCGATGATGATCTAATGGAAAGTGAGAAGTCAAAAGCAAGACTTGTAAAGTTGGGTTCTTCTGTTAGTTCTTGTTTACCCTGTGACATTCCAGAAGGTAAACCTGCCACTTCTGAAAAGGAAGATGATGAAAAGCTAGCTGCTTCAGGTATCGTTTCTGCTGATACAAAAGATTGTACATTTCAGGCGGAATCCACAGATTCTTCATCAAGTGGTCAGGACCAATTGCATGTGGATTTGAAAACCTCATTACAGGATGGAGGAGGGGATAAGGAGCAAGTTAAGTCACATGATCACTTTGAAATGGAAGGTTTTGAAAATCCTTCAGATCATGAGCTGCAAAAAGGAGAAAGCCAGTCACCAGGCCTCCTTCTTCCTGACTTAAGCAAACTTGGCCTCCCTGCCTCTCTGCAGAGAGACCTGACACGACATATTAGTCTGAAGAGCAAAGCTGGGACACATCTTCCAGAGCCCAATCTCAATAACGCACGGCGCATTCGGAATGTGAGTGGCCACCGGAGAAGTGAGACTGAGAAGGAGTCGGGACTTAAACCCACCCTCAGGCAGATTCTTAGTGCTTCCCGACGAAATGTGAACTGGGATCAAGTCATCCAGCAGGTAACCAAGAAGAAACAGGAACTTGGCAAAGGTTTACCGAGGTTGGTATCTTTCACAGGTAACCTCTCTGTGTGCATGTTGAGGGAGGAGGATTGTTCTTCTCCAAATTTGAAATGAACATGAGTCAGCAGTGTGCCCAGGTGGCTAAGAAGGCCAATGGCATCCTGGCTTGCACCAGGAATAGTGTGACCAGCAGGAGCAGGGAGGTGATCTTGCCACTGTACATGGCACTGGTGAGGCCACACCTCGAGTACTGTGTGCAGTTTTGGGCACCGCAGTTGAGGAAGGACATTGAGCTACTAGAGAGGGTGCAGAGAAGGGCAACTAAGCTAATCAGGGGTCTGGAGAACCGGCCTTATGAGGAGAGGCTTAGGGAGCTGGGGTTGTTTAGCCTGGAGAAGAGGAGGCTGAGGTGGAGACCTTATCGCTCTCTTCAGCTACTTGAAAGGCCATTCCAGGGAGGCGGGTGTTGGCCTCTTCTTCCCTGTGACTAGTGACAGGACTAGAGGGAATGGGCTTAAGCTGTGCCAGGGTAGGTTTAGATTAGATATTAGGAAGAATTTCTTGACTGAAAGAGTGGTGAGATATTGGCATAGGCTGCCCAGGGAGGTGGTGGAGTCACGATCCCTGGAGGTTTTTAAGAAGAGGATAGATGTGTTTCTTCAGGGGATGATTTAGGGATAAGAGTAGCGTAGGGCTATTGGTTGGACTAGATGATCTTGAGGGTCCTTTCCAACCGTAATGATTCTGTGTGAATTCCAGAATCCTAAAACTAAGACTTCAGAATTAAGCTTGCTATACCATGACCTTTTGCATGTACAAGTAATTTGGAGTTTTTATGATTGCTTGGTGCTATGGCTGTCTGCCTATAGATAAGTAGTTGTAGTCTCCTGCTCCTGAAAGATTCTGAGCTGTTCAGAATTGTTGCTTAATTATCAGGATATGGAAACTAGCAATGTATTTGCTGTTCTAGTATGTAGAAGAGTGTAAAAATACACTCAGGATGTGAATGGTGCGATGACAGTTGCTTATTTCTTCATTTATTCAGGCCTACAAGAATTGCTTGCATTGCTGCAGGCAGAATAAATGCCTCCTCTTAATTTGTTAATCTTTTAATCTGATACACAGTTTGGTTTTGTGTTTAGATAAGCAATTCTATAATACTTCACTTCTGAAATTTTTCTTTAAATCAGAAGTTTTTGAAGTGTCTTGAAAAGATGTCATATTTGCTTATTCCATATATGGTTTAGAATAATTATAACAACATGATCTCTGATTTGGAAATTGTGCTATCTGTTTGTAGGCACAAATTTAATTTTGTGATACACAAAAGATATTCCACTGCCATATGAGGCAGAAAGCATAGAAGACCAGTGTAATGAGTTGGTCTCTTAAAGCAGTAATTTGCATTTGGGGAAAGGAGAGACTTTTTACTAGATTTAGCTGGCTTGTTGCATGTGTATTTATTTTTTCTTTTTCTCTTGTTAAAGGTTTGGCATAGAAATGGTGCCTCTCGTTCAAAATGAGCAAGAGGGCCTAGAACTTGGTGAAGAATCTGAGCTGTCTACTCTGGAAGGATTCCAGTGGGAAGGGATTTCCTTAGCGGTGCCTGGCTCAGCCAGAAAACGTAGCTTTTCTGAAAGCAGTGTCATTGCAGACAGAAATCCTTCTGCTTATAGCTTCTTTGGTGAACAGGCCAAAATCCAAGAAGGTGGGCAAAGGCAAATGATTGGAACTGGCCACTCACATCATATAACATTTGGGTATGAGGCAAGTGCTGAAGTAGAGGCTGACTTCAAAAGGGAGACATCTTCTTTTCCTTTGTCACCAGTGATGTCTGAAAGAACTGAGACTAGTGGAAGGAGACACAGCCTACAGATCACCTCTGAGGTCACAAGCCTGACTAAACAAGACCAGGAGAGCCCAGAGAAGAGAACACCTCTTCTTGAAAAACAAAATTTACTGGAAATCTCAGAAGAAAATCACACAGCTTCAAATAATGCTTCATTTCTTGCGGTGTCTAATAACGTAGATGCAGCTACAGACAGTAGCTGCACATCTGGTACTGAGCAGAATGACAGCCAAGGAATTGGAAAAAAACGAAGAGCAACTGGAGTAAGTGTGCAGTTGGGGCTTTTTCCATGTCAGTGGTCATTCAACCTTGGGTTGATTTCTGCAAGGAGGACTTTCTCCATTGGATTGTTGTGTAATGTACAAACTAATTTGCTTGCTTGATTTAATTTTCTTTAAGAAAATCTTTTGTATTTCTAGTGCAGGACTTCTGCTTGGTCTATTTTAATTAGTGGGAACAGCAAATGCTCATTAACTTTGATTTGGTAACTGGAATGCTATGCTGGTAAACAAGTGCTATTAAAATATTTCTGTGGAACTACTTGGTGGTGTAGCAAGGATCCTAAATTTCAAAACTTAAATGGAAGCTAAAAATTTGTACTCCTTAGATATTCTTGGTTTTATGGTCAAGCAAGGAAAGAGAACCCTTTTTACAAAATTATATACTTAATTTTGTCTTCAAAACTGAATTTTTTTTCACTGTTCTTTCTTGGACTTACCCAAAAGAAGAAAAAGATATTTCTAAACAAAATATTCAAAGTAGTTTTGTTATATGCAGGAAGCAAAGGTTTAATTCCTCACAGATTTAGTTCTCTAGACCTTCAACTAAAACTGTAGAGCAGAAAATCTGACCTAAATGTGGTCTTAAACATCTGAGCAAGTAGAAGGCTGTTGATTTATTTAGCATTTCTTCCCTGTTGAGGTGGAAACACGGTACTCACTTTGTTGTCCTACCCCTTTAAAGGGCAGAGGGAAGATGAGTTGTATGAGAATGTGCCAAAACATTTTTATATTCTTCTCTGTGCATACAGGTGATGGTTGAAAAGACAGTGGATGTTTGAACTTTTGATTTAGGCAAAATTGCCCTTGTAACTTTTGTTAATAAATTATTTTACTTGCAGGAGGGATCTTCTCCTGAAATCCCTAGTCTAGAAAGAAAGAATAAGAGAAGAAAAATCAAAAGTAAAAAAGGTGAGTGACTCTCATGTGTATGTGCATCTGATATAGAGGTTATAAATACCTAGTGGTATTCTGACTTAGCTAAAATGGTAGCTCCTTAACATTACTTTGGTGCTTCTTAGGCTCTTATTGAAGATATAGGGTGCTTTGAAGTCTGTAACACATTGTTCTCTGAAGATTCCCATCGTAATTTGTCAGAAGTTAGGAAGACTTTGTGCCTCCTTTCTGCCTTCAGTTCACGTTCCCAGTTGCACAGATGGGACCTCTGTTTCTCCTGCTGATGGAAGAGAGATTTGTTGCCTCTTGGGAGGGAAGTTTTGAAGGGAGAAGCACCTGTCACTGCCTTCTAATTCAGCTGTGCAGCTTTCCCTTTTTAATTCTTGGTGGCCTTTTTTATTTTTTGACTCCTCCTTCCCTGTCTTTAGTGGAAATGAATGTGGAATGCCTCACTCCTTCCTGGCCCTAGCCAAAGAAAACTTTATTTTGGCATTAGACAGGTCTTTCTCAAACATGTCTAACACATCCAAATCACCGCATATAAAAATGAGCCATCTGTGTTTTAGGCAGAATGTTTTCTTTGGGAACTAAATAATTGTGTCACCATCTAGGAGCTTTGGGGTCCAGAAGATAGCTTTCAAATGTTCCATTTGTCTTTTTAAAAAATTATTTATTTATAGTAAGAGTTATTTGGAATGCGGGGTAATTAATATGGATCTTCTTGTGAAAACTAGTATTTCACTACTTGAAAAAGTGGAGGTTTTTTATCAGCCTCTGTCTTAATGACTAGTGGTTTTTATGGAGACTAATAAAACATTGGGCTTAGTAAATGTCTCTTTCCCATTACTTTGCTTCAGCATCATTGCTATTTTAGTAAATCCACTAAAGATAACTAACCTGGATGAAGCTAAGCAGTGCTCAAACTGAAACTTAATTGGCTTGGAGAATCTCTGTAATGTCAGGGGACATTAGTAAGTAGTGTAGGAGGATCTTACACTGAGTACAGTGCTCAGAGACTTTCTCAAGAGATTGCAAACGTGAATGACATGGCCCAAAAATTTTTTTTTTGACCTTAAGTTATTTTTCTCTTAAGCTGCCTTTCCTCAGCTTCTGGATTAACTGAATAATTTAAATATTTTTTTAATCTTAAATTTTCCTTTGCCTGTTTGATTATATTAATGGAAAGTGTGTATTTGTACTTTCTATATGTGTGTACTTCAGGAAAAGATCTTTGTGGAAGAGAATGACTCTGTTTGACTAAACTAGATCAGTGTCAGAAGAGCTATGATGAAAATAGTTACTAGAGTTATAACGTCCTACAAAGAGGAATACCTGACTTTGCTCTTCTTCATGTGGATGTGACTTTTCTTGTGCATAGGTATTCCTTTTCAGCTTCTTGTGTGACTCTTGGAGCTTGACCTAATTTGTGACTTTTACATTCTGAGGTGGTAGTATTTATTGAGATACCACGTGTAGTGTATTTTAATGTATTGCCAGGTATAATTCTACTCAGTTTTGTTTCTTTTTCAGAGCGTTCGCAGGTAGACCAGTTGTTGGCTATTTCGCTGAGGGAAGAAGAGTTAAGCAGGTCCCTGCATAGCGTGGACAGCAGCCTCTTGCAGGCTAGGGCTGCCCTGCAGGCTGCATATGTTGAGGTTCAGCGGTTCCTTGTATTAAAGCAACAGGTAACAATAGGCTTTTGAGACTGTCTGAACTAGAAGGTAGGAGCCTGTAAAACTGTCTTAAGTAGGACTAATTTAAACCACAACTGTTTTGCAGATAACCATGGAAATGAGTACACTGAGAAGTCAGAGAATCCAGATCTTGCAGGGGCTACAAGGTACAAGATACCATAAAGCTGCAATAGTGGAATGCTGATTCATATTCTTTGAACTTGGCAACTTGTAAAAATTCTTAAATTCATACATTTAAAATGTACAATAAAACTGTAGACTTTCACTGTTAAAGTCTTTATTATTCAAGTGTGATTTATCGTCTTTGGTAGTGCCATCTAGTGGATTTGTAATAACTATTTCTCTTCCTTGTTTGTATCCCCACAAGAAACAAGCTCTTGGCACCACTAAGTTTTACAGTAAAAACATGAACGTTTTTGTTCTGTGTGGGTTTTTTTCTCTTCTCTTTTGCCATCAGAAACATATGAACCTTGCGGACTGTCGGAGCAACTTTCCTGCAGCATCTTAAGTGAGAGAAGAAATAGCAAATCGCAGATGGCAGATGGTTTAACTCCTGCAGGCTCCTTCCTGCCCCTTTTGGACACTTTGTCTTCTTCTGTACCTCCACTGGGAGATTCCATTCATGTAAACGTGCCGTCACCATTCCAGTCTTCTAGCGTCACACCAGCTGCTTCTCCTGACTCCTCAGTACAAGTTAAACGTGAACCTGTGCCTCCAAAAGGCTCAGAAGAAAATGTGAATGCTATACTCCAGAGCTCTCTATGTGCTTCACGAGCAGAAGAGTTGAAGCAAAAGGATGGTATGTGTGGCTTCCCTTTGTTTTAAGAAAACCAGCTTTAAGCAAACAAGGAAACTTTTTTCCCCCTAGAAGCATGTAAATTGAATCTCAAGCCTGCATCTTGTTGTACAGGGGTAAACTGCAGTTAACTCGTGTAGGACTTTGTCATCTTAACAGTCTTAGAAGTGAGATCCTTACAATCCAAATGGATTCTATGTTTTTGAAATTGTTAAGGACATGGAGATTGTAGTGCAACGTAAACCTTTCCTGGCACAGCTTCATGCCATTCCCTGGGGTCCTGCCACTGGTCAACAGAGAGGAGAGATCAGCTCCTGCCCCTCTGCTTCCCCTTGTGAGGAAGCTGTAGACCACGATAAGGTCTCCCCTCAGTCTTTCCTACTCCAGGCTGAACGAACAAAGTGACTTTAGCTGTTCCTCATACAGCTTCCCTTCCAGACCCTTCAGCATCTTTGTGGCACTCCTTGGGAAGCTTTCCAACAGCTTAATATCCTTCTTATATCGTAGTGCCGAAAGCTGAACACAGCACTCGAGGTGAGGCCGCATCAGTGCAGAGTGGAACTATCACCTCCTTTGACCAGCTAGAAATGCAATGTTTGATGCTCCCCAGCAACTTCAATAATGTGCCCCACTCCTTTGGGTTTGGGTACACAGATAAACAGTTTATCCCCCAGATGTGTTTTTTAAAGTCTGCATAGCTGACTGAAACAGCAGGTCTGCATGTGCACGTAGCTTTCAACAGGAATGTGTACTTTACAGGCACAATTAAGTACTTAAAGAGAAAAATTCAGAGAAAGCAATTTTGCATAAATATTTCTTGCTGTACAGCTATAATACAACACTAATCTGTTTTCTTCAGAAGAGACCAACCAGAAAACTCCAGTGTATCCAGTTATCTCTGCAACCATATCCCTACCAGAGCTGGCAGCTTGTATTCAACACACTAATGAAGATGTTCAGAAGGCTGCTGTGGACAGGGGAAAGACTGGACTTCCTGAGAGCCTTTCTCCTCATTCACTGTTTCTTTTTGGGAAAAGAGAAGCAGATGATACAGTGACTGGTACCTTTTTACTGGATCAGTGTAGCCCTTCTCTTCCAAAGCATTCAGTCCTTCTAGAAAAGCCAATGGATAAAACACTCAAATTGTCAGCAGAGCCATCTGAGGAACAGAAGGCAACCACTGTAGTTCCAGCAGAAAAAGGGAACAAGAGAAGGAGAAGGTTAAGGAAGAAGAAAACTCTGAGGGCAACCCACGTACCAGAGAACAGTGATACAGAACAGGATATAATTGACCCAAAACCTGTGCGGAAAGTCAAGAGTGGAAAGGTTCCTAAAGGAGAAAAAGTTACTACATCCACTTCCACAAGACAGGAGAAGGAAGCTACTGTTCAAACAGAAAGAAACAAAGATGAGAATGACAGTGATGCTTCTCTGGAACTAGTGGAAGTTCCAGCACCCCAGTGTGAGGTGGTTGATGTTGGTTCATCAGGGTCGGGAGATGAGAAGTCAGACAGTCCATCAAAGAGGGGTTCACACAGCTCTGTGGATCAAGCGGTCCGAGAGGTGTCTTCCTCTGGTTATGATGAAGTGAGCTCTACAAGTGAGATTGGCATAAATTATAGGGATGATGGGAAAATAAGGTGAGGTTCTTATAGATCTCTCAAAAGCATCAGCTTTATACAGTATTCCCAAGAGACCTCTCTTTTTTTCTTTTCCTTTTTTTTTTGTTTGTTTGTGGGTTTTTTTTTCCTTATTCAGAAAGCCTTACAACTTCAGTAACTTTTAGTTTCATTCAGGAGTGAAATAAGAGGTAAACTTAAAATTGAATTTGCATTTGTGGTCCAACAAATGAATGTCTTGTTATCTACTAATTTCTCTGAGTACAAGAACAAAGCTGCCCTCTATGGAAAGTTTGTTTATCATAGCCTATGTGCTACTCATTGCAGAGTCGTGTATTCTGGAGTATTATTTACATCAATATTTTATCTGAAAATGAACATGCTAGGTCTGATCTCATTACTCTTTTATTTCTGTGTTACAGTATGGCTGAGGCACAGACTTCCATGTCATCACTAAAAGGATCCAAGAACTCCTCAGGTATATCTTCTAAGCTTCTGTTCTGATGCTTTGTATATCGCATCTTACAGGACTTAAGAGTTTAAATCTCCATCAAACTGCTTCCAGAAGGGAATTTTGTCCTGAAGATAAAACCCTGCACTGAATACTGAAGTGAAAAGTGATGCATGCTCACTTATGTCACCTCTCATTGAATGCTTTGTACCTTGACCCCTCCACGTCCCCCTGCCCCTCCCACATAAACACTTCTGTTCCAGTCTCCATAGAGCTGTAGGACAATAATACAGTCTTTTTGCTATTTTAAAGGTCTTTCTGGCACTTTATGTTGCCATCTGCCCCTTACAGGCTCCAGCTGGCACCTACAATGAAGTCTGACTTTAAGGTGCTGAGCCCATGAAATAGTTCTGCTTTTTGGTAATAAAACCAGCAGTAGTGTGTTTGCTTGAGTGTACATGTCTGTGTCCTACAGAACTGTCTTCAGAGCCAGGTGAGGATGAAGAACCTACAGAAGGAAGCTTTGAGGGACACCAGGCTGCAGTGAATGCAATTCAGATTTTTGGGAATTTGTTGTATACCTGCTCAGCAGACAAAACTGTTTGTGCCTACAATCTGGTTGTAAGTAAGGTTGTGGGAATTGTGTTACTTTAATTGTAGTCACAAGATTGGAATTCTGTTTTTGTAGAGCCTTGCTATATAGTTAAAGAAGCAGCTTCTTTTTCAAGCACCTAATTTTTTTTTAGGCTATTCTTTTCTTCAAACCTCCCTTCTCACCCTCCTCAACTCCTTTTTCCTATGAGAGGGGTAAGGGAAGACAGATTTCTGCATGTATCCTACTTTTGTTAGAAATGCTACTCTAGTGTGTCAGGCACAGATCCCAAGAGGCATTATGGGCCTTTATCTTGACAGATCCTATGCTTTCCTTTTCAGAGCAGGAAGCGTGTGGCCATCTTTGAAGGACACACTTCAAAAGTGAACTGCCTCTTGGTCACTCAGACAAATGGGAAGAATGCTGCACTTTACACTGGCTCCAGCGACCACACTATCAACTGTTACAATATCAAGGTACTCGAACTCTGTATTGGTTAACAGGTAGTGCATTTTTATGTGAGTGTTTCCTTGCAAACATAAATGAAAAAAGCCTTTTAAACTCATAGTAGCTGTACATGAGCCCACTTCGTACCTCATTATAGTGGAGCAGGAAAAAAAATCCCTAAACCCTAGCCAACCATTAAGTGATTTACCACCCTAATCTTTTGGCTAGCTTGTCAGCAGAATTTTTGCCAGTACAACATGATAGGATCATGAATGTTTGAAGCACCAAAGTGCAGGGTTGTTGTCTGGCCATAAATATCCTGTTTGTCTTCCTGTATTTCTAATGTATGGAAGGCACTGCTCTCTTTGTAGAGCAGCTATAGAAAGAACAGATATCTGTTATTCTGAAGGTAGGTGGAAGAGAAGACTGAGAATTCCTAAAGGACTTCTAAGGATAAATGATAGGAAGGCTTGTCCAACCTGTGACTTAAAGGACTAGAGAGCAAATATCTGCTTCAGGGGCAAACTGCCATGCTTAAGCTTATGATTCATGGCACTTCTCTGGGGAGGACTTCATGGAGATTTCTCAAACTCAAGCATGTAACAGAGTGTCTCCTATCTGTCTACCTATAGTCTAAATTTCTATATACATTAGGGGTCGTGACTAGAATAAAGCTTTTAGGGTTATGACTGATTGCTGAAATACAGTCAAGTATCAGAGGTGGGAGTGAGTTGATTAAAACCATGATTGAACTGCTGTGTGACGCCATACTTTCAGATGTTTTTCTCCACCTCTGCTTCAAAAAATGCATCTTGTAGGTGAAAGTCATCATTCACTTCAGGTTTTTTTTTCCCTGAGTGTTTTAGTTAATGAAAAGCTTTAAATACTTTTTTTTCCTACCAGACCAAGGAGTGCATGGAACAGTTTAAATTGGAAGATCGAGTGCTCTGTTTACACAGTCGATGGCGGATCCTTTATGCAGGCCTTGCAAACGGCAGTGTGGTTACTTTCGGCATAAAGGTTGGTTTGTTTAAATTTTGGCACCTCAAAGCCTGTTGCAATACTGTTTCTCTCCACTTTCTGTTTCTTTCCATTCTTTCTCTTGAGTACTAAGTGTATTTCTAGTGAAAGTGTTTTGGTATAAACTGTCACTGTTGGCCCGTTTTGGTCCTTTGTTTTGTTAGCGCATGAAGCTGGCCTATCTCCCTTTCCTTCTGATTATCTTTCTCTTAACTGCTCTGTTGTCATGTTTTCCTTAAGTTTTCACCTGGCCTACCAGTCATGTGCCATGATAGTTTCTGACACAGTTCATTCTGTGAGTCCTCTTTCTTGCCCATCAAAGTAGCATGAGAGACTTTAATGCATTGCTGGTTTTGCTTGCTCTGTTTGCAGTTACAGAAGAGACTCATTCATATGGTCTTCTGGCAGAGGCTTAATCAGCAGTCCCCATAATATTTAAAAGTGAATAAAAATCATTACTTAAATTATTTTTATGATCATTCTTCTCAGGAATCCTAGACTAATTTCTCAGATTTATCCTTACAAATTTATCATGTTTTGCTTTTTTCTCATAACATTGTTTCTTCTCATGTTCTAACTTGGAAGGAGGATTTGCTGGACCTTTCCTAACTAAATTAGTTTTTTAAAGGACAGAAGATCAAAGCCTAACATGAGTTATTTCCTTGATTTGGAAACTTGGTTGTTAAAATCCAACTCTTACCACTGCTGAAATAGTGTGTTACTAAACTGAAACCTGATGCTATAACAAGTACAACAGAAATAGGGCTCAGTGGTCTAGTTAGTGTCACAGGAACATTTTGATTCTTAAATACCTTTTTTCTTTTCTCAACAGAACAACAAGCATGTTGATACCTTCGAATGCCATGGCCCTAGAGCAGTAAGCTGTCTAGCCACAGCTCAGGAAGGAGCACGGAAGTTGTTGGTGGTGGGTTCCTACGACTGCACCATCAGCGTGAGAGATGCAAAGAATGGGCTGCTGCTCAGAACCCTGGAAGGTCACAGCAAGACTATACTCTGCATGAAGGCAAGGGTCTCTAAAAATACAGTTTTGACAAAGAATGCTTAAAAAGATGTTTCTTCCTCTTTTAACAGTGAGCAGATTGTGGTAGGAAATGGAAGGTTTCTCTGTTTTTAAATTGGAAAGGCTGATTCATTTGGTAGGAAATTTGTCTCTGTCTGGCTGCCACATCTCCTCTTCCTAGCAAAACTGTTGGAGGTGTTAGAAGATTCAGGGAATCTTGCAGTGTGAGTTTGCTAACAGAAGGAAAGTTGGGAAAAAGATAAAGCTAATTTTCACAACTCTGATTGTACAAACCTCAGAGGAAACTGGAAAAAATCTGAATTTAGAGAAGTATTCTTTTTAACAGAAAAATCACTAACACTTATTTCCAGGTTTCTGGCGTCTGAGATTATATGCTGGAACATAGGCCTGTCTGACTGCTTTGCTCTGACTGCCGTCGTGCAACAGATAGCGGATGATTTCCACTGGTTGTTTTTATTATTTCAGATATTATGGTGCAGTAGAACAGCCTTTTTTGCCTGGTGGACTATCCTTGTTCTGCTTGCATGACAGCATACTCTGGTCCTTGGATTTGTGATGGTTCTGTTAATGCTCTAAGTTAGTACTTGCCAGGAGCACTCTTTCTTATGTGGTCAGAATGTAAGCACGCAGCCCATCCAGTATTTTCAGGAAACAATGAACTTTACTGTGTATGTGCAGAGCAGCTTTCTGCATCCAGTTTGCTTGGTCCATGATCTGCTCCTGAGCTGTCTCTGAGAATAGTTCATAAGGATGTGAGTTAGCATTGTGGGCAGAAAGTTAACAGCTTCTAATGTCAGTTGTGAAGTGTCAAAAGTCATCATTAGGATAGCATAGAACATTTTCTAACTCTTATGTAGAGGACTCAGTGCATGCTTTTTTTTCCACACTCTGCATTGATTTTAAGACTGTCAAAGTTAGAAAATACTACAATGCAACTTTAAACTGCACAGCATTTTAGTGTTTTGCTTGCCCATTTCTCTATCTGTTACAAAAATAAAACCTTTTTTTTTTTTTTTCTAAAAGGTTGTGAATGATCTGGTATTCAGTGGCTCCAGTGATCAGTCTGTCCATGCCCACAACATTCATGTAAGTCTCATATAAAAAGTTGAAATGACTTTTGCTATTAAGGCAGTGAATTCCTGTACTATAAAGTCAGTATTTCTAGTGACTGGTAGGGCAGTTTGCTTCCAGAAAAGGAAGCCATATGACTTTGTTAATGTGACTACGCACTATAGTTAGTTAAGGAGGCATGCAGAGGACACATAACATGCTGTGGAGAGGGTTCAGAGCAAAGCCGTGTGAGATATTGTGGTGGAGAAAGAGTTTCTTTATCATAGGAAAAAGTGGAGGAGCACATAGTCTTCCAAACTAGCTGTTTCAAAACAGTATAACAGCTTATAATGTTGTGAATGCTTTGCTTCTAGCCTACCACTCTCTTCTTTTACACCATCATTCCCCTGTGCTAGCAGAAGCATTCATGTAATTATGCAATAATTTGGATTAAGAAACCTATAAGAGGTAAATTTTAGTTGACAAAAATTGTATATTTCCATGTATTTCTCTAAATTGCTCACTGATCGCTTTTGTGGCTACATAAATACCACTAGCAATAATAAATAACACACTACTGGTCACAGGATGTGTTGAAATAATGTAACTAAGGATGGAAAGAGAACTAAACACTTTCACAGTGGAATATATTTCTGTTGTAATGGAATGGCTCTGTGTTAATGTGAGCAAAGAAAGGGATTAGTAGTTTATTATTGTAATCTAGAAGTACCTTCATGTGAAATAGAAGTCTAATAAGGGGTGTTTCTAGTTTGGAGTAGTGAGCATTGCACATAGCTACCCTAGCTAGGTTAGGTAAAACATTTTTGGTTTGTTATTTTTTTTGGAAGAAAAAAAACAACAACCAAACACCTGTTTGCCTTTGCTTTTTGTTGATGCAGACTGGAGAGCTGGTACGGATCTATAAGGGCCATAACCATGCAGTAACAGTTGTGAATATTCTTGGGAAAGTGATGGTGACAGCTTGTCTGGATAAATTTGTTCGTGTTTATGAATTACAGGTAAAAAAAGAGATGATTAGTAATGACATTTACCTAATATGTGTTGATTACTTATTTTGAAGCCAAGTAGAATTAATCTTTTTGCTTGCTGGTTTCTGGCCCATCGCTCCTTTTCCTGTCATTCAGAATATATAGT
Organism: Galbula dea; assembly: GCA_013399015.1. Taxonomy (NCBI): domain Eukaryota; kingdom Metazoa; phylum Chordata; class Aves; order Piciformes; family Galbulidae; genus Galbula; species Galbula dea. The sequence goes on along the minus strand of VWZX01004899.1, from coordinate 709,398 downwards.
TGTCTCACCAGCCAAAATACATGAGTTTTGATAGACTATAAACTAAAATATTTTTTAGGAACCTGGGATATCTTAAGACAGTGACAGCTCAGAAAAGTGGGCAAATGTTAGTTAGTCTGCTGAAAGACCAAGTGTTTAGTTGTACAAAAGGACTCACAGACATAATGTAAGCAAAAGTGAGCTTTCATGGTGGCTATGTAGTTTGGAATTCACCAGAAGGTCTAATTGCTACCTAGGAAACTGCTCTTGGAAGCATTGTCGTGTGCATGTCTGTGAGAAATGGCTGTTAGCTATCATGCTATTAAATGTCTGTTCCTGTTTCTTTCAAGTCGCATGACCGCTTGCAAGTCTATGGAGGCCACACAGACATGATCATGTGTATGACTATCCACAAAAGCATGGTAACTTCCTTCTTTTCACTAATCTCAAATAAAAGGTTGTAATTTCCACAAGCATATACAAGACAGGGTTGTTTTTTGCTTACCTTGTCAGGTTCTGCATCAGTCTTCCCTTTCTGAAATTCTGATATTCTTCCTCACACTTGCTCTCCATCCCTTTTTGATGTACATATAACTGATTTAAGTTCTGGAAAACTATGCAACTTGACATTTGCACCTACAGTTTTTTAACTTCAGTGGATAGTAACATTATATTTTAAAGTTTTCTGAACTTTTACACACATGACACTGTTGATGATAGAAGTTACAGAAACATTCTTATTCATTACCAGGTGTTTGTAACCTGTGGATGTAAAAGATTGAGGTTAGACCCCTTTTTTTTTCTTTAAATATAGAAGCCTTGCATGTTGATTTTTTTCATTGTTTTTCATCTAGTATACTCTACACTGAAGCCTCCTTCAAAATCTGACTTTTTAATATTTTTTCTTTTATTCCCAACTTTTCTTATCCATTAATGTCTCTCTTTCAGATCTACACTGGATGCTATGATGGCAGTGTCAGAGCTGTGAGGCTTAATCTGATGCAGAATTACCGTTGCTGGGTAATGAGCAAAATGTTTATAGCCTGTCTTTGTTACAGTTTCTAGACTAAGTTTCTGGGGATAGTCACTACTCAGTCTTAGATAGCTTGACCTTTAATTTATTGTAATTCAATAACATTTTTAAAATATATATGTACATTTTAAATTAAGTGTATATCAGTAGTTCCATTTTTCATGGTCTTTAGTCTGTGAATGCTTGAGGCAAGTTGATAGTGGCTTTTTACATTGCTTTTCTGTCTGGCAGTTTTTTGGTAGTGACATGTAACTCTTTAAAATCAAAAACTTCCACTGAGTGACTTAGAAAAGATGATTTCCTCTGCTAGATATGTTTAATTACATTCCCAATGACTGTCTTGGGTAAGTTTAAATCTAGTAAAGGCTTAGTTCCTCTCTTCCTCCTGCTGTTCTCACTGGTGGTCTGTACTTGACTAGAGGCAGGAAGAATCTCTGTAAAGCTATAATTAAAGGAATAAGGACCATTGAAAATGGAAATAGAATAAGAAGATTAAAAAGTCAGAGGAAATGGCATATGTGGGAACAGTCTTGGTATAATATTGTGATGTTGCAAGAGAAGCATTAGCTGAAATTCTGTTTTCCTGACTTATTCTGTTGTGTTTTCTCTACCAGTGGCATGGATGTTCACTGATCTTTGGAGTTGTGGACCATCTGAAACAACACTTGTTAACTGACCACACCAACCCAAATTTTCAGACCCTAAAATGTCGTTGGAAGAACTGTGATGCTTTCTTTACTTCCAGGAAGGGGTCCAAGCAGGTATGGGGTTGAACTAATGTGATTGTATTTGATAGTTCAAGGTACTTTATATCACCACAATTGAGGAACTTAATCCTATTTCCCTTAAAAAGGGCTAAAATCTTCTGGTCTTGACAGGCTTAACTGCATACAGTTGCAGTCATACAAGGCTAATAGGGTTCAATTCAACCTGTGACAGGTAAAGACTGCAGCTAAGTCTGCTAACTTGAGATATGGTCAATTTAAAACAGTTTGATCTTAAACTATTACTTGCAAGTGGTAAAGTTCTTGAAATACTAGAAGAAATTCTGATAACTGTACTTGAGATGTTTTTAGGTTGTTGTAGGAAAAACTTATTTTTAAGATGAAGAAACCTCAATCTTAAAATGAGGTTTTATCCATCATTACCCCCCTTCATTGTTTTGGACGCTGTTGCTGTTTATTCTTCACACAGGATTGGTTTTGCTAACAATCTTTAAATGTAGTACAGAAATTTCTGAGTAAATCTTGGGACAGATGGGGGAAAATTGAAGGAAGCATGAAAGTTGAATTAAGTGATGTGGAAGAGGCTGGAGGGTGGGTGGAAGGAGGGTTGTTACCCTCCTGGTAAAATACACATTTTACTCCTTGGCAATATCAACTATCTTCCTGATGAATGCTTTTGGAAATCAGAATGGAAGGAGGTTTCTTTGAGACTTAAGAAATGGAAGTAGAATCTTGATTTTTCTCTTTAAGCACTGGCTTTGGATGTGATGGATGTAATGAATTATGTGGTATGTGAGATACTCCATACGTGTGATTCAACAGCTTGACATTGTGGGATTTTTGGGGCTTTGCTTGGTTTCTTGGGTTTTTCCTTTCAATGTCACTTCTGCTGACACTTCAAGAGTCTTTTGTAAAGCTTTTGTTGGGTTTTTAATGTGGGGGTTTTTTTTCTTGATTATTTATCATTATTATTGTTGTTATTGACTGACTTCTCTGGATCTTTTCTAGGATGCAGTAGGACACATTGAAAGACATGCTGAGGATGACAGCAGGATTGACTCATGAAGCTTTTCACCTCCCACATTGGGATGTCATTTTATATGTCAGAATTATTCCAAATAACATTGATTTCTTACTCCAGTCTTTCCTTTTTTTGTCCCCACTTGGAATGCAACAGTGGAGTGGGGTTGAAATGCCTTGTTGCAGAGACTGCAGGTTGTGCTGTGCTCTGTAGAAATAAGGCTGGTGGGTTAAAACTTGGCCCAAATGGAAGATTCTTGCAAGTTTTTAATTCATTGACAGATAAGAATATTCCTTCCTCTTGTCTGCCTTAGTTGTTTGTTTGTGTTGGGTTTTCTGTTTGTTTAGTTGGTTTGGGGTTTTTGTTGTTGTTTTGTTTTTGTTTTTTAAGCAGTTTTGTTTTGTTTTGTTTTTTAANTTAGTTGGTTTGGGGTTTTTGTTGTTGTTTTGTTTTTGGTTTTGTTTTTTAAGCAGCATAGTCTTGAGAGTCCTTGGGAATTCCAGAGGGGTGTTGAGAACTTGAATCACAATAGGTGCTGGTGTTTACAGATTCAGCTTGGAGCCAGTTAAGTGTCTAAGACATGTCTGGTTTTATGTTGTATCCAAATTTTCTAGCTGATTTTAAGAAAATTCTGCAAACCAGAAGATCACAGATTCTAAAAGTGTAACCTGAATATCTGGTGTACATTTTGACTTTCTTCATAAAAAGAAAAAGTATTTTGTGCAGAACTGGAGTAAATTAATTTTTTTTAATGTTAATGTTTTTTTATTTCTTGTGTAAAAATTGCTATAACTGACACAAAATCCACAGTTGACAGGCTGTCCTAAAAACTGTACCTCCTGAGGTGTTTTGTTTATTTGGAGGAAGGCAGTTATTTCTTGAGAGCCAGTAGCAGCAAAACAGCCAGAACAGTGGCTCCACCCACGTTCTTTGCAGTCCTTGTATGTTTTAATATAGGTCCCTACATACAGAAGGAAGGAAGTAATGTTGTTTTTGTTGTAGTTAAATACCAGTATAACCACTGCTATCTAGATACAACACTGTGGTTGGATTCCTGATTTTATTTGGAATCTTGGTGACTGAGCTTTGCAATCCCCTATCTTTGTGACATAGCAAACCAAGAGAAATGCAAAGGCACTGCCTAAGTGCATCCCCTTAGGTAGTGCTTTGTTACCATTGTCAACTGGCTTAATTGGCTTGGGCTTATATCAAGTTCACAAAAACTCAAATGGAAAGAATGGAGCAGGATTTTGAAGTCTAAAGCTCTCAAGCAGAAGCTGAAGATACAAAATGCATTGTCACATGTAAAAGTCTTGTTTCTACTAATGCACAAGAAGGTACCACAGAGAAGCCAGTGCAGAGGGGAAGACTGTTTCTAGTAGAAACACTGTCCTGTTTTAACACCTTCCTCTGCAGGTGTCCCTTGAGGTGCAAAACTTAACCCATTAAGTTCAGTGAAATATACTTAATGCATTTGTGATCCATAATGACACTAATTTAGCAAAGAGAGCTCTTAAACAATGAGACTAATCTAGCAAAGGAGCTTTGTGTTCACTTAGGCCTAACTTAAAACTGCAGCGGTTTCCTTCAACTGTAACAGAAGGTAAAGACAGCCCAGTGTCACAACTGAGCTGCTTCTGAATCAATCCAGTGCTTTTCAAACAAAATGAATGTACTGTTTTTACTGGGCATCTTTCACCACTACTTTTGAGGCTTAGTATGCCAACCATAGACTAAATACATTTTATAGCCTCATTCTTTGACTGCAAAGAAACCTTTTTAGGCCAAGAAAGTGAGTGAGGAAAGCCCATGGATGTTCCACTGCCATCAAATCAAGGAACTTCAGGGGCTCCTCTGAAGAATGCTATTTATATCTTGGCAGACAAGCATAATTTCTTTGTAGTTACTTGACATTGATTTGTTGTTTTTTGGGGTTTTTTTTATGAGAGACAAGAGTAAAATAGGAATGAGGTGCATCCTACTTCAAAGACATGGGAATCTATGAGTTTCCAATGCTTTTGTGCTGATTTGTTTGGATTTTTTTATTAAAGCTGTTTGTAGACAGGGAAAACCCCCAATATGTGGCTCAGACCCCAGGGTGTTTTGAGGGTGGTCTTGTTTTTGGGGTCTGTTTGTAGTTTTGGCTTTTGGTTGGTTTGTTGTTGGTTTGGTTGGTTGTTTGTTGGTTTTTTTTCATTCTCTCTTTCTGTCGTCTGTGGATGAAGCAATTCAAGAGAGAATCAAGTTCTGTGAAATCTCTGAGCAGTGTAAATGTTTTCTGATGCAGGCTGTATTGCTCTAAAGTCTCCAACTTTTTTTTTTTTAATAAGCTAAAAGCAGAAGGCTGCATAATACTTAAACCATTTCCAGAGTGACTGATATTCAAAAGGGTTTTTTGGAATCTTAATGAGGGAGCATGTAACAGTGTGGCATAAACAATGTGGATGACTCGCTGTCCTTCCTGGACTGTGCCTGAAGTGAAGGTGTGGAGGTGCTTGTCCTGAAGGACAAGCAAGTGGAGTGATTGCAGCATTCTGAACAGTGATGTGTTGAGATTAGATTTTGTTACTATCTTGTTGTGATTCTTCACATTCTTTCAGCCATTTTCAGGAACGTGTAAAGGTCTTTCTCACTCAGTGTTGCAACACACACAGTTATAGTAGATTTGCATTCCTGATTGCTTGTTGGGTTTCTCTTTTCTAGTTACTGGAAGCAGACTTCCTTTTTTTTGTAGTCCATGATATTTCCTTATCTGTCCTTGGAAACAGTTCTCCTGAAAAGTCTGGACTTCTGAACTCCAGCTTTAGCTTTAGCAGGTAGTGTCTTTTGCTACTTTTGTAGGTAATTTCAGGTATATTGTAAGAATCTTGTAATGGATAAGGGGCAGGAAAACAGCTGAGCTGCATGAGGATCTATGAAATTTTGCTTCATAAATGAAAAAACATTTTTAAAATTGCTGGGGGCTGAGGGGAGAATGCTGTCCTGCTTTGTCCTGAGGATATCTTGACTGGATTTGCTATGAAGTTGTGCAGCTGTGGAAATCCCCAGGCTTCTCTTGAGTTCTGTGGGGACCTCTTCTGTTTGCTCAGCTGGAATTCAGTGCAGCTTTTGCTGTTGGCCATTCACTTCTTCTGGAGACAATTGCAGAAGAGAGATGCCAAACTAATGTATTGGCTTCATAGCCATTAATGAGATCCTCTGCAGCCTTAGGGTTTTCACCCCTGATATTCCTGCAGTCAAAGAGGGTAATAGCTTTGGGAAGGCAGACTGTGAAATTTAACAGAGTTAAATTTGCATGAAAAGCAGTACTGCACATCTGAAGCCTGTTTCAGGTCTACTTCTGGGTTTAGTTTGATTTTCATGCAAGTTAAAAGTTGTGGGTGGAAGAGTGAGTAGAGTGAGGGTTTATTTTGTGGTTAGCTGTGTTTTATTTGTCAAATGTTAAATAATGAGCTCTGGACTTGCTATATTGGCTGACTACATCTGGCCAGGCCCTTTGAGGGGCAAGCCACCGTTTTCCTCATAGTAGGACTGCACCTCTTAGCGGGGTTGCATCTGTTCAGCTATGAGTCTCATCAACAGACAGAAAGTGCTCAAAGGCATTGTAGGCTTTTATGATGCAAAGATTGGGCCAGGCACTACTGAACCCAGTTATAGCATTCTCTTCAACAACGTGAGAACTTGTGCCTCAGGCATGCCAAGCCCTGTGCGAGCTCCAAAAGAAGCGTGTGAGTAGTGTAAAATGATCCCTGAAAGTTCTGGAAAGCTTAACTACCCCAACCTCAATAGCCTTATGTGTATTGAATTATAAGACAATGCTAGGACTGGTCTATATTTGTTGCTCCTTTCCCCTTCAAATCCTAGGGAAAAATCAGAGCTAACTGGCAGTACAAAATACTCTGTGACCTAATGCCCCTGCTTCTGTATGTGGAAGGAGCTGGGGGGAAAACTGCTGCATCCATTGGTACAAAGATGCATTAAATATCCCAGCTTCTGCTTGCCTTGTGTCACTTATGTGTCGATTGCAGACTTTAAACACATCACCAGCACATGAGCCAACTGCAAAATAGGAGGAGTTTGGTTGTGCAATGTGTTTGAAGTATTGCAGTTCATAATGCACGTTCTCTAACTGTACAGTAGTCCTGGGTCAAGGTAAAGGATAATTGCAAACTCACAATAAACTGCAGGTTCCCAGAAACAAACATGTGGTGTTGATAAAAACATTTTTTCCCTTCTTTTGAATTAACACATAAGTACAGATGAACCTTGGATTTCAGGCTTGTATGGTACTTTCATTCAAACAGTCTAATTTGTCCAGACTTGCAGAATGTATGGGGAAGGATAAGGAAACGGTTCAGTTACTGTTTGTAAAATAATGAAAGAGCAAACTGTGTAGGTATATATCCTGTTATATGCACCTGCCAGCTTCTCAAATTTCATTTTGCTGTAAGTGTTCAACAGTCTTGAAGAATGGAAGCAGATAAACCAACATGATGGAGTATTTAACAATGTGAGCTGTGTAGAACATGTGCACAGACTGACCTTGGTTTTCTTCTCTTTGGTACAAAGCTGTGAGCATAGTAACAAGTTTACACAGCAAGAGTTAAAAAGAGGAAAAAGAAAAATAAAAGTTCTTTATATTGTTATGGTTTGTCAGTCTGATTTTTCTTTGAATGATTCTTTCACAGGATTCAGTAGAACTTGACTTTGTTCTGGATTTTTTTAGCTTTTTTGAGGACTGAATAAAATCAGGCAGGCCATTCTGAAGCTCCAGCACCAGCCCCAGTGTGCAGGAATCTCAGACCTAGTTTTTCAGCAGGAATAATGGAAACTGTCCATCCAGATGGTGCCTCCGAGGTGATGTACTGACTCCCATGCTTCATGGCCTGTTGCAAAGGGAGCCTTGCTAGTGCTGTTGGTAGTTCACTCACCAGGACTTTAAGGACCAGTTTTGATTTGCTAATCCAAAATCCTGATTTTGATCTTCTAACTGATATATTTTAGTTTTCTCTGACCATCCTAACCAAGACCATCTCTGCCATATTTTTTGTATGAAAAATAGTAGCTTAGTGGAGATAATGCATAGCTCAAACCCATGGCTCCCCACATGCCACTCATCTTCAAAATGCAATTTGGATTAAAACAGGAGTTGAACTTAAAGGAGAATGACTCTTCTTTAGACAAGCTATAGGATTTTCATACCCTTTCAGATTAAGTTAGAGTGCAAGACAACATTAGAACTTCATACTCAAATGGTTTTCTGTTTCTTAATGACCTTTCAGATAAACGTGCAACCTCCCAGAATAACTTTGAGTGGATGCTACAACTTGTTTGGATAATTTTGCTTTACAATAATGAATTGCTTTGTTACTTTTCACCACTAGAGAACTAAGTAGGAAGTTCTCCTGGCAAAATCTGCTCTCTTCACATATTTTCTTGCACATTTTGGTTTTTCTTCCGTTGTTGTATTGATCAATGATTGACCAGTTCTCAAAGCCTGTACTTCTTAAAGCTGGCAACAATGGAACCTCTCAAGCTCAAGTGTTTTGGTGTTGTGGTGGTTTTGCTGTTCTTTTTTAAATGCATTCAAGCAGCAAATGGGCAAGTGTTTGAGATATTAAACTGATTTCATGCTTGCCATAAAACTCCAAAAGGTGCTGCATATTCAGGAAAAAGATGGAAGAGTGCTCAATGATTCATTCTCCTTTGTTCCTTCAAAATAAAAACAAAAAGCAACCCTGATTATTAGGCCAAAATCCAGTTTATTTGGGGCTCAATTAAACTAATTGTACTTACAATTATCATTCTAATAATCTTCCCAAAGTGGTCAGGCTAACATAGTGTCTGATTCTGCTACAAGTCACTGTACAATAAAGAAATGCACGATACTGTAAGGAAGCAGGACCCTGAGGGGCAGGGCAGGAGTGTGTGTGTGTGTAGATATATAAATACGTATGTATAAGAGTATTTCTGTCTCAAATGGGAAACAACTTTCTCAATGTTACAGGGAATGCACTTACAATAAAAAACACTTAAAATGTCCCATGTGTAATCAAGATACTATGGGGGTACTAAAACTGAGAGCAAATTGCTTAGTTCTGATACTTTTTCCTTGGCACTAGACCAAGCTGTACATAGGTACCGCAGTCTGTTATGCCTTACTTCCACATTTCTAGCAGGGCAGGGAACAAACCTGCAGAGCCACACCCATAACAAGTGGTTGGGATGCATAATATTACAGTGAAGTACTCAGTCCACGTTGTGAAGAGGCTGAAATGATAGTAGCAAAAGCAGGATGAAGAGTCAGTGACTAATTATAAGGTGGTAGTAAACATCTCTGCCTTTCACTCTTCAGCTGCTCTCCCAAGTTGGTGGAAGACTTGCCTAGTTGTTGGCATAAGCAGGCTAATGGTGCATGCTCCATCTCTTCACCATGCAGAAAAAGCTTAATTCAGTTGTCACAAAATTAATCCTTGTTGCCCAAAGGAAAATTTCAGGAAGTTCTGAAAGTAGTTACAGAATATGCATACTGCTTTGCCTCCTGGAGTAGGGTTGTCTTTTTCCAAGAGCTTCTTCCCATGTGCTGTTTATCTTGATGAGTGAAGCAAGTAATTAGAAAGTGCTTGTTTGCGCTTGGAGATGAATGGAGCTCATACTCAAAACTGAAGTCTTGAGTGTGTCCTTGATGAAGGTGGCCACTGACTCCGGTGTTATGCATACATTGTGAGTTGCAGCCACTGAAAGAAGAGTTGGAATTAAAGGATGGAAGACTAGTTGGCATCCTCCAACAAATTGTATTGAGGCACCACCATCGCTAGCTGGGAGGCAGCTGCTTGCTGACACAGTATGAAGCACAGTGGCAGTGGGGAATTTTGTCCTTATTCCTGATTCCCTTGCAAAAAGTGAAGGTTTTTTATGGTCTCCCTAGCAGAAGACATGCTTCTAAGTTTGAACTTTCTAAGACTTCTTAATAAGATTTTCAAAAGGTAAAGAACCATGTTAAACCCCATAATCAATTACCACCATCATATCAGTATGTTTGATTTAAATTGCCTCATTCAAAAAAAACAAACAAAAGTGTTTTGAAGCACTTTAAAAGTGATAGAAAGCATCTGCAGCTGTGCCCTTCAGCACCAGCTGGAGACTTAAGGAGCAGCTGGTGCTGGCAGATCGTGGATGCTTTCTGTTTAAAATTATTAGCAAAAGTTTTAGGAGGTTTTGCCAAGTGGTTGACAGTTTCAGACCAACACTCATAGACTCCCTTGAGAACATGTGCAATGAATACTATTATTAAAATTTAGTATTATGACATTGTGTTAGAAATACTGGCCTAAAGTGGTTTACCTCCAGGACATTGAGCTTAATGATGCCATCTCCATCTTTATCAAAGGCGTGGAATGCCCCTAAAGCAAGAAAACAATAATATATCACACAGAATCACAGAATGTTAGGAGTTGGAAGGGGCCTTGAAAGACCATCTAGTCCAACCCCCCTGCCACAGCAGGATTCCCTAGACCAGGTCACACAGAAGCGCGTCCAGATGGGTTTTGAATACCTCCAGAGAAGGAGGCTCCATAACCTCTCTGGAGCAGATGAAATGACTGTGTGCATATAGATGATCCCAGTTAGCAAACCAGATAGTTCTCCAGTTGTGTTACGCAATCTGTGTAAGTATTTACTTCCATGGTCAGTAAATATTTCTGCTGGGTTTTTCCTCAGCTAATGCAAGGAGAAGGGCAGTGGTTTCATCGTTTGTATGAGACAGCTGTCATAGTTTAGCTCCCTAAGCACGTATCTTAAATTATCCATGCTACATATAGGCAATATTGCTTTAAACACTCTTTCCTCTGAGTAGGACAGAGCATTTTGGGTGTGAGGAGGGGAATGCAGTGCAGTAAAAGCGGGGTAGCCACTCACTGAACATGGCGTCCAGGCGCACAAAGCAGCAGATGAAGCTGTCGAAGTCGATGTTCATGTTCTTGTCAGCATAGCGCATGGTGATGATGTCGTAGAGCTGGTTGTTCAGCCGAAACCCTGCAGAGGACCATCAATGGGGCACAATTAGGCTGCAGCTGTGGGGAAGCACTGGTGCCAGTCAGGCTTCCCCTGGAGGAGTTTGGCCATAGGCTCTTCCCAGGCCGAGAGGCTGGATGGTAAAGCTGCAGCTGCTAAATAAAGTGAAATAAAGGTTCCCTGTGTCTGGCTGCTTTTTAAAAACAGGAGTAAATCACTATTTCTTCACTAAAAGGGTAGTCAGCACTGGAACAGGCTCCCCAGGGAACTGGTGGAGTCACCATCCCTGGAGGTATTTAAAAATATGTCATTTAGGGTCATGGTTTAGTGGTGGACTTGGCAGTACTGGGTTAACAGTTGGACTTGATCTTAAAAGTCCTTGCCACGCTAAACTGTTCTATGATTTTAAACTTACAGTTTGGGAGGGCCAAAGTTACTTCACACTCTAAATATTAAGAGGTCTGCCCCAAAGAGTCTGCAGTTTAGCCTGAGTGTGGTAAGAGCAAAGAACAAAAACTGGGTGACAGAAACATAGGAGGAAGTTGCTATGAAAACACAATTACACAGTGGTCAAAAAGTAGATAAGGAGGTAATACGTCAGTGTGGTGTTACTGAACTGTGGCACTGACTGCTGCCACACTTTGTAAATGGTCTGTTGGGATTTGGGTTCTGCTGGCTGTTGGCTAAATGCAAGGTCATGCACAGGCTACGTGCTGTAAGACTGAGAAATTACTGTAAAATATGTTCTTAGTTCTAAAGTCAGGGCAGGAGGTATTTAAATAATTGGGGTTTGTTGTTGTGGTTTTTTACATTGACAAGTTTCCTGGTGAGAGTGGAAATCCGGAAGATAAAAATGACCTGTATTTCTACTGCAGCAGGAGTCCAAATCCTGGTGTATTTTTGTTCTTAGCAAAGGATCAAATCACTGATGTTTTGTAAAGTACAATACGGGCATCTGTTTCTGTTCCTTGGTGAACTGGTAACCAAAGTGCTACAAAACTACTGAAGATGAAGGATCACCGAAATCATCTCATCTAGGTTTATAGTGATACTACAGATTCTTTGATTTAAAAGTCATCTTGCTCCCTTAGACAGCTGGTAAAGACCTTTGTTGGGGGAGGCCTGCTGTCCAGGGGAAGGAGCACATCAGTGTGCTTGAGAAAAAAAGTCAAAAGCCTCTCTTTGCACAGCAAATTTCATTAAGTACAAGTTTTGCAAAAATAGTTTCTTACCACTGCACAGATAGAAGAGGAAACTGAGCCCACAGTGGCTTAGTGCCTAGGAAACATGAGCAGGACTCAAAGAAATGTCCATTCAATTGCTTCTGATGCAAACTGGGACATTGACCTTCTCTCCCTCAATTTGTGTGCCTGTGCACTTGGCTTGAAGGTTTTCCAGTGTTCTTTATGACTTACACAAACATAAAGAATACACAGCTTAAATGAGAGCAAGTGTCTTCAGCACTCTTTGGTCCCTCTGAACAGCAGGACCATGAGTGGCAGATTCTTAAGACAACAGACCATCATTCATTGGAAAGTTTAAAGAGCTGAAGAGATCTATTTTGTGGGTAAGACATAAAAGAGTTGCTCCTTGCATATTTGAGAAGTTCTATTGGGGGGAAAAAAAGACTTTTAAATTTCTCTAGGGCCTGTCTTTAAAAGACAGCAGTGTATTCCTGATCTTGCCCTCTGATACATCCAACAAAGTAAGTTTTCTTTGGTGGTTGGGTACTGGACACTGGGGGCAGTACCTGCGTCGTTGACTGCGTTGCGCATCTCGTAGCTGTTAATGGTTCCCGAATGATCTGTGTCGTAACGCTTGAAAATTTTCTGGAGAAAGAAAAAAGAAGTACATAAGAGAAATAAAAGCTTGGACTGATGTTGGATGTGCTCACTGACTGGATATGGGATGTGTGCCTCAGGCACTTGGAGGCTTTGCTGCTTGCCTTATGTTGCTGCTGCTGGGCAGCTGGGTTGTTAGTACAGAGCTCTTCACAGTCACAAAGTAAAATAATTTAGATTTGTGCTATGAGAAACAAAAGCTCTCCCCTAGAGACTCTCCTTGTTTGACTTCAACTTATGGTGTTAATCAGTCCCCTTGATTGTCCTAATTAAGCTATTTATGAGGCCTGATTCCAATTCCCATCATCCTTCTCCACTTTGTGTGCTTCTCTGCTATTCTCATGGGGGAAGTCCTTATGTGAGTGTTGGAGCTTCAGAGATTCGGGCTATTTGCTTAGGCTTTAAGTAGGCTGAGGAAGAGGCATTACTTTTCTTTTTAGAAGCTAATTTGCAAATTGTTTAGCTTTTTGTTGTAGTGTATATAGAGGATTCTGGTTTTCCTGCACAAGGTTTTGCACTGCAGAAGCTCTGAAGAACAGCACTGAGGATACCAGCAATACCTGCCAGCTTTTAATCTTGTCCCAGAGATGTCGAAACTCATCGAAGTTTATCTTCCCTGAGCCATCTGTCTGTGATGCAAACATTCAGGTAAGAAAACCACAGTATTTTAAAGAGAAAATTCATTAAATCTGGAGCTGCTGGTGAGGGGATGAGTGTGAAACCAAAGTCAGGATTTCCTCATCAATAAGAGCTGGCTGAGCTGTGCAGTAAAATATTTGTGAAGGGTTTGGCTATTGTACATAGTATTTTGTTTCAGGAATTTGAAGTACTGTTTGTGCTTTGTGTAGGAGCAAAGATCTGGCACAGGAGACAGGCTTGTTCCTGGAGCTGTTATAAAGTACGTGAGCAGAATATTTTAGTGGGCACTTTCCAAATACCTCCAAATATGAAGCTTATCCAAAAGTTTTAAGATAACTGAGCTTTACCCTTCACTGTAGTGAAGCTCTTCCTGCCTTGCTTGAAATGAACTGAGAACTAAGCAAAATGCTGTCTAAAGCCATTTTCCAAAATGTGTTTAAGCTTCAACTGTTATGGCTCTTGGTTGTAGTTACATTTTTGTTCTGGTTGTGTTTGAATGCACTTGTGTTCTCTCAAGACCATGAATTAATGTCAAATACAGCAAACGAATGATGTTGTGTCAGAGGTAATCCCATGTGGCATCTCATAATGTGTTTCAGTTTACTTGCTCTGAGATGGTTTCTCTGTGTGTTGCATGCCTAACATATAGTGGACTGTGTAGTTCATTATGAACTTAAAGATAAGAGAGAAATTTAGTTAGTTTGTTAGCAAGAACTGTAGCTATGTTGAGTTGGTTTAAAAAAACCCCCACACTTTAAAAGTCACACTTGTGTGAGCTGGGGAGTCACAGACACCCTAAGGAAGGGTGTCATACTGGCTGACTCAGCCTGTAGTTTTGTTTTGGAATCTTTTCATCTGCCAGCTATGGTAACGTTGAGATGACTGGACTTAAGATGTTCTAAACCAGGAATGCTGTTATCTGGCTACTGATTATATGTCTATTGTTCTGCTTCCCTTGTTTATTAAGTTGTGTGTGTGTGTGTGGTGGGAAATACAACCCAAGTGGACTAGTGTGGTATCAAGCACTCCTCTTCCACCAGAAAAGGATACATCCATTAAAGCAATCATGCTGCGGCAGGATTCCAGCTCAAATCCTTCTGTCTTTAGGTCCTTATCTGAAATAAATGATCCCAGGTGAAAACAGATCCTTCAAGTCAGCAAGCACTTCTTCCTCTTAGGTGTAACTCTACTCAAAGTAGGAGCCAAAGCTACTTCCTTTTTCTACTAAGAAGGGAGGGGTAGAGAAATCTGGAAAGACTAAGTAATGTTATTGCTTGTAAGTTAGAGCTTTCTCAAGAAAAGTAATCTCTAACTTCCAGGTAACTAAGCATGGCAGCTAAGGATCTGTAGGTTATAGCTTGCAAAACAGGGAGAAAGGTCTGCCTTTCCATTTGAACTGGGCATTTGCAGACTGCTAGAAATACTATATTTGTCCTGTGTGGTGCTTCTAATGCATGTTTGCTCATTTCAGTGTTATTAGTACTTGGTCAGTGGTAGAGAGCATCCTTCTTAAAAGTTCAACTTGCTAAAGTCTTGGCTGTATAGTCCATAGGAGTGTAACTAGGAAATCTGAGTTTGAAAGCATCATTTTTGGAGTGCAACTCAGGGGTGGAGGGTTATGTTACTGGAAAACATGCTCAGACTCACGTTTTTTTACAACATTATTGAGAACATTCCTGAGTTCTTCAGCATTGATCTCCATGTCCTGGTGAAAAATGTAGTGAGAATATAATTAATTACAACATTCTTTATTAAGCAGATCATTTTAGAGATGGTTATGCTGAAAGTATGAAGTCTCTGGCCACTCGTCAGTGTTGCATTATACATGCTTCAAAGTGGAGATCATTAATCCAAATCTTTCTTGAGGTTGCAGTACAAGGTAGCTCTAAAGTTACTGTATATATAACATAACTGTTAATTTCAAGCCACTGTCTAAGCCAAAAAGCAAAATATGAAAAATCCCTGTAACTCATTTGCAGCCTCTTGATTTATGCATTTCTTTGATCTGTTTTTACTTCTAGCTTCCCTTGTTAAGCATATACTGGTGGGGATTGCCTTTCTAATTTGTTTATATATGCTATGCAAAACAGCAGCTTGTAGTAGGGATAGAAGTGAAAGCCTGAATTTAAATAAGGCTCCCTTGTACACAATGGGAATAGCTTATATGTATATATTAGGATAGCTGGATACTTAATTGGATTTTGATTTGATTTTACTTAGCTTCAGATCTCCAAGGAAATTGGGTGAAAGGAGACTTAAAGGAAATTTTAAAATCACAGAATCATTACGGTTGGAAAGGACCCTCAGGATCATCTAGTCCAACCGATAGCCCTACACTACTCTCACCCCTAAATCTTGAATTCATGAGGCAGTTGATGTAGGTGCTGCTTTGATGGCAGAGACAGGGACTGGTTGCATTACTCACATCTCCTGCAATCTGTCGGAAAATATTCCTGAACTGTTTCTCCTCTTCGCTCCTCTCACGAGTCTTTGCTGAAGGACGCTGAAAAGAGACACATCCTTAGTCCAGCAGGGAAGGGCTAGATCCAGGATAGCTCACTCATCCTGTGAATCTGGACATCTTTGGAGGAATGTGTGGTCCTCCTCTTCCTTTCCTCTTTTTTTTTTTTGGTTAAATGTGTTTCTTGGTAAAACTGTTGAGTATTTAACTTCACCCTGTTGCTCTCTTTTCTCTTGGAAGGAGCGTAAATGCTTATTTGCACTGACAGTTTATCTTCTAATTTATTTTTCAAACATTGCATAGGGGAAGTTTGGAGCAAATGATGCATATGTGCTCCATAGCCACCATGTAGGTTGTGAATTGAACAGGAGGACTTGGGCTTGAGAGCCCTGTGTAATGGGGGAGGGAGGGCTTGCTGGAGACAAGTAGCACATGAGACAGAGGAAAAGGATGACAGTGAAGCTTTCTCAGGCATATGCAAAGAGCAAGCCTGATCCCTGAGGCTGATACTGACAAAAGAAACTATTTTATTCTTCCTCCCTACAATATTGAATTAGAGCAATTATGTGTAACAAAGTAAATTTCTTGGTTTAGTTCTTATTTTTGCTTGCTTAAATGCAAGACTGGTCCCTACTTCACCTCCCATGTGTTTTGACATTCAGGCAGCAGACCAGCACACTCCCTGTAAGCAGACACTCAAGCCATGCCTCCAGATGCCATGAACCTGGGTGCAGGATCTGGCTGTTGCATCTCATGTCCCTCAGCCACCTGCAGGAGGAAACTCCAAATTTGATACCCTATTTTCCTCCTCCCCAGTAGTGAGAGAAAAGAGGAGGGAGGTACAGGAACTCCTGGTTTTAATCATACTTTTTTTCCTCTGGCCAGCAAAGACCACTGTAGGAATATGGAATTTGTAATGTGGAGAGGCTGTGATCATTGCCAGGAGCTCCTGAAGCACCTCGGGTGCCATTTATGAGGGTATCACTGCAGGGGGGGCTGAGTAAGAGTGGCTTGCTCACTGCTCCTCACTGTGCTGCTCATGAGGAAGGAATCTCTCACAGCCAGGATCCTTCTGCAAGACAGCAACCAGGAATTGGTTTTGGGCAACTAAATCCTCCAGCACAGGTGTTAAATAACTGAAGGGATAGCCTCTGTTCACTCAAGTTCATTAGATCCACATAAAACAGCTGCCAGTTATGCTAAGATTTGATGAAAAGCTGTTAAGTATTATACATCCTGTTCCTGTGCTCTCCCCAGCCTCTATGTCATGCTAGCCAGACCAAGCCCTATTTCACCCTCTGCCACTTGCTGCAGAAACCTTTTTCTCATCTGTGTGGATTTTTTCACCATCTTTGGCAGCATCTTCATCTGCTGTCAGCTCCTTATTGCTGTTCGCTCTGTCGGAAACAAAGATGATAGGCTGGAAGAAGAAGGAGGAAAAGAGCAAAAGAGAAATGGAATTACACAAGAAATGAAATAGTGGAAGGGAAAATTTGAAGCAACAACCATTCTGTGGTAAAGCACATGCAACAACAGCTCTTGGCCCTGAGAGGGTCACGAGAGAAGCCAGAGCTGGGAATGAAAGAAAAGAAAGAAAAAAATAGGTGCAGGAATTTCTGAAGTTAGTGCTCTCCTAATGCTAAAAAAGCTGCAGAAGTCCTTCTGTAAAGTAGTGCAATTTCTGGCTTCTAGCTTTCCCTTTCAGAAAGCCAGTAACCATTTAAATGTGTGGTGGGGGGTGGTTGAGGTTTTTGGGGTTGGTTTGGGGTTTTTTGTTTTTTGTTTTTTTTTTTTTTCCCCAGAAAAATAACCCTCCCAGATTCCTGATTCTCAGTTAAACTGATGAACTTGCCCCTCTGTGGAGGACAGTAGCACTGAAAAGAAACCATCTATATCCTACACAGAAAAGGAGTATTTGTGTAGAAGCCTGTTAGACATGCAAAGTATATGTTCTTTCTCTGTATTAATTCTCGAAGCATTCAGCTGTAAGCAGCCAGAAAGCTGCTACAAGATGCAAGTGTGTTACCCTAGACTATTAATTGCAATCAGCCTCTCTTGAGATTTAAATGTCTGATTACATTTTCAAGGTCCTAACTGTGTTGTGTAAGACTTGAAAGGAGAATGCTGGACTTTTGTGAGGAGAAACCTCAGGAAAGAGAAGTAGCTGCATTAGGCCACAGAAAGGAACTGTGAGGGCTGGTGGTCTGAAGGAGTGCCTTTCACTCCTGAAGAGTGTCAGGGTGCCTATGGAGGGACAGGGAGGAAGGGCAGCTTGAGCAACCCAGAGGATAAGTTTATAAAGCTGGAAAGTTTGTTACCCTTTTGCCACCCTGCTGGGTGAGAAGGGTGCTGATGCTCATGCTAGTTCATTAGAAGTTAGTGCAGGAAGACAGAATCTTTACTGCTAGCAAGTGGCTCCTTATCCAGTGCGCTTCACTAGCTACTTCAGTTTCCAGATGCAGGGAAATCATGATACCAAGGAACTCTGCTCCTGCTGCATGCAGTACATGAGCTCTATGCCTTGCTGGCACTCAGTACATTGCACAAGTACCCACCTTGCCCTTTTTCTTCTTCTGTATAAAGAGAGACAAAATAATAACAATAAAAGGTGTTTTTAAACAGAATTATAGATTTTACTCAGATTATGCAGAGCTTATGGTCAAGCTGGTTTTCTTTTTCTCCTGCCCTTTCTCACATATTTTTTCCCCATTCCTATATTCATACCACTTCCTCTATTCATAGAGTTTTCAAAATCTCCCAGAAAGGGAAAATGCACCCACTATGGAATTGAATACTGAAGGACAGAAATTGCAGAAACCACAGAACAAGTGTCCCATCTCCTTTGGGGCCTTGTATGCTTGAGAGAAATCTCTATTGTACCTCTAGCTCTGACTATTTTTTTCCCCAACCTATTAGTGCAGGGGAGATTCTTCTGTGCCCACAGGTCAATGTTATCTGAAGTGGCAATTAAGTTCCACCAGATCTGGACAGATATTTTGTTATCATGACAACAAATGCAAGTGGAACACTTCTGAGCAAGCTTTGATGGAGCTTGAGGAGGGTTTTTTTGTGTTTGTTTGGGGTTTTTTTTAGGACTAATTATATTGTTAACTCTAGTATATTCCCACAAAGATATGTAAGACCCCAGGAGCTTGTCATGGGTGCTAGCTTGAGTCAAGAGTATCATTAGGGTCTCTTTCCAGAAAACATGTACTTCAAAATAAGGTACACTTTTCTTTATTAGATGAGATGCTAATTTCACAAAATATCTTGGAGCACAGAGCTAGACCTCCCCTGGTGAATGAATAATCTTCATTAATAGAGGCAAAAGCAATGCTTAGCACCAGCTTCTTTAGGCCAGGAGCAGATTTTAAATCTGGCAAAAGATTTTGGTCTGACCTCATCAGAAAGTTGTGTATATAAAGAAAGTGTTAATGGAAGTATCTTGATGAGATAGAATGTGGGCATTTATGCTAAAGGAACTGTCTTGTGGCTGCAAATGGTTTCCTGCTGTAGGTTTCCCTAGATGTGATGCACCTCCTCCCCCCACCCTCATTTATGTCAGAAGGAGGCCCAGGACAGTACTTACTGATGGACGGTCTGCCTCAATCATGTTTTCAGCCTGCCTAGAAGAAAGTAGAAAGTAAATAAATTAGGAAAGTGACTGTTCCCAACCTTGCTTGTTTCTGAGCTGGTTTGTAAACAGCCACTTGAACTTTCCAAACAGCCAGTAATGTGGGGTGACTTCCAAGCATCAGAGCTGCAGGCTCTAGATGTAGCTTCTTCCCAGTTTGAGCTGAATATCCCGAGTACCACTTCCAGGAGGGCTACTGCCTGGTTTACTCCTCTAAAAAGCCTTGATAACATAGAAATTTGACAGCTGGGAGTAAAACAGAAGCAGTTTGGCCTAGGCAGAGTGACACTGGCTGCAATTTGCTGAACTCTAGGGAGCTAGTTGAAGAGCAGGATGGAAAAAGAAATAACTACCCACTTCTGTTTCATTTGTGACTGAAATTAGATTTAGTTCAATGATCTATCTGGCCAAAACTCCAGCCAATGGCACATAGCAATAAAAAACAGCTCCATTTTCATTAGTAAAAATGTCTAATGGTATGTTTAGAAAGGCTATTCTGCAAGCAGTAAATGTCTCCCAAGACAATTCAAAGTAGACTCTTGTTAGACTGTAAGGGAAGCTGAGGGAAATGAGTTTGCATCTTGGAGTTTCTAATGAGATTAAGAAAATTAATAGCAAGCTGGTGAGCCCACCTCCATCTTTATGGCCAGATAAATGGATCTGCAACTTACTCTGAATGACTTCTTTTCTCTGAGAAGACCCTCAGGATGAATTCTCCCTCCTGGTGGGGTTCATATGTTGATGGGATGACTACATACTCGCTGGGAGGTAGCCGGAAGCGCTCGGAGATTTCTCGCATGTTTATATAGGTCTTGCTTCTAGCTTTGGAGGCATTGTAGAGGAAAAAATCCTTTTGCAAGTGGTGCTTAGTACCATGCATCTGCAGAACAAATGAATCAACTTGTCTTCAAGGAAGTCTTACCTATTCCCCAGGTAGCTTGCCATGTTGGCAGCACATGATTGGGACAGAAAGCACAAATGAAGCAGCACCTTAGCAAGCAGGGAGCTGAGGGGGAATGCTACCTGGGAACAGATAAAGAGTCTGTCGTCTCCAAGCTGTTACTGGCTGGGTCTAGCTGGTTTCTAAAGGCTGCTTTGGGGCCCACCTTCAGAGTGTTAGCAGTCTTCTGCTCTGTAGGCACTTTTATCTGACTGTTTTGTTGGGTAAGTTGTGAGTAACCAAAGTTCAGCCACTTTCCTTGGAGAGTGGCATGGCAACCGATACAGCCATTGCATCAGGTCAGATATGAACATTAAGCCAACAACTGGAGGCTAAGAACCAATACAGGCTGTTTTCTGCAGAAAAAAATGCCTGTAAAATAGTCAGCACAGACAATATTCAGACTGTCATCTTCATGTTTTCCAGAACATAGCCTTCAGGTGAGCTTTTTTGCAAAACTTGTGATGCCAATTATTCAGCTACTGGCAAGCTCAGAAAAACTTAATATTTTAAATATGTTCTTTTCAATGGCTGAAAATACCATTGATTTTCCAAATTCTAAGACTGTAGAGAAAAATCAGTGGCTGCAGAATATAGATGTTATTTGCAGGAAGAAATGGAAGTGGTTCAGGGTAGTTCTGCATGGTGTGCAAAGGCAAAGTGCTTTCTGATGCTGCTTCCTGTAGCCCAGGCCCTCTGACCAACTGTGCATGCCATGACCAGGTCTCATACAGAATGGGAAAGGACTGAGGAAAAGGTACAAGTCAAAATGGGATGCAGGTGAGAAGGAACTACAAGTTACTTGCAAAGTGTTATTAATAACACTCAAAGCAGAAAGGTTAGCAGTTTCACTTCCATTACATCCCTGAAAATAAACTTGACTGGACAGTTTCCTGCTGACTTACAGACAGGCACAACAGTAACACTAGCTGTGAATATATACCAAGATGTCAATCTGCCTCCGTTCTGCTCATACCTCTTTGGGCACCTTAGGGAGAAACAAACAGAAAACAGTCAGAGCTGCTACATGAGTCCACTTGTTTATGTATCATACAGAAAGGTATTCACATGGATTTCTGGGGACACAACCAGTAATCAAAATGCCCCAAGTCAGAGAAAAGCAATTTCTCTCTTCCTTTCCAATTTTCTTGGTATCTACATGAGATCTGCTAAGAATTAAATGTTTGTGCAAGGGACTGAGTAAATTGACTTCGTGAAGCTGATAGCAGGGACAGAGGTCAATTGCTATCACAGAGTCTTAGGAGTTGGAAGGAAACTCGAAAGATCACCTTGTCCAAACCCCCTGCCACAGCAGGATTCCCTAGACCAGGTCATGTTTATGTCTTGGATGTCTGTTTCCTTTTTTACACTATTCTCCCAATGAAAGGAAACATCCTTTATTTTCAACAAGGATGAATGGGAGATTGAAGAATATATGGGAAAGAATATGTTAAAATCTGGCATTGTTACTATAAAAGCCTAAAAAGTGTGTTACTTATGGATGGGGTAAACCCTGAGATTATGATGGTCTGAATGGTGACAAGCACTTGGATCTCCTTCCTGTCTTCCAGGTTTGCCCTGAGTTCCTTGCAAAGTAAAAACTGCAATTCATATTATCAGGCTGAATGATTCAGTGACTCTCTTGGTTAATGCATACTGTCAGGATTTGTGACCATGGTGTGAAGAACAAAGTCTAGAACCAGTACCTCATAGATGGCAAAGCCAATGGTGTACAGGTTGGCTCCCAGCTTGCGTTCTTTCCTCCTGTTTTTCTGCATCAGTGCAACGAGGAAGCTGCAGATAACCTCTTCATCCTCAGGATCATCATCTTCCTCCAGGAGCTTCAAGCGATACTGGGGATTTGTCCAAAATGTATCTGTGAAATCCCACCCAAAGGAAATACATAAAGCTTCAGTTTTCTAATGATAGTCATGATCAGAAAGAACATTTAAGTTCCCTGCCTGTGACTTCTGAGGAAAAGGTTAAAATTGGGCATATATATTTTATGTGTTATGGGGTTACATAGTTCTAACAAAACTGCACGACAAAGGAGGATGTAAAATGCAGAACTGGCATCTGACTAACTTCCAAAGCACACAAAATTATGAGAAAGTGGATTTCCTAAATGAATTATAACTGTGAAGTATTTGAACAATGGCTTATCTTTGTCAGACCTGCCTTTTGGGCTTATGAGGTGCTGTCACAAACAGAGCAACAGCAGATTTCCAGCTATGAAATCACATGCCTTGTCCACTGAGGAGGCAAGGCTTCTCCTGTCACAGAGCACTGATGGTATGACTTCACCTGTGGGATCTAATCAAGTCCCCACCAAAGAGGCCATAGCCCTCAAGACCCATTGCTCACCTGGATAATTACGGCAACCTCCAGCTGAGCAGCCTCTCACCCAGCGCCCTTCATTGACTGACACAGTCCAGGTCTTGAGTTTATCGGCTTCCAGAGTATCAGGTGTGAGGTTACAGATCTCCAGTTTTGTGAAGTGTCTCATGAAATCTTCAAATGATATCCTGGAGAAATTGAGGGGAAACTGAACCCACACGGATTTACATGGTGGAAGGTTGTCTGTGGCAAAAGTTACTGCCACTATTAGGGTAAGTTTGCAGTGGGAGCGCCATGATGATCTGATGCATTTGGCCTGCTGGATGGTCAGTGAGCACAGATACAGCTCCAAACTAGGAGAAGCTGGGTTAAGAGAAAGGTACACAGGAAGAGTTTTGGAGAACTTGTGGAAGTGTAGCATAATTAGAAGGTCTGTGCTGGTGGCACTCAAGAAACCCTGGTGAAAGAATGAGGGGACTGCAGAGCAGGACTTAATGGGAATATGGAAGAGAAGAGAGATTACTGCAATGGTTTTTGTAGATTTAAGTAGTGCAGTGTGATTTGTATTTGCTCTGGTTGCATAT
Organism: Galbula dea; assembly: GCA_013399015.1. NCBI lineage: Eukaryota > Metazoa > Chordata > Aves > Piciformes > Galbulidae > Galbula > Galbula dea. The sequence goes on along the minus strand of VWZX01004899.1, from coordinate 686,191 downwards.
CTGTAGAGAAGCACTGGGTTTTGACTAATATTCTTACCAGAACTCCCCATCCTCCACAATCTTGTGCTGCAGGCGGATCTTCTCTGCTTCGTTAATGAAGTTCCACTCCTCTGACCTTCCAAGGAGTGAACAAGTTAGATTATTATTTGCAATAGTTTTCAGTGAAATTTCTACTCTTTACTATAAGACTCACAGAGTGGAAAGTCAAGAGTTATCTCTCTACATCCATATAATTTTTCCTTTGTGACCTTGCAACCATTTGTTCTCAAGGCTACCCTCCTTTCCACATGTCTAAATAAAAACTAATTGCCCTGCTTCTCTCTACCTTCCCTCTCAGCAGCTCTTAAAAATCTGCTGAACTGTGTTCACTTTATTTGACTTGAAGAAAAGTGTTTGCAGACTCTCATTGCTGGAGTAGCTATTGAAATTCCTTTCAGTAAAACCTAATAAGAAGCTTCATCCAAATTTGCTCACAAACTGGCATCTTTCTTTATCCAGTTTTTTCATACCTTAAACCATATTTCTACTGTCACATCTTCTTTTGAAAATGAACATTGTGGAACTTGCTAGACAGTAAAATCATATTGACTGTTCCATTAGATTGGGCTCTGTCTTCATTTCCATTGATGAAAGCCTCTCAACATCTTTTTTAGGTACTCTTTTCATCTTACAGCTTCAGCTAAGCGCTCAACTATGACCATCTTCAAAGTGCATGTATCAAAATGACAGCAAAGACAATTCAGATACCTCATCATCAAATGTTAGGGTCATGCACAAGCTGCTTGAGGGTAAATAAAGAGCTGTGGGTTTCTGTTTGTTTGGTTTTGTTTTGGTTTGTTTTTTGTTGGGTTTTTTTTTCCAAATCATTCAAAGTTCTGTTTTACTCACTTGTCACTCCAAGGTCCATTCCATTCCACCTGCCCCCAGGGGTTTCTCAGCCTTACCAGACGTATTTTTTCCCCTTTAAATGTTGTCTAATTGAAAAAGAACACAAGAATACACTGAGAATAGGTTCAAAAGGAAACCTTCTGCCTGTCAAATCACTGATACCAGTGCCTTCAGTGATGGTGCTTCCTTGGGCTGTCACCCAGCCTGACCTGCTTGGGGTGAGTGCAGGGAAGGCTGTAAGTCCAGGTGGTGGTCAGATGTGGACATCTTTGTCCAAGTGGTGAAACAGCTATTTCCCCAGAAAGCAAAATCTTGGACAGGTTTGTTTCTTCAAAGGCTTTCATTTCTTTGAATACAGATTTTGTTTCCTTAGCTCATTATCTGTTTTGCTTCTCTTCCTCCCCCCCAGCTTTGATGTGTGTGGCACTAGGCCAGAGTACACCACAGCTGCCCATAGCTGGAGGAAGGGGACTGTACATACCTCTTCCACAGCTGTGACAGAGTAGGCATGACCTTTGACAAGCCCGCAAGACATCCGAGTTTCATACTGCATTGGCATTATGGTCTGTTAGACATGAGATAAAAACTTGTAAGAGTCATGCAAAACTCAGCTGGCTGCTCTAGGGGCAGGTGTTGCCACCCAAGGCTTTTGGAAGGAGGATAACACCATTCAGGTGATAGGGTATCTATCTTTGCATCCCTTGTTGATGCATCTGAGGGCATGAGAAAGGCAGGGCTGGAAACAGAGAATCAGTAAGGTCACACAGGTACATTCCCAGCTGGCACACGGGGAATTTCATCCAAGTATTTCCTGGCTGTCACAATTATTTTCCATTACTTTCCTTCTGCTTGTGTTTCTCTTTTTTTTTTCCTCCTTTTTCTGTATATTTTATGCCTATAACCTCATACCTGTTTCCTTTTTTCTTCATTTCTACTCAGGTTGTTGCCATCATTACTCATTGGAACCCTTTTCTCTCTTTTCTGTTTAAGAATTTTAACTTTTACTGGTGCCCTGGGTCACCTCTCTGAAGTGCTCCTGAGGCCTGCACTATCTCCTTATTTCCCTCAAGAGCCATGATTTTTTTTTTTTCTGATGGTGGCTCAGGAATGTGTAATAACCAGCAGCACAACAGCTGCCAGGGCAGCAACTATAGGAAGAGCTTTGCAACCTTCTTTCAGTAGATAGTCACTGGAGAGGAAATTTCGTGTGTGACTTGGGCAGCTGTGCTTGCAAAACAAGAGTCATACAGGGCTTTCCTGAAGAATTACACCACTTCAGTCTTTTAGGAAGACTAAATATGGATGTCAAAAGAGGAAAAATCAGCATTTTTGCTGCAAATGCAGAAGACAGTTTGCACAACCACAAGTTTCAGATTATGTAATTGTGGAGGGGTTTTGTTTGGGTTTGGTGGTTTTTTCCTTCTTTGTAAAATGAAAGATATAATTAAATTGTCATGGAAATATGTCTCCCTGAAGGGCAAGGTATGACAGCTGCCTGACAGAGAAGAAGACAAAGTGTCCCTCTACATATTTGAAAGCTTTTCAGTCTACCAGTGTGGGATTTTTCTTCAATGGCTTTAATATCCTTCTCTATTTTGCTAGCTACTTGAGTATGCTTGAGTTACTTTGTATTTCAACATGTATGTAAAACATTTAAAAGGTGTTTTAAATGAGAATCGTAATGGTAGTAATCTAAAAGGAGCATCTTGAGAGCAGACTCCTCTCCATTTGTGGGCTGAGCTCCATAGCACTCTGTCTAAATAAGTTTACCAAGTGCTTTTGTGCCTGGAGTGAGAACCATGCAGAGCTTGCTTTTTTTTTTCTTCCTAATTTTTAATTTTATATCCCCCACACACTGAAAGATCTTGTTCTAGTCAAGTATTTTTATTGTCTTGCTCTCTCCATCCTTTGCAAGTGAGGAACTTGATAAAATCTATGATTCATTTCCTATTCTGGAAATCACAAGCCTGTGCCATGAGCCAACAGCCCTTAGCCTCAGTATCAGCAAAGCCCTCTAGTATCAGTCACCATGCTTTAAAGTGTTGAAGTCTTTCAATGCATGTCAAATAGGATCCATAAGAACAGGTCATTAGTGTTGGGATAATTCAGTGAAGACCGGATAATGATGTAAAAGCATAGATGATCCGTTTCTCTAACCACCTATAAACAAAAGCAGTGTGAAGTCAACTGCTTCTGGAGAGATACTAACCCAAGCTGGCCTGTCATCTGTCCCCTGGTAGTCCACAGTGGGGTGAGACATCTGTGCATTTTCTAGATTCTTCACCATTCGAGCAATCAGTTCCCCAATGTCGCTTCGAGGAGCTGATCCATAGGAAAAGCCTAGGTTATCCTGGTACAGAGAACAGGAGAACACAATCATGCAGAAAGATGAGGCAGGGAGAGAGAAGAGAAATGATACAAGAAAAATGAGTGGTAAAAGATAGCCTACATAATTTCTCCCTCGTTAAGTCCATACTTATCTACAGTGGTTGATAGCTCTGGTTGTTCTCCTGCCTTTACTTGCAATGTCATACTCCACAATGGTTATTGAAACTATTTTTGTTTTTACATTGTCTTCATTTATTGTGGTAAATTTGCCAACATTGCATCAGATTTACTCAAAATAGCTACTTTTGTACATGTTTTCATACTTGGTATCTTTGACACAAAGATTTGTGTCCTAAGAGTTGCAGCACCCACATACCTACCTCATTTTACTGGGAGAGGGCACTGAGGGTGAGGGGTGCTGGTTTTACTGACCTCCACCCCCATGTTCTGCTACAGTTCATTTCCCTTTTGGCACTTGCTATTTGCTAACAGGTGGTGTCTAGTGGGGATTATCTGGCCTCACAGGTATGGTGGTTTGCCACGTGGGCTAAATCAAGTAGTTCCAAAAGATGGCATATATTTGATTTTTGGATGCAGAGGTCCTTCTCCTCTGCCACTTCTAATGGCTCATCTGCAAAAGTTCATATGGACTTACATCAATGGAGCTGGCCATGAGGGATCCTCTGTCAATGGCATGTTTCATGATTTTATAGATATCTTTAGGTGCATCCTTTATCTCGTAGAACTCTGTGACTCCTCCAGTGAAGTCTTCCATGGCTTCAGTGGTGTTGCCTCCTTTCAAAGCTTCATATGACCCATGAAGTCTTGGAAAGACAAAAGAAAAAGATTCTCCTTTACACAGATAAAGATACCTACCTATATATTTCTATCTATCTTGCATGTGTGTAAATATAAACACACATACTGAAAAGAATTCCCACAAAAAAACTCCCACAAACCATCTGTTTGGAAACCCACAATTTCAAAGTTTTAAAACATGCCACCTGCACACATTAAAAAAAAAAAACCTAAAAAAATGTTGAGAATCAAATGTAGACCTCTGCATGAGCAGCAAACTACCCTTGAAAATATGCTTTACCCCATCCCCAGTTCTAAGGCATGAGACTGTATAGAAAAAGGCATAGTATGTTCAGAGGCTCTCTTCTAAGTCCTGTAGCAACAGTGGTTTATCCACCTCCCCAGCCAAAGCCTTGGCCAGGAGCCTGGCACGGTCTGGTGAATTGTTTTACTTTGCATAGGCCTTTTCCAGGAGGGCACTCCAGAACTCATTGCGCTGGGAGGACTTGGTGAAGACCAGCTGGTTGTTGTACGTGGGCAAGCAGTCATCAATAACGACGTCCACCCAGTCTCCATAGCGCCAGAACTGAATAAAGACAAACAGAAAAAAACCTCTGGGTTGACTTGGTGCAGGGAGGGGGAGCCTTTTAGCCAGGCTGAGTGGGAAGAAGCATAGAATCATAGAATGGCTGAGGTTGGAAGGGACCTCAAAGATCATCTAGTTCCAACCCCCCCGCCATGGGCAGGGATGCCAATCACTAGACCAGGTCACCCAGGGCCACATCCAGCCTGGCCTTGAACATCGCCAAGGATGGGGCAGCCACAACCTCTCTGGGCAACCTGTTCCAGTGCCTAACCACCCTCCTGGTAAAGAAATTCCTCCTAATCTCTAACCTAAATTTCCCCTCTTGTAGCTTGTAGCCATTTCCCCTTGTCTTATCACAGTTTGAGAATACAAAAAGTCTCTCCCCTTCTATCCTATAGTCCCCCTTTAGGTACTGGAAGGCAGCTATGAGATCCCCTTGAAGCCTTCTCTTTTTAAGGCTGAACAACCCCAACTGTTTCAGCCTTTCCTCGTAGGGGAGGTCCTCCAGTCCTTTAATCATCTTTGTGGCCCTCCTCTGGACTCTCTCCAACAGGTCCACATCTTTCTTATGTTGAGGGAAGAAGCACAGAAACTGACTGTGGTGAAAAAGCGCTGGCCGCTGGGAGGGAGGCAGCTGTACTGAATTCCCTTGGGCAACACGTGTGGGACAACGAGAGTTCCCTTAGGAAAGCCAAGGGAAATGTGGAAGCGGTCAATCTTTTCTGAATAAGCAGTTCCTCAATAACTTGTTTTTGACAGACCAGCTGCTTGTGGGCCTAAAAATAGCTGCTCTTGCTCAATTACCTACGTGTCTGTGCTGGCTGTAGTGCTGCATCTGAGCAGCGAGGCAGGAGCAAGCACCTGTTGCTATCCCTTATGCACAGGCCACAGTGATTTGCAAATGTTTCCTTGGTGGGTTAATGCTCCCTAATTGCCTGTATGGGCTGCTCCTTCTGTGACTGCCTTGTTGGAAGAGTTTGGGGTGAGGCAATTCAATCTCTCTTCCTTCTCTGCTGTCACTTGTGCTTCCAAAGAGTGAAGAAGTAAGAGGGAAAAGTGTTCTGAGAGCTGAGCTCTCTCTTGGGTAAATACAGTTATGTCCATTTCCTGCTAACCGAAGGGACTCACCTGGAAGTGAAAGATGCCAGCATAATTTTGTATGAAAGACTGATCATGAGGTATGACTCTACAGAGTAGTTTTTTATTCAGTGTCAGGCAAGCAATGGCAGCCAGGAACCAGCAGTCACCTGTAAATGAGCAGAAGCAGTGGACAAAATGAAGGGACAGAGCAACTAGAATCAAAGGGAAAAACATGAAGTACTGCAAAGTGACACTTTAATTCATAGTAGAACATGCCATTGAGTTTCAGAAGGGGGCTCTTCTCCACATGTTCTGCAGTACTGTAGCGCTGTATTTGTGCTCTGGAAATGCTCATTGGCATCGTTCATGGCTAGGTATGCACCTGTTAGATAGATGATGTTCCCTGTAATTTAGAGAAAGCCTAAAATCTGAAGAGCATTGCTAACTGTGTTAGGATTTCCCTGTCCCATGTGAAATCCTATTTAAACTCCTGCATTAGTTCTCTTTCAAAGGTAAGGACAGAGACTAGCTGAGAGATAACTCCCTCACAGGTAGAGCTCTGTTCAGCTGAGGTCCAGTCTCTCATTTTCATTTTCTGCTGTCAAGGTAACCCACTGTCCTGGCCATAGCTCTGTAGGGCCTCTTTCCTGCTTCTTTGCTCTGACACCTTTTCTTCTTTTTGAATCCGTGTCTACACTGTTGTAATCACTGTCCCTTTAGCTTTTTCCAGCTCCTCCTTCAGACCCTTGCACAAATTTCCTTTCTCTGTGGAAGCTCTGGGAAAATTATTTTTTCCTGTAGTACTTTTGTGTTCAGCAAAGGATGTCTCAATCCTTACTTAAAACCTCCTAGCTACTGCTGTAAGAGAGGTTATAGGGTAAGCTTCCCTGAGCAGTACGATTTAGTGGGGCGACAGAATTATACAAGGTAGTGAAAAATAAACCTGGTTCCAGGGAGTTGTAAAAGAAATATATGAAACTGCTGGAGTGATAAAATACATAGAAAGACATATACCTATATATTTTGGAAAGCCAGATACACATACAGCAGCACATTCTAAGTTACCCATTTCCCCTTAGGAGGGGTGTGGTGTCCACTGTGACCAGGAGTTTTCTAAACTATCCAGTTTTCCATCGTAGTAAAAAAGTAAACAATGCTATGAGTGATTGGGGAAAGAATGAAAGATGAGAGAGAACATATTATGCACATAAATTCATTTGCATCCACAGCTTGACAACTATGAAGTTCTCCTCACCTCAAAAAAAAAAAAAGTACTGAAGTACTGTGAGGGTGGTGAGGACAACCACAGGCACAGAACAACACTTTAATGAAAAAATTAACACACATTAGAATGTATTAGCTTAGGAAACAGATCACAGGAGAAGTTATAAACCCATGAAAGACACGGGAAAGCTGAGTTGGGAATGACTTTGTGAAGCAGTGCAGGTGACTGTTGCAGAGGCATCACTTGTACCTAAGTAGCAGCTCTACATATCAAAGTATCTTTGAGCATCTGAACTTAAGGTCTTCATTAAAGAGGTTATCCTTGAGTACAAGGCACACTTAGCTGTAGGCCTTCAGAAGCTCCTGTATGGAAATAACAGGACTAAATACCTGAAAAAATACAACAGTAGCTGATTAGATTTTTCTCTTAGTCAAATAACTCCTTCTCTTATCTATTACTCTTGGCTTAACGAATTTCATCCCTCCTCAAATCCCAAAAGAAAAGGGAAAGTGTATTTTATAACACACTCATGGCAGTAGTTCATGAAAAGCAAAACACTCTGTAAAACATCTTTTGCTTAAACTTCTTCCCTAGATTGCTATGAGGCAGATACTAATGATTTGCTGTAGAGAGAAGGAATCAGTAGATGTGCAACAGTATACTGAGACAGACGACTTCAAATATCATCTTTGAAGCAAATGAAACTTGAGAGCTAAACTCTAATGCAGTCTCTAAAAAGTGCAGAGTTAAAGTAAGAATTTCATACCTAATTCTCCTTGGCAGATATCTGTTCTGTTGGCTCCACCGATAATAAACCGGGGGTTCTCACAGATTTCCTGCAAAACATGAACAGGTGGATGATATGCAGGCATGAAAACCCAATGAATTGTTGTGGGGAAGGAAGAATTATGTAGGGACTACTAGCAAATATGGTAGGGCTATCACAGGATTGCACAGAACCTTTTCTATATGGGACAAAGGACTGCAGGGTATAGGAAAGCCAAGGGATGAAGTAGGTACAACTGTCCTATAGAGAAGAAACATCCCTGCTTTATCCCATCTCTCATACTCAAATCCTTGGCATGGGGAAGAAAAAGAAGACACTTAACTTTTGGTCCTATCTCTTGTGAGGGTAAGGAAAGAAAGATATTGCAACCTGAGGATTGTTTGCAGTCCCTGAGCAGCTGTAAATGGAGAAGACAACAAAGTATAGTCCAAGAACCCAATGTGCTGGAAGATGGCAAGGCTGGAGTGGGGAGGAGAAAGAAGAAACAAATGACAATAGCTGTGTGGCAGTAGAGGCAGCTGGCAATACATCTGTGGTTTAAAGCTTTTTTTTTTTCCATGTCATCAGGGTAACCCTGGATTTCCTAGACTCATGTTTTAGGTCTGGTAGTTTCACTTGGCTTGAGCCCACTTTTTTGTTCCTTCAAAGTGATCAGCAGAGTTGCTTTGGTGTAAATATTTGGATTAGTCATATAGCCAGATAGAGAGACCAGCTTCCAGCTTGCTCCAGCAGTCACCTTATTCTCCTCAAGTGAGGGAATGGAGACATTATCCTGTTATTTTGCACCTCAGTCAGCTGTCCTGTGGTCTAGTTCTGTTAAGGCAGCTGTTTGAGATGCCTTCATACTCTTCTCCACCCACTTGCTCTGTTGAAAATATTCATCCTCGTGTTGCTGTGGTGCTCTCCTGAAAACTAGCTGCGAGATGCCAAGTTTTTGGACTGTGTTTTTTCAACCTCTATTACTGTATTTTAGCTTCATCCTGCTCCTATTGAAGTAACAAGCTCTGAAATCCAGCATGCAATGTTTTAGATGAAGGCAGTTAGATGGTGCTGAAGTGTTTTCAAATATTAAATGTACAGCAATGATTGTTCCTCAAAGCAATTTCGCAGAAGCATAGAATCGTTTTGGTTGGAAGAGACCTTTAAGATCAAGTTCAACTGTTAACCCAGCACTGCCAGGTCACCACTAAACCATGTCCCTCAGCAGGGACATACCTCCACAGGGATGGTGATTCCACCACTTTCCTGAGCAGCCTGTTCCAATGCTTGACAACCCTTTTGGTGAAGAAATTTTCCTAATATTCAATTTAACCTCCCCTGGTGCAACTTGAGGCCATTTCCTCTTGTCCTATCACTTGTTACCTGGGAAAAGACACCAAATCCCGCCTTACTACAACCTCTTTTCAGATAGTTGTAGAGAGCTACAAGGTTGCCTCCAAGCCTCCTTTTCTCCAGGGTAAACAACCCCAGTTTCCTCAGCTGCTCTTCATGAGACTTGCACTCTAGATCCTTAACCAGCTTCACTGCCCTCTTTTGGACATGCTCCAGCACCTTAGTGTCCTTCTTGTAGTGATGGGCTCAAAATTGAACACACTGTTTGAGATGTAGCCTTACCAGTGCTAAGGACAGTGGGCTAATCACTGACCTAGTCCTGCTAGTTACACTATTTCTGATATAAGCCAGGATGCTATTGGCCTTCTTGGCCACCATGGGCATACTGCTGGCTCATGTTCAGTTGGCTGCTAATCAGCACCCCCAGGTCCTTTTCTCCTGGGCAGCTTTCTAGCTACACTTCCCCAAGCCCTGTAGCACTGCATGGGGTTGTTGTGACCCAAGTGCAGGACCCGTCACTTGGCCTTGTTGAACCATATCCCATTGGCCTTGGTTTATTTATCCTGCCTGTTCAGAGCCCTCTGCAGAACCTCTTTACCCTCAAGCAGATCAGTGCTTCTGCTCAGGTTGGTTTCATCTGCAAACTTACTGAGGGTGCCCTTGATCCCCTTGGCCAGCTAATTGATAAAGATATTAAAGAGAACAGGTCTCAGTACTGAGCCCTGGGGAACACCACTGTAACTGACCACTGTCTAGATTTCTGTGCATCTTGAATGAATTTATTGCATCTTGGTCTTGTTTTCTTTGGAGGATGGTTGGCAAAGGAATGCAAAGGATGGAATTGTAATTGCCATAGGTCATTGCCATAGGGACTGTTCTAACTATGACAGAACTGCTTTTCTTGCATTTTTTCATGGTCACGAGCTGTGTTTGGTAAGCCATGGATATGGCTTCAATATTATATTACTCTAGTTCATCTCCAGCTGTGCTAGTTCTACTGGGTACAGCTGAAGTCACAGGGAAAGGTTTCAAGGTCTTCTAAGGCTGAAGAGAAGTACTCAGTGTTTGAGATGCAGATAGCAGTTCTATTCTCCTCATCTTCCTGGCTGAGTAAGGGATTGCTCTTCATCTCTTAGGCCAGGTTATCACAGAAAATCCCAATAGACTGCACTTCACTGATGCAATGATTCATCTAGAAAGTCTCCTCTGATCTGAGTGCCTCAGACTGCCTGTATACTACCCACAGGACCTTTTTGTTCACTGGCTTAATTCAGTTCAGACTGTGATTTCATTACAAAGTTACAGCAAGGGAGACAGAAAATCCCAGGAAGAACTTGTAGCAGTGCATGTTGCTTTCTGGGCAGAGGGTACTTATGAGTCAGTTGGAATGGAGCACTGGAAAATGCAAAGACAGCACGCACCTAAAAATGGCATTTGACCTTTGTTTTGTGTGTGTGTGTGTGTGTATATATATTTGTAGTATTTTCTTCAGCTTTTCTTCTGTCAGGAAAAATCCTCTGGTCAGCTTATACTGTTGCAGCAACAGGCATTCATTCCTTTAAAACCTATTGTTAATAAACTATTGCATTCTAAGTAAATTCCTTAAACTGATCGTATCAAGTAGAAGCAGCATCTTTTCTGGCCTGCCTAAGACAATTTGTAGCCTCATGCCTCTCTTTTGGCCTTTCGTGGTATAGACCATGCTATTAAATAGCTTTGCTGCAGACTTTAAGGTAGAGTTTGATGTTGGCAGGCACTAAGCTGGTTTTAGTTTCAGAGTTGGATTACCTCCATCTGAAAGTTCTGCCTTGGTGGCACTAAATGCCATCTTTGCATTGCGATTCTGCTTTCAGGGGCAAATATTTTGTGATTACTAAATCCAAATAGCTTCACACTTGTGCAGCAGACAACCTGACTGACTCATCCTCATTCTAAGCAAAATCCACCAGCTTGCTGACTTGATTTTATATTTATTTGTTGTGGAAAGAAAGCTCCTCCTGATGATTTTCTTGTCTCTGCGGAAGATCACCATGGGGAAGTCACTGAATCTGGCAGTTAATGCTATGGCCTTCTGGCTATGAGCAAGAACAATGACAGCAGTGCCTTTGGAAAGCACAGTGTCAGGGCAGACCCTTCCTATTAATGTCCTAGTATCATTAGATCCAAACAAGACTGCAGCAGGACCTCTTGATACTCTGCATTACGTTATAACACAAGCTTTTTCTCAGCTCTCAAAGACCAGAGACCTCGTCCCTGCTCTTGGCTGAAGAAACTCCCACAGGCAGCATAGGTGTGGGGAGACTAATGCTGTTAAGAAACCTGAGCATTCTGTTTTTGAGCTGGATCTAACCTGGTGCAGGTGAGAACCGCTCTTTGGGCTTCTCTTAGCTTTCATGAGTGAGCAAATGATTTAATATTATGTGTTACCTGAGGGGGATTTTATTTCCCCTCTATGTTACCTAACCCACTCATGCATACTCTGAACAGAAACACTGGATAGATCTTGCAGTCTTTTCTCAGGGAGACTTTCAGGGCTACCACATGGCTTTTGCTCAATTTGAGTATTAAGAGATCTGCTCCATGCATTCATGCCGTGGCATGGCAGTCACTAGCTGAGTAGAATTACAGAGGCATTTTTGCTGCCCCCATGCCAAAGGCTCACAGCTGCCCTGCATGGCAGCCATCCTTCTGTCAGTGAGGCACAAGACCAGTCCTTGTGCCCTTGCTGCCCTCACAGCAGTGGAGGCCAATCATTTTGGGAGGTGTTGGAGGAGGACTTGATCTCTGGGTTGCATTGACTGCAAATAGAAGAGCCTGTACGGCCACACAAATGAGAGCAAGGGGTAGCTCTGGGGCTGGGTTGCTGGATACCTCTCACCACCTCAGTAATGACTTGCAGGAGCCCCAAGGATAAGGTTGAGTCATGGCACAGCCATTGCCAGGGGAAATGGAGAGACCCCAGATCATGGTAGCCCATGCATGGGAGGGGAGTTGCCCACCCCAGGCTCAGTGGGTTCCTTGGCTCAGAGCTGGGTTTGGGGCAGTGTCACCTATGGGGCTGGTTTGCTGTGGGGTCCTTGTAAATCCCAGGTGCAAAAGCAGACTCCCAACCTTTCCATATGTCAGAACTGCATGCTGAGAGCTACAGCAAAAAAGTTCTGTTCAGCTGAGGAACAGCACTGTCAGCGGTACTTGGTTATAGCATTGGTAACTGGCAAATTTGTGCCCTTTACATTAACTCTGATTCCTCAAATACCACTTGGAGCTTCTGGGAAAACTTGCATTCAACAATCTCACTTGGATTCATATCACAAATAATGCCCACTTATGGCCAGCATTAATCTGGAACTTGGACACAAATGGGTAAGGTGGCATGACTAAAGTGATTCAGGAAGCCAGAGGCAGCCAGAAACAGGTTAACAGGTTGCCTATTTCTCAGTTCTCTGTTTTAAATGAGATCTTGGAGCACATTAATAGTTGCTTATTTGCTGGTTTTGGGGGTATGTGGCATATACAATATGCTATAGAAATCAGGGGAAGGATCTAGTGTGAAGCCAGAATTAGGCTATTCTGTCAGAACTGGCATTCTGCTTTCTTTCAGAATATCAAGTCACTTTAAAAGCCTATAGTTTATAAGCTAGCTGCTTTCTTTGCAATGGCATTTTTTTGGCAATTTAATAAGAACAGAAGTTGTGTCTACAGACTACAAGAAATCTTTACATTTGGTGCTTCAATGATTGCTTTAATCTCTTAGCAAAATACTCTCTAGTCCAATATTACTACTTCACATTCATTTGACTTTATGATGTTCTGTTAATGTGTCTATTGTGGCTAGTCATGTATATAGTATTATCAGACAAGTCCTCCTACCAGTGCTATATAACCTGCAGCTCTGAAGCTCAGCAAAGCAAAGTCCTGGGCAAACCTGAGATCAGCAGCAACAGATATGGATCTTTTGCATTAGCACCCAAGAGAAGTCTCATTTTGCAGCTGTGATACGGACAAGGTAGAGGACAGGTTATAAAGGAGAAAGCATTATATGTGAGTCTCCTCTCTCCTCTTTGGGGACCTGCTGGGTACAGCAGTGACCTGAATTACAGGGTTTGTTTTAAAGCAAATACTTTTGCAACAGAAGGCACAGACACCTCTAAAAATCAGGCCTGGTATGTCCCTGGCAGGATAGTCATCACTATCAGGGTCAGGACAGACTGGATCCATGATCCCACAGCATGTCAGTACTCAACAGGCAAAGAGTGCAGCTCTCTGGATCTCCTGCCTCTGCCCTACCTGCAGCTGGCACCACATATATATCAGGTGAATGAACACTTGTGTCAGAAGAAGACAGATAGCTACAGCTTTGGTTTTGATGTTTAGGTTATATTTAGTCTTACACAGTCCCCAGCTTATTGTTGCTACATGAATAGTTAAGTACAGAGCTTCTGAACTTACTTGTTAACGAGTGTCTTAAAGAACTATCTTTGGGATAAAGACCCTGAAGTCTGAACTTTCCCAAAACCAAAGGCTTGATCTGTGCATGCTCAGTTATATTAGACAACTGAGGTTATGTTGTGCTTTTTTTCATGTTTTGATGCTATCTCGTGCACATTTTGTCTGCCCAGGGTGCTGATGCTCGTGCACTGTACTGCGACACCACTTTCCTCACCATCCCCTTAGGATGACTATCTTGTGGCTGCATTTAACTCATTCACACACATTTCCAGGGGCTGCTTTCATTCCATCTCTTTTTTTTTTGTTCCATTTTGGTTTATTTTATTTTAGTCATTACACAGATACTCTCTCAGCTTCCATAGGCCTATCTAGCTATCATCCAGGATTGCTTTAAGGAAACATATTTCCAGCTTATTCCCTCCCCCTCCCCGACACATGCTTTCTGCAAAAATGTAACCTCAGGGTGAATACTTTGATTTACAGAAAGTAAAAGGCACTCAGCAAACATGTTACTTACATGTGGTCGTTTCCATTCGAACTTGATGGGGATTTTCTGGCTGTAGAAGAGAGAGGACTCATTCGGTGGGAAATCGGGATCTTCGTAGAGAACGTTCTTCTCCAGGCACTGCTTGTGAAGCTCTTCGTAGGTCTTCTCCTTTACTTTGATAATGGGCTGGTTGCGACTTATAATGGCAGAATAAATCCCCCCTGTGCCCCCACCTGCACCTTCAGTTGTAGTGCTAAGAGTAGTGCTGGGAACTGACCCAGCAGCTGTCTGCTGAGCCACTGCTGCATTTATGGCGGACGGCATGGGACTCAGGCTCACAGCAAATGTTGAAAGAAAGCAAGATCTTGCAAACTGGAAGGAAATTCAAGAAAAGAGGAAGCTGCTGTGTAAACTGCTTTTTCTATCTGTTGAAAGTCTCCCAGTCAAATTTGTAAGAGGCAAAATTCCACGTGGTTGAGCACGTTGTGCATTCTCTCAAAGGGCAGTATTTTGTCATAAGAAATTGGAATTTATTCCTTGGTGTGGAACAAGATTCTGTTGGCTAACCCCTGTGCCCAAGTTGTACTATCTACAGCATGTGTGTGCCTGCCCTGTGCGTATAAGCGTCCAGAAGGGATGAGCTTTAACCCGTGAAATCTAAAAATAACTACAGGCAAAGAGGGGGAGAGAGGGAAAGTGAGAGGGAGGAGGGTTAGTGAGATGGTGTCAGTCTTTTGCATAGCTCTTGCCGAGGCCAGGCATGTTCCTGGGACAGGATTCGTGTGCAGGCTGACTCCTTGTGCAAGCAGTTTATCTTTTCCTTAACTAGAGAACACTGAAACTGGAAGCAAACTTCCTGTAGGTTTGGGTAGGTACTTGTGACATGCTGCCAGCCAGCACTAGTCCTGACACGCCCGAAGGAGCAGTTGTACTCAACTTGTTGTTTCTAACCTTTGCCACAGAAAAGATAAACAGAGATTTTTACTAGTAGAGAGGATTATCTGAAGGCATACCCCTCATGAGGGAAAAGGCTGAGCAGGTTGAGGGAAGTGATTCTTCCCCTCTGCTCTGCATTGGTGAGACCCCCACCTGGAGTTCAGCTTTGAAGCCTCCAGCACAGGAAGGTCACGGACCTGCTTGAGTGGCTCAACAGGAGAGTCACAAAGATGAGTAGGGGCCTGGAGCACCACCATACGAGGACAGGATGAGAGAGCTGGGGCTGTTCAGCCTGGAGACAAGAAGGCTCAGGGGAGAATTTATAGCAGCCTTCAGTATCTAAAGAGGCTTAGAGGAAAAATAGAGAGGTACTCTTCGTCAGGAAGTGTATTGATATAACAAGGGGTTACAGATTTAAACTGAAAGAGGGTAGGTTTACATTAGGTATTAGGAAGAAATTCTTTACTGTGTGGGTGGTGAGACACTGGAATAGGTTGCCCAGAGAAGTTGTGGATGCCTCATCCCTGGAAATATTCAAGGCCAGGATGGATTGGGCTTTGAGCAACTGGTCTAGTGGAAGGCGTCCCCTGCCTTGGAGGGTTGGTTGGAACTAGATGATCTTTAAGATCCCTTCCAACCCAAACCATTCTTTGATGATTCTACAAAAAAGGTAATTATATGATGCTACTTAAGTCAGGTCAGTACCTGCCAGCTGTGCTTGGCTTCTCTAGAGAGCAGCTTGCCAGCACTAAGATTCACCTGGGAATAGCCACCTCCCATGTAAAAGGCACCTTTTCATATAGGGGCAGAAAAATTTATAATGGGTCCAGTGTGTGTGCTAGGATACACCAATCTTGGAGGAGATGTCACATTTATTTTGTCACACCACAGTGGGATAAGGGACAAATTCACAGTCTCTGTGAAAGAAAATCTAAACATGCTGCTGTTTTCTATAACCCAGTTCTTTAAAAGGCGACATTGTCAAGGAAAGGCCCCCTAACACCTTGGTGTTTCTTTGACTGGGAAGTCTTAAATCACACTATGACATCAGTGTTATTTTTGCCTCATGACACTGGCCTCTGGCTCATATACACATTGCTGACCTTCTGCCCTAGTACTGGAGTGTTTTCCAAAGCACTGATCCTTTTTAGTTTCTCAGCCAATTCCTTAGCTTACACATTTCAAATCAATAGTATAATGGACAATCTCTACAGCTCATTAAAAAGCTCTACTAGGGGAACTTCTAAAGAAAGTAATATAGCTGGCAAGCTTGACTATCCTGTAGGAGTATTAATCCTCATTCTTTTATTGGTGGCCTAAATCCTTGTCTTTTTATCATAAATGCAAGCCTTCTTGCACCAACAGGGCAATCAGAAAGGATAGACTTAAGTGTTCATGAACATAGGAATACATTTATCCAGATTGAGAACTGTTGGCTTCCTCATTGCTTTTAGATGCAAGGATTGCAGGTCTCATATTTGACATTACTTTGCAGGACATGTTGGCAAAGGCATATGTCACTCTTTCTGGGACGTTTCAAGAGCAATGCAAGCAGTGACATGCAAGCCTCTTGCTGCACAGCTTCAGCAAAACTGTTCATATTGGGCCTGTGCCTGTGTTCTTTCTCTCATATTCTTCCTTCTCACCCAGTACAAAAAAAATAATCTATTATGTCTGAAAAAAATAATCTATTGTCTCATTCACAGAGCTCTGTTTTGGGAAGAATGTCAGTAGCCCAGGTGGGATATCTGACAAATTCCTTGTGGACTGCTGGGGAGGATCAAGGGAAGGATTAGCAGTGTTGGTGTTTGTATTTTTTTTCTTGGGATGGTCAGCAAGTGTCAGGGTAGGACCTACTGCCATAGCTAACAGTTCAGCTAGTGCCTGTAAAGGGAATGGCAGGTGGACATGCACTTCTCACTTAGTGTTGTTCTTTATGGATGTTCAGGAGTACTTTGTGGTTATATCTCTTAAAAAACAGCACCTCCTTTTCTTATTTTTTATTGGACAGATGGTTTTGTTATGTAGGTCTATTTTTGTGAGAAACAGCAGTTGCTACTAAAAGACAAATGCTGTCTTTAAGGAAACACAATTTACCACAGAGAAGAATGGATGTGTTGTCTGCTACAAATAGCGAAATAAATCCTTAGTCCACTAGGAATTAAACCACCTTTTGTGATGGAATTGCTTGCAAGCAGAAGTACTCCAATAGCTGACCTGTTCAGACACAGCAAAAGTGAACTACATATTTCTGTTTAATTGTTATGAAGTTTTATCTCCATTTTTTTTCACTATGGAACTGAATGACTTTTTTGGTGAAGAGAAGCTACAACTTTACTTCTTTATTTATGGCATAAATATGTGAAAAAGTGAGCTGCTGCAAATAGCAATGTAAATGATATTCTTTGAAATTTGTTTCCTCAGCTGTAAAGACACAACTGCTAAGATTTTCAGTAACTAATCCCTGCAGAAATCCATTGAAATTAGGCTCTTCATACCACTGAAAATTTGACCCATAAGTACCTACTGTACTGCATATACAATATTGAGGGACAGAGTATAAAAATTAGTCATTCACTTCAACAAGATACCCTTGGAAGAATTCTTTGTTATGATTCTCACTGTAGAAAGAGGGTTGGCAGGAATAAGACATGTAACTCACTTCATTGTTACTTTATTTCACTTAGTTTCCACCTTCAGAAATAACAGTTAAAACATTTCATTTAAGTTCTCCAGACAATATTATATCCTGCCAGAAGCACTGCTATGCTTAAACATAAAAATCAATCATCTACTAAAGCTTAAAAGCTGATAGAAAAATAAGGTCTGTTTCTCTTCTCACAGGTGTAAAAGATACATTTGCTACTGTTCTACCTGGATTAACTCATTTGCATGAAGCATGGCAGTATTTAGGCTGCCAGTTCCTCAGTGGAGGTTCACATTGTCTGCTAGAAGGGGCTGACAAATAGCTCTGCAGAATAAAAACGAAGGAACCTAAGGGCCTGGTGGGGAACAAACTGTGCTCAGTAGTCAAGAGCAGAGTGGTCACTCTTTGGTCTCACACTTGCTATTCCCAGAAATCTGACCTGCAGAGGACAAACAGCAGCAGGTGGGAATGACTGACCAAGTGCAGGAAAGACTTAGTAAGAAGAGCAGGGAAAGACACACAAATGGACTTCTACGTTACCTTTAGTTGGCCAAAATCTGTGACCATCCTTCTCTGTTTCTGAAGAATTAATTTACTGATATTTTTAGAAAATACTTCCTTACCTTGCTAAATGAAGTTCAGTAAATTTAGCTCTTTTGTATCTACAAAACCCAACTGATGGCATGTTAAGGTTTGACTCGGAACTGGTTTTAAAAGAATATAGCTGTCAAGTGTAGCAAATGGAAAGGGCAAACAACTTGAGCCATGGAGCAATGGTAGCCTGCAAATTGATGACTAGTACAGAAAGGGCTGTGGGAATAAGCAGGATGTAGGGGATGTGGCACTTGGGATGTCTTCTCATATTGAAAG
The DNA here is from genome assembly GCA_013399015.1 of Galbula dea. Lineage (NCBI taxonomy): Eukaryota > Metazoa > Chordata > Aves > Piciformes > Galbulidae > Galbula > Galbula dea. Next base: position 667,778 of record VWZX01004899.1, on the reverse strand, counting down.
GGAAAAAAGCATCAGGACACGCGACTTATGTTTGCAGAGATGATGGAGATAAAAGCAGGCAAGGGAACATGAGGGTGACTTGTAAGAGAATGGGGGAATAAGCATGAAGTGGGATGGCTGAATGCAAAATTAATCCCATTAAAATTAAAAATTTGTTTCACTAATGCCAAGCTCAAATGTCAGCCAGATACTAAAAGGTGACCAAGAAATAAATAAAATAAATATTTGTAAAGGAAGCCAAACCTTGGCAAGAAATGGAAGATTTGGAGAAGCAGAGCTCTCCATAAGCAGAGCTGCCTCACTGGGCTGGCTTTAACCAATGACAATCATCCTAAAATGCCAATTCTTTCCTAACAAAACTTTTTTTTTTTTAAGTAGTACTTATGGGGAGGGAGGAGAAATAACATGGAAAATATTTCCATGTGAGTCTAGCTGCTACTCTAAGCCAGTATTACACTTAGGAAGACCTCTGCCTTTTCAAATCCAATGCCGGTTTCAAAGCCAGCTACTGGAGAGACTTCTGCACTCCTATGTTACTGTCTTTTGACTATTGCTTAGCTGGCTGGCACAACCTACTCAAACCTTACCTTTAGTGACTGAACTGTTTGGCTAGCCTATTGCTTACTTTCCTGTGTAGACTGCCTAATTTTGCATCATCATTAGGACTGGAAAGGGGAAGTGTCTGTCATCACACTGGGTGGCTCCTGCTGTGTTTGTTTTCACAAGGCAGCTTGCAGGCAGAACTCTGATGATAGCCTCTGCATCTGGCATATCTACTGATGCTGCTTGTCAAACTGGCCCAGATCTGCTCTTCTTAAGTACACCAGTTTCCAAATAGTGGGACTTTCAAATATTTATATTAAACCCCATGCCAATGAGTCACAATCTCACCCCACCAATTTATCATTTTTTGGTGCAGGTGAAGGTAGAACTCAACGTCTAACTCAATGAAGCTAGCCTGGAGCAGACAGTATTTAGCTTTTCCCCCAGATACAATCCTAGTGCTATTACTTTTGCTAAAGAGAAGAGCTAGCCAAGTTTAAATGTGCTTTCAAAGAAAAATGATAGGAAATGTTAGTTGGCTGTTGTGAGTGGGAAATATGCTCCTTATTTGTTTGGATTCAGGTGAACATTTTAAGTCCTCCCAACTTATTTCCTTTCAACTTCTCAATGAATTCTCTGAAGAAGCTGTGTTTCAGTTGATGCAAATCTGCCAGTCAGCATCAACCCTCAGGGCTAAATTATTCAGTGTCAGCGCAGAGGTCTTCGTATTGTATGTGAAAACCACTTCTTTTTCTTTCCCATCTGAACAGGACAAAAGAGTTTGTTATATGACTTAAAAAGAACCCTTCTGAAACACAAGTTACACATGACTCCCTCCAGTTTTTAATTCGGACTGTCTCTGCCACTGGTGGAAGGGATTGATTGAAAGAGAAATAGTAGTCAAATCTCTCCAGTATACACATAAGAATACAGCAGAATTGGAAAAGTATTTCTTTTTTTCACACCTTCCAAACTATGGTACATCAAACTGTGAAACTATCCAAGGATTCTTCTGAAAAACAATAATACTTGCTTGGTCACAGGTTTTTTCTCCAGTCCCCTAAAAGTCCTTGAGACTGGTGGATGGAGAAGATTCACTTTGGGAATCACGTGGATGTGTAAGGGCATGCTTGGAAAGCAGCCAGAAATGATAAGCCCTTTCTGTACATGTTTCTGCCTACCCATATGGGATCCCATATGGGATCAACTTTGAGAGATCCCCACATCATCAGGATCTCTAGACACCTTTGAATGAGCGAAGGAACAGAAAAGTAATTTTGGTTTTGTCTGTGACTTTGCTGTTCTAGACTAGGCAGGCTTACAGATCTGAGCAAATGGTCCTTCATTTGAAATGCTATCTCTGGTCATATTCTGTGCAGGACAAGTTCCCTAAACCACTTTAATGATTAATCTATTAATCTTTAATCTATTGCCTTACAAAGTGACTATTCAGTTCTGCACCTAAAATGAGTGGTGAGCATCTGCTGGCTCCTTTCACTAAATTCTGTCCTTTTATATCAAAAAAAGTAGCAAAGAAAACTAAACAAAGATGCTCCCTATGCTGTAACATTTCCTTTACAGAGCTGCCAGTTTGCTCTCTCTAGTCAATGGCAGCAGACCACCAGTACTTTAAAAAATGGTAGTAAATTAGAAGTCAGTTCATTACCTTTGGAGCAGGCTGTCACAAAAGTGGGTTGCTGTCCAAATCCCAGAACTATCACCCGTTCAACCACACATGTAGTGTGGTATTGTCCACTTTCATCTCTACAGCTGAAAAAAGAACATTATTTCATATACATTAGTCTCCATCCAGCAGAAGTTCAGCATCATACAGAGAAAGTACTATCAAGTCTCTCTCTCTAAGCTCCCTATACTGATTTTGTTTCCTCTGTTTACATTTCTCCTGAAACAAGTAAACCCTTCTCCCATTATTAGGTAATGTTTCAGGGCACAGCAGATTTCACTAAGTTAGAAGAAAAAAAGCTTGAGAAGATATTTTGTGGCAAAAAGCATGGCTTTGACATGAAGAAAAGTGATGGATTTTTGCAAAACAGTAGTTAAACTCCAAAGTATGAATGTAAAGCTAACTTTAATTTTCTAAGTAAGATGTTTCAATCTGAGGCATAATTATCTTTCATTTTGTGACTAAATTTAATTTTTATTAAAAAGCTCTAAAAGAACTTAAATAAAACTTTCCAGAGTCAATAGAATGCTATATCATTTATCTCAAAATGCTTTTCCAACTTCTAGATTTGCTGGCAACATTTTTCTTTTCCATTCTGAATTTTTAAGCTTTTCAGATTTCATATCCCAGGTAAAGATACCATACTTTTAACTAAATCATCCAAGCTAGTCGATAGTTTTGTCTGCATTAAATTTTGTAGTTTTATGACCACCTCCTGCATAGTTTTTAATCCTGAAGGAATAAAGAAATGCCTGGAAAATCACCATCTCTGCAATGCACAGCCCCATGGGCAACATACCTCAATAGTAAAAGCGTCAGTGACATATTTAGCTTCTCTTTCCTTACAAGCAGCTATGGATATTTTTGGCTTTTAGATTGTTTGTCTCAGCAGTTGCAGCTTGTGTCCCCTCATGCTTCCTTCTAAGTGCTTTTCTTGTACATTTTACCATGCTAATATAGATTTTGCATTTGTTGATGACTTTTGGAGACTACATGTAATAGTGTCTGTTTGTGGTTCCCACATAGAATCACTGAATATCTTCAGTTGGAAAGGATCCATAAGGATCGAGTCCAACTCCCTGATCCACACAGGACTACCTAAAAATAAATCATGTGACTAAAAAATAAATCATATGACTAAGAGCATCGTCCAGGTGCTCCTTGGAACTCTTGACAGGCTTGGTGCCTTGACTAGTTCCCTGGGTTGCCTGTTCCAGTGACAAATCACCATCTCAGTGAAGAGCCTGGAAAAATACATCTGAGAAAATGCAAACATTCCAGGTGTTGCCTGTTTGCAAATCTCCCAGTTTATCTTCTGTTGTCCCTCTGATAGGCTTTCCTCTTGCTGATGACTCTTTTTGTATTGTAGTAAATCTGTAGAACCTCTAATTTGACTAGACTGAAATAATATGAGACAACTTAGTATTTCATGTGTTGCTGCCCTTAGATTTATATAGAACATTATTTATCTCTGCAATTTTGTGACAGAATCTGCATGCTCTGGGATTTCACTAAGGAACACATAAGACTAATACTTCAGTGTTTGTAAGAGGGTCTCCTGAAGTAGACAAGGCAATTCCAATCACAGTGTGTTGATGCTTTTGTCCATAATTGCTGTTACCTGGAAGAGAGAATGTTCTTGTGGAAAGTGAATTTCCGATAGAGGAACTGCTTCTTGTGGAGATATTGAAATGAATGCCCATCATCTAGGTAGAGCTCACCTACTGCACAGGCCTGTGAAACACAACAGATGGAATACAATTAACAGCAGCCTCTAGTGCTGGACAACAAACATGTCTCACTAGGTTATGCTTCATAGAAAAGGATGTGTGTTTATTTTCCTTGGGTGACTTATATCCCTAGAAGGCTCAAGGAGTTCAGCTCTGAGAGTGCTTAAAGACTTGGACATCCTGATTCTGTAAATGGATGTGGGTGCCAGGTGTCACCTCATTTATTAGAAAAAGACAGTCACAGGAAGTTCTCTTTCTGTGCCCAAGAAGAAGTTTGTGGCTGCCTCATTCTCTGCTCCTTCCTCCAAGAGACTAGAAGAGGGCTGAGAAAGGTCAGAAAAGTGTTCTTAATCTATTGTACTCAGTCTCATTTGAGGAAACACTAAGAGGGAGGTGGGAGCCTCCCCAAATAGGAGAAGTGGAGGGGAGCCGTTGGGCATACAGGTACTATTGTGCTAACCAAACAGGCAGCAAGGACCTAAAAAGGTCAGAGTAAAACACAGCTTTGTAAAGGCAACATCATCTTAGAGTACCTCTGTGTCCAGGGCCACATGCAGTTCATAAGAAATATCTATCATCCATTCAGTGGATTTTCCAGCCATAGTCTTCAGAGGTATCACAGTGCCCCCCCGCTGGAATACTGGAATCTGTGAAAAGCAAAGCCAGTGCAGAAAGGTTCAGATATCCCAAACATATAATTTTAATTTGGAACAGGGATAACTGAAGCTTGCTTTTATCATGCCTCAGAAATGATCTTTTACTGCAAGTACCTAAAGAAAACTACTTAACTAAAAATGGGAATAGGAGTAAACTTCCAGTATGTGTCCAAGGGAAATATCTTTGCTTGGAGAAGTCACCCTTACATCATCTCTCTTTTCTTTGCCACCAGGACATGTTAGTATTCCATCTAACAACAAAGCAGATGGGACTTTTCTACAAAAGCTATTTTAGATTACATTCCTATGAGAAAACTGAAATGTCACTTTTCTGATTTTGAATATTGACAAAAGAACCTATTTTTTTTCTGCTCAAGGGAAGTAGTATTTTAAAACAGAACCATACATTCTCTAGTGTTACTGGGATCTTCAGAGTGCCTCCATCTTCCATTTGTTTAAATTTTCTGAAGTCATACCAAATCTAGAAAAGATGAAAAGACAAATGAGCATAACATATATGGCAAGATATGTTCCCACTGCAGATGCAGTCATTCTTCTGCTTAACCTTACTGACACTATTCCTAATAACCTATTTGATATGCAAGAAACATCATTTACTTTTTAAATCAAATAACCTTGTGGATGGAAAGAATAAATTCTCATTCCTGAGGCACAAAAATAAGCTGAGCTTTCTATAGTTTGCATAACATCTTGTATGTCCTAGAGCATCTGAAAGTGCATAACAAAGAAATACATGGGGCTTTTTAATCTATAAATGCTGAGTTCCATAATAGGCATGTTTATATGGACGTGAAAATTAACAACAAAGTTGCTTATATGCTAATGACAGGCCACAAAAAAGAGCTACTCTGAAACTTCCCATGCACCACACTTGCCAGCAGGTTTGACTGCTTTAAGTGTGCCAGGCAGTCAATTCCCATAGAGATCTTGATAAAAATATTTTTTTTGTTTGGAGAGTGTAGTCTGTTTTTCTGCTTATATTGAGAAGACTTCTAAGTGTCCTCAGGTCTATTAGTGGAGTCACAAGGCTCTTCATGGTCTCATACGCTCCCCATTGCTGCTGTCTTTCTTCTCATTCCTTCCTAGAATCTCAGGCTTTCCCTTAGGAACTACTTCTCCCAAATTCTTTCCCTTCCTTCACCTCTTAGCTGCTGCAGCCAAACGCTCACTGTAGGAGTGGATCACAGTGCCATCCGGTGGATAGTTAACTTTACTTCAGAGAGGAACTGATCTCCCGGTATGTCAGTCTTTGCTACACTCATCCCAGGCTACAGAGGCTTGTATTTCCTTGTTGCAATTTTCCCTCCCCACAGCTTCCCTCCGATTTACTTAGGGGATCTTTGGAGAAAGATCATTTCTTCCATATAGAAGAGAAGCTTAACTCAAAGAGAAATACCTGAAAAAAGGGAACTGACAATTTAGTGAAGCTGTTTGTTGGTGTTCTATGAGAAGCAGCAAGCCCTGAGAGGAGATTTAAATTATAGGAGACATGAGATTTATGCAGCAGCTCTTGGAAAAGCACGAAAGTAAATTTACTGTCAGCTAAGCATGGAAGGTATCAAGAAAGAAGGTTCAGAGTGGTACAGAATGGTTGGGCAACACTTGGAACAGTGGCAGTGCTCAGCAGTTACGAGATGTGGAGCTGGAAGGCTGCTGTATAAAATACCTATTTGGGTTGAACAGCTGAGCAGTTTCATATTCATCCTTACCTCCTCTGACCCTGGAAGCAGAACACTCACTGCCTTGGCCTCTTGCTCTGTGACTGGATGCACCAACAAAGCACTTCCTGGAGAAAAATGTAAATAAGGCTGTGATGCTCAAGGCTGCATCTCATTAGAACAGAAGCTGCATGCTCTGGGTTTGTCAGCCTCCCATTGCCATTTCAGGGGCTTGCTTGGGCACACCATGTGCTTAAGTTCACTTTCTACTCAGAAAAAAAGGCATGTGTAGGGAGCTGATGTCTGCTTGGGTCTTGTTCTGTTATGGCAATTCAGAGGCACTTCTGGGTCCCTCACAGTCTAAGAGATGACTGCATACTTGCTCTTTGGTTGAACAATAGACTATGCTTTTCTCACCAAAACAGTGGAAGACAGGAATGTCTGCTTAAAATCTGCTTAAGCTTACTGAATATGTATCTTGTATTTTCCAAGTGCTGTTAAAACCAGGCCCCTTAAAGAGGTCTCAAGTTCTATATTCAGTTACAATATAGTTTTTAAAAGTCTTGGGCAGTTTTCATGTTTTCTTTTTGTCATCCAACACTCTATCACCTCAAAAATATTTAAGTCAAATTCCAGAGAATGAAATGACACTCACCCAGCATGTACTCATTTTCCACACCAAAAGTTTCTACTTCCCCTGGAAACTCTATCCAGAGAGCTCTGAAGAAAGATAGATAGTGGGATTCAGTCAGTTCCTCCTCTCCTACCAGCTTGTTCAAGGCTGTCTGGCATTCTAAGGCTTCATTTTCTCCCTCTCCAAGCTACAGCTATCATGAACTGAAGACAGGGCAAGCTCTTTTTCTGTGGCTTAAATACTCCTTTTGAGTCACTGATGAGAATTCCCAGTACAGCATGGGTTAAGACACTCCAATACATCTATGCTTTGGCTTCCTTCAGCCTCACTTTCTTACCTCCCACTTTCTTCCTTATAAACTTGTACTGCACACACCTTCCTTCTAGCAAAGGAGAAATGGATGAGTCTTTTTGTCACAATCTACCAGCAATGCTGACACCTGATGAGCTAGTCACTGCAGCACAGTCTTTCCTGTTCTCAGGAGCATACTGCTGCTTTTATAGCATGTCTCCTCCTGGTCACTGCAGCACAGTCTTTCCTGTTCTCAGGAGCATACTGCTGCTTTTATAGCATGTCTCCTCCTGGTCGCGACCGAAAGACCTGCACTGGAATTTCATTTTCAGTCATTCTCAAAAAGACTGTGACAATACCACCTGTGAAATAACCATCTGGTTACAGAATACAAGTTGTACATTTAAGGCTTGAGAGATTACATAAATAATAGCTCATTCAGAGGCAGGGTCTGGGTTTCCTTACACAAAATGTCTGGCCCTCCTGCTCACTCACAAGCATCCTCTTGTTCACTGCAGCCCAGCTGTTCATGTGCTTGCTAACAAGACATGCTTTCCGCTCTGCTTGTCTCAGTGAGAAAAATACCATGCTTCCTCTCTAATTCTGTACCTACTGCAGCAAATTTAACAAAACTGAAAGTTTTATTTAATATTGTAGGCAGTGCACATGTCAACATAAGCTTCATCTCAAGAAAGACAGAAACCCACTGTCTTATGTCAGTGTATACAACAGGGGCATCTATGCCTACACATGTGCAGACAGATGCTCACACTGTGTCTGTAATGCAAATCATGTTCAAAACTCAAACCACTCAACCCTTGTCAAAAAGACCTTCATGTTTTTAAAACCTAGTGTTATGCAAATAGAATCCATCTAAGTAAAAGTGGTGCAAAAGGACAATCCTAGGGCAACCTCAAAGATGCAGCAATACCAGGGAAAGGACTGTTGCATTCAGTTCCACTAAGGCAGTGTTAGACAAGAGCGGAACAGAAGTTAATTTTCTAATTTCATTTCTATTCTATATTAGAATCCCTATTAAAAGAAAGATTGTAAGAAATACTGCAGAGATAAATGATCAAATTATTGAGGAAATAAGCTGTTCTAAGAGTAACAATTCAGCAGTAACAACTACTTTCATGAGGGGCAAAATAGCCTTTATGTTTTTAGGTCAGCAAATTCAGAATCTATTAAGCTCTGTTTAAAGGGTGGGTTGGAATACTACATAATGTTCTTTATCACGATGAGAAGTCTGGAGTTATAGTACTTCAAAATATGTTTAAAGACTGTGCAGTGTTGACTGAACTAGTGTGTTCCAGGTGTCACTTGGAAAAACCAAACCAACCAAAATTTGCCTCTGAGTACTCTACCAAATCTTGCAGAATGCATGAAAATGGAATTTACTAGTTTTTGTGTGGTTTGTCTTTTTCAAGATTTAAATAATGACAAAAGTAAGAGATGGTAATTAAACTTCTCTTCTCCAAGTAACTTGCTGAAGACAATCACTAAACCTCCTGACTTTTGTTCTTACCTCATAACCGGTTCAGCCGCTGTGTGTGCCCGATAGAACAGTGTGTATAAGTATGGCAGGAGGACGTAGCGCTCTCTAATGGCTTCCCTGATGAGCTGGGTGTTCTTCTCCCCAAAGAGCCACGGTTCTCGCCGTTTGCTCTCCATGTTAGAATGACCTCTGAAGAAGGGCTGGTAGGCTCCAGCCTGATACCAGCGAACAAGTAATTCAGGTTCTGGATCTCCAATAAACCCTCCCACATCAGCTAGATATTGCGCAGACAAATAAAAATACACATTTTTGGAAATTACTCTGAAAAATGTGAAGTTCTCCCCTAAAAAGCATTCCAAGTGTCTAAATCCGTGTATTTCACAGTGTGCTTGCAGTTCTGCAGTGGCTTATCCAAGTAAGAATGGAAAACTGGTTTAACAAGTTATCTTTAAATAAAAATCTCAAAAGAGCTTTTGGAGGCTGAGTGAGTGCTGTCCCCAGTGAGAAGGAACTGTCACTGTGATGCTACCGAACACCGCCTGAGGACCACTGCTCCTGATGGGATGCAAACACCACATAAGAGGAATGATGGTGAGAGTCTTGTTATTGATTCTGACACCAAACTAATCTGTGAAACTTCTTGGAAATGCACTAGACTGTTGAACATTCCACCACCTGTTTTGAAGTCTGTCTTAGAATACAAGGTTTGTGGCACCAGTGATAGATGCATAGTGAGCAACTCCAGCTAAACACCTTACCTCCACAGAATGAAATCCCTGCCATGCTGATGGTGAGAAGCATTGGAATGGATATTTTCAAGTAACCCCATTCTGCTGTGTTGTCTCCAGTCCACACTGCCCCTGGAAATACCCAGTTTCAGCATTACACAGGGAAGTTGGGTGTATGCTTCAGTTTATGCTTGCAGTTAAGGAAAGAAGACAAGAATGGTCATGAACTACTGGAGAACTGCTGTTCATTGCAACGTTTTTTTCGTTATACATGCACGCTCCTGAAATACGCAGTAAAAGCAGGTAGTGGTTTGTCACAGGACACAGGCTCTTATTCTGCCTTTAAGTCGTACACACTTTGCCAGCCTATCCTGTGCCATGTCAGTATTTCAAAGATAGTTTCTGTCCTCTGTAGACTTGGCTACTACACACCAAACTTAACAGAGCAAAGCAGCATGGAAAGGCATCCAGCTAGTTCTTACCATATTTCTGCGATCCAGCAAAGAAAGATCGTGTAAGGACAAATGGTCTCTCTTTTCCTGAAGAACGTCTGATGAGTCCTTCTGCAGTTGCCATTTGCTGAAAATCATTAATATAAGCATCAGGAAGACAAACTCTATAATTAGGATATTTGCTACACTTTTTTTTTTATCCCTTCCATGGCAAGAAAATGAAGAAATCTTAATCTATACTGACAAATAATACCTATTATTGAAACTACACCTTCCTACTAGAATACAGTCTTACAAAAAAACCCAATTTGTGTAGTCACAGCCAATTTACATTGTTATGGTAGAAAGGCATGGATGTTGTCAACACTTTCTTGAGACTAATCACAGAGTTTATTTCAAATATACACAGCAGAGTTTCAGTCCTTAATGGAGGTTACAGAATACCTACTACTGTGTAAATCACCATATTAGACATACTCCATGAGAATAACTGCTGGTTTGTGTCTCCAGATACTCTACCTGGTAGAATCCATAGAGGTTGTGTACTTCCCGATGTTCCCAGTTGTTGTAGTGCACAGCATCTTTCTGCATTGTTAGTTCTGCCCCTTTGAAGACTGAAGGCTCATTCATGTCATTCCATACAAAGAGGATATCAGTAGACCCCTATGACACAGGGTTGCAATTAGGACAAAACAGAGGTAACAGCTATTGCTGTCACTTAGTTGGCTTATTTCTAGTGGGTGTCATGTCAGTCTAGGGTATGAGCAGAAACAGCAGCAGCAAAGCAAGACATAGTAACTATACTCCTGAGGTCAGTCATTCATGTCACTTCTCTTGGTGGCCCTTGTGGTCAAGGTGGCAGCCTACAAGCCCACTTGATTTTTGCAATTCTTACAAAAGTCAGTGGGAACTTGCTATTCCTGCCTTCTGCTGAGGGAAAGAGGCAGGGAAAAGATAAGCATTAAACAGCCCTGAGGAAAAAATCAGAGAAGGCCAGAAGGAAAAAAATGGAGAGGAAAACCAGCATGGGAAATGTCTACTATGCATGTCTACCTAGGGAGTGCTTTCAACAACCTTACTGGAAAGCAGAAGTTCAGGGTAGGAAATGGGGTAGGGAGGCGGGAAGGAGAATTGGAGGTGTCCAGCAGTGTTCACCCAGACGCTTTCAGCACTAGACAGCAGTGCTGGAAGGAAGGTCAGGGTGAAGTAACTATGAGCTACAAAAGAGCATTCTCACATTACACCTTGTGTGTTACTATGGTAGTAAAAGCTGGTATTGCAACAGCTGTGCTAGATTATGGGTTGCTAAAATGCAGTTTGTTCATCCTACTGCTGCAACTAAGTGAGCAGGTTCAGTGATGGCATATGAGTTCCAGCTTCCTTAGGGCAGATGTGTCTGTGGAGAAAATCCTCTGTGGTATTTCACCTTATTAAGGTATTTTCCTCCACATTATAATATAGCTACAAAAGCTATCAACAGGCTTAGACAGTAGTTTATCTTCTCCTTTACCCATTTTCAGGCTTTCTGGGATACGTAGATCACAGCAAATATATACAAACCTTGTATGTTTTGAAGGCAAATTGATCTGCATACCATTTTCGCACTTCAGGATTGGTGAAATCCAGGTAACAAGAGGAACCTGTGGATGTGGGAGATCCCAATTATTTACCTGATTTAAGACCAAGAATGCATTGTCTTTGCACTAAACATAGTGGCCTAAAGCTAGGATTCTTTCTGCAATGGGCAGCAATAATGTAGTCGCTAATGTTTCTGAGACAAAAGCTCGAGAGAAAATTCCAGGCTGACTTGGAACTCAGTACACCCCTTGCCATGTTCTGCAGACCAGCACAAATAGATTCTTGAGGTTGGAAGCTCTGCACCATCTAAGATGTGAATAGGAAGCCAGGGAGAGTCAGCATTCTTGGTATTTTGATCTCAAGACAGGAAAGCGTTGCTGAGAAGATGAATAACTACATCCTGTCATGCTACCAGAAGTTGTAATGCATCCTTGTTTTTTTCCATATTCATTCACCAGCATTTGTGAGCTTTCTGTCTGTAAAGAAGGGGGATGGCCTCCTCTGCCTCCCAGTGATGAGATCACCTCATGCAAAACATGTCATATCATTATACTACGACTGAATCAAAGTCTTCACTATCAAGAGGTCACTTAATTTCATCCTGCCTACTTAAGCTGTGCTCAGTGCAACAGACCAGACTGCACTTCTGTTACCCAAAACAGGCTGCGAAGAGGGACGGATTTTCTGATCAACAAATCCAAATTTTTGGGGGTTTTGCTCTAGGCACTTGGACTACTTGTAGATCCAACAGGCATAACAGAGGAAGTTGTACAGCTGAGGCCATTAGAACATGACTGTAGTAAAGAAACCACAAAGTATTTGAAATTACAAATATTTACCAAAAATGCAAGGACTGCAAATTACAAATTGATTCTACTTCTATGGCTCCCAATTAAACTATTCTGCAAATTTTTTTTTACACAAACAGGTCAAAATGTAGAGACTGGTTTTTTACCTGGCCAACAGATGCCCTCAAAATCTTGCCCATTTCTGTCTTTCACAAAATATCCCTTGACTTTTGCCTGTGAATACAGGGCATACTTGGAATCAACCTTAATGTGGGGATCTACAATGACGACAAGCTGCCAGGATAAGAGAACAAAATGCAGCATTAGAATCAAATGTACTGAATAAAATAGTAGGAGTTCACTCACATTAAACAGAAAAATTTTCTACTGCACCCATCAAGGATGGCAGTGTGCTGCTTCTGTAAGATGGACCTTTACAATGGTCAAGCTTAGCCTGATGGTCAGGGTACAGAACGAACTATGAAATAACAAAATGGCACAAGGAACTGAATTAAACAAGCTTGTGCGCTGGAAGCATCATCAGACTGCAACACAGTCTAATTTGTTCTGTTGTAGTTAAACTGTTTCTAGTATCTGAAGTACCCTGGGTAAAGCTAGATTGCATAGCTTCCACTAGAAAGATGCATTTTCTTTGTTCCTACTGTACCATTTACCTTGCGTTTTTTCTTCCTGAGATGTTCTTGCATCTTTCTAGGGTTCTGGAATTTCTTTTTGTCCCAAGTGAAATACCTCTTGCCATCTGTGTGCTCTATGTCCAGCCATATCACATCATAAGGAATGTCATGTTCATCAAAGCCAGCATCTACTGCCTTGACATCTTGCTCATCCTCATAATTCCACCGGCACTGATGGTAACCCAGAGAAAAAAGGGGGGGCAGGGCTTGAGTGCCTAGGGAGAGTATATGAATTAAGATAACACTGTTAATGCCCTTTGAGATTTTACCTAGACACTCTAGAAAAGTTAACATGATTAATATGTATCTGTCTGGAGCTATGGAATGCTGGCCTAAGTTGAGTCTAGAGTGTTCTTTATATCAAAGTGACTGAACTCTTGAAATAACAAACATTACAATGAGCTCAACAGTCAGAAAGGGCAGAGGGCTGTAAGGGTAATTCAAGAATGAGAAGGAACTTGTTCCATGATACTGAAGTGTTATTGCAGAGACCAATATAATTATATTCTTTATTTTTTTCTAATGTAAAAAACATTCTGGCTTAGCTTAACTGTCATTAATGCAAACAACTACAGAGATTTTAACCAGCAGAATGCAGTTCATGTGACAGCTCCACAGGTGCCAAAGTGCAAGGAGAAACATGGAACTGAAATGGTTAGGAATTTTTAAAATTAGAAAACATGTGTGTGTGTATATATATATATGTATGCATATGGAAAAGGGGAGCTAGGAAACTTTCCCTAGTCTGCAGGTCTGCCTGGCAAGATCCTCTTGTGATCTGGCTACTTTCCTATTCCTGTTCTGCTGAGCAACATTCTCTCTATAACACCTGTGAAGCAAATAATCACTTCTAATCACTAAAGAATTACCAGGGATATTTCTGTGCTTTTCATTCTCTTCAGTACACAAAGAATTTTCCTTTCATAAAGTGTTAGTCCTCTTGCCTCCATTTTTTCAGTCTCCTCCTGAGCATCATGCTTCTTTCCTTTTCTGTATTAGCATGCCAGCTCTGCTCCGTTCCCTAACAGACACACTGGACAGTTACCTATCTTCTTTCTTTACTCTCCAGGATACATTACTCCAAAACTTCAGTCTTTTCTCATTATAAGGTGGCCTGTCTTGATGGTGACTGGCAGTTCTATGCCCCCTGTGTCTCCTTTCTTCACCTAAGGAAGCAGTTTCAGACAGCAGTAATTATGCTGGCTTCTCAATTCAGGCCAAGTTTGAGCAGCTGCAGGTGCTAGGGAAAAGAAGGATGGAGACCTGTCTTCACAAAGCACCAGCCTTTGCTCTACAAACTGCAGCGTGGGAACAACTGGCCTCCTGCACACAATGGACGAGGTAAATATCAACCCACTCTTGGGCATAGCATGTTGCTCAGAGAATCTCCCAGGTAAATGTGCTATATTGACTCCCATTACGTGTGTGAGTACCTGTCAGTTGTGCAAACTGCTTGAAGGTATCAAAGGCAGTGGGTCCCATCAGCAGGAACACATCGATGATCCCGCTTTCTGACATCCAGCGCACATCAGTTAGAGGCACTGCTCTCTGCTTAGCAGTCTCCGCAGCAGATCCTGACTGCGAGCGCTTTGAAGGAAACCAAGGTAAAACTGAGTGTCTCTCTTTACCAAGCTTTTGTTCAACGAAGCAGCAAGGATGGAAACCCACGAAATTCACTATCATATACCTGGCAGGTATTAGCAATAGACACTGAATGTTTCTTATATACCCTTCACAAATCCTTTACTTTGTGTACTGCTCATATGAAATAGAGTAATAGTTAATGAGGAAAAATAGGTAATGAGGAGCAAAGTAATTAAAGCTTTTTTGTAATTAAAGACTACGCATGTACTCGGCACTGGTGAGGCCACACCTCGAGTACTGTGTGCAGTTTTGGGCACCGCAGTATAGAAAGGACATTGAGCTACTAGAGAGGGTGCAGAGAAGGGCAACTAAGCTTATCAGGGGTCTGGAGAACAGGCCTTATGAGGAGAGGCTTAGGGAGCTGGGTTTGTTTAGCCTGGAGAAGAGGAGGCTGAGGGGAGACCTTATTGCTCTCTTCAGCTACTTGAAAGGTCATTCTAGGGAGGTGGGTGTTGGCCTCTTCTCCCTTGTGACTAGTGACAGGACTAGAGGGAATGGGCTTAAGTTGTGCAAGGGTAGGTTTAGATTGGATATTAGGAAGAATTTCTTTACTGAAAGAGTGGTGAGATATTGGCATAGGCTGCCCAGGGAGGTGGTGGAGTCACCATCCCTGGAGGTTTTTAAGAAGAGGATAGATGTGTTTCTTCAGGGGATGATTTAGGGATAAGAGTAGTGTAGGGCTATCGGTTGGACTAGATGATCTTGAGGGTCCTTTCCAACTGTAATGATTCTGTGATTCCTGCAGGATCTTTGAGTAATGTCTATAACTATATCAGAAGTAATACAGAAACTTAATAATTTTAACCACTTAATGAAGTGCTGGAATAAAGATTTTTTTTTCTCATGGTTTCAATTCTAATAGAATTCATGTGTTCATATTTCAAGAGTTGAGTTCATTTCCTGAACATTTTATGTTTCGTAGAGATCAATTACATTCCACAGCAGAATGAGCCTGCTAAGAAGAAATGTGTGGCAATTCCAAGAAATTAAAAACTCAAATTTAATTTGATTTTTAAATTAAAAACTCAAATAGCAAAATTCCTTAAATCCATAAAATTGTCAAGATTTTTGTCCATCCTTTTTCTGTATGCTACATCCACCTGTGTAGATTTTTTCTGCTCCAATGTTTACATATTTCCTCTCTGCCTTCTCCTATAGACCTGTTAAGATACAAGTTCTCTAACTCAAGAGTCATCTTCTTTTTCTTTTCAGTGGTTTAATACAAGGAATTTAGCAGTAGGGAGGCCAGGAGGAAGAAATGGGCAATTCTTCATTAGGAAGCAAAAGGTAAATCTCCAATAATGTTATGTTCCTGTTAGCCCTACCCTGGAGTGTTTTCTTTCATTATTAAATTCTCAGGAAAGTGAGCAACTCTCACCTCAGCTACTGCCTTTGTACTAATGTCCACCAGTGTTTCTGAAGAGTTCAGCCAGAAGATCCCTGAAGTTCTGTTAGGCTTGTGTGCTAAGAGGAGGGGCACTGAACCATAAATGCCTATTTTGTCATGTATCTTGTGGCCGAAGATATCCAAATTATAAAGCCGATAGGCATCTCCATCACTAGGACAAACAGACAGATGTGTTTGTTACATGTAAGCATCCTGCACTGGACCAATGTCAGCTCTATTGCCATTTCTCTAAACTCAGTGAATGCTCTGCACTATGGTCTTTTGTTTAGCATCCAGAGCTGAAATGTGGACAGCCTAGATTACTGCTTCTTTGCTTTGGTACTAGCTATCTGAATCAAACAACACTGCTGCTTCCAGTGAGACTACTGTTCATTTGCTCTAAGTCCTAAAATATGAATTTTGAACTCTCCCATCCTCCCATGGAGTTGCTCTTCTAAGTGTTCTGCTTAAACATGACCAATCCTGCAATCAGAAAAAAACTACATTGAAAACAGAGAAAGGACAGATGGGGTCATTCACGAAATTGCAGGGTGGAAAGACAAAGTGAAACAACTTACTCCACATGGACAGGGGCTATGATTCAGTTTGCTGTATGATTAAACTAGAATATATACTATATAATACACATATTTCAAGTTGTTGTCTGCATTCAATTATTAAGACAATGTTATTGCTCTCCTCTACATAAATAATACTGCTTTCACTAGCAATCTGCCACCTTTACCTGGTGTTTTTGAGAAGAAGTGCTTCTGTGTGTTGTGGTATTCCATAAACGTGGTCAAATCCATGTAAAGAGAAGTCCATGCCTACTGAACTAGGGCCTGTGGGAATAACATTAAAAGAAAATACCACAGAGCTCCATTCTCAGACTTAGCTGAAAGCAACAGAGCAGAGCAACCTAACTGAAAAAAAAATTAAAAAGCAGGTTTTAATAATTATCTCTTTCATATTTGCTTTTAACTTCACTTTCAGTATTACTGAAGGAATGAGTGAGACATTGATAAAAATTAAGCAGCTAAACAGAAAGCAGACACAAATATGAATGAACACAGGTATATACAAACTGATAAAGCTGTTCCCAGAACTAGACTCAGGCTTACCATGAGCTTTGATGTCTAAGAAACTGCCAAATTTCTCTTGCCAGAGACCTAGATCCTCTTGTTTCTCCTGCATAAACAGAAATAGCTAAGCATAGCAAATGCAACTGCTCACACCATGTATTTCTAAGAAAAATATATTCATGTTAAGATTTGTACATTGTTAACTGTTGGGGGTTTTTTGCCAAATATCATTAATATGAAAAAAATCCAAAACACAATTCAGATCCTGATGCAGGAATTCACACTGAAGGACTGATATGCCAGCAGAGCACACATGCACTCTGCTACAGCATAGAAGTAATACCTGAGATCTTGGCTAGAATCACAAAATGACAGAATAGCCTAGGTTGGACTGGTCTCTCCTGGTCCAGCCTGCTGTGGAAAGGAGTGTAGATGAAATTTTCTAGCACCCTGTCCAACTGCATCTTGAAAACCTCTAGTGCTGGGGACTGTACCACATCCCTGGGGAGGTTGTTGCAGTGAATGATTGTTCTCACTGTAAAGCCTGTCTTTTTTCTGGATGTTGAACATGACTATAAAATGCAAAGATTGCATGGAGGGAACCAAACAGGAAAATCCATACAAACAGAAACCAACCCACTCCCCTAAAGAGTAAGGGTCAGATAACAAAAAAACCTCTCCTGAGTCCTGTATGCATAACTGATACTTTCAGCCTCCTTCAAAGTTTGAGCCTCGTGCCCTGCCATTCATGTCCTAGAATTTCCACTTTTTGCAGTGTTTTCCCTGTTCTGTTTTGTTTGGGTTTTTTAATATATTCATCCCAGAATAAGTGGACATGGCCTCTTGAATCTGTCTGACTCCCCCAAAGCACGCACGCTCCCTGGCAGAACTCAGAGTTCAGATGCAAATATGCTGAAGGCAACATAGCTCCTGCCATTTATAACATTACGGTGGAATAAGCAGCCATCTGCTCTACAGGAGGCTAAAATTATATCATGGCCATAAATCAGCCTCCTGAGAAAACTGGTATGTGCCTTTATGCACTGCCAGGACCTGGTCTTTTTCCAGAGAGAATCTTGCTTAAGCATGAATGTATGCAGAAGCACATCTTCAGACTGTTATAAAACAGGTCATGTTCTTTTGAAGTTCTCCCTGCAATGAACAAGGAATTTCAAGTGAC
Source organism: Galbula dea (assembly GCA_013399015.1). Taxonomy (NCBI): domain Eukaryota; kingdom Metazoa; phylum Chordata; class Aves; order Piciformes; family Galbulidae; genus Galbula; species Galbula dea. The sequence continues at coordinate 649,529 of VWZX01004899.1, read as the reverse complement.
CAAATAATAGCACAAAACTCCCTTTTACACTTCTACTCTAAATCAAATGACACAACAAAAAAGAAAGAAATTCTTAATAAAAGGGGCCATGGAATAAACATTTTTGAGCTAGATCTACCTGACTGATGCCTTTTACAGCCCTGGTAAAACACATGAATCTATTCAGCTATGAATTTGCAAAATACCTCAATATGAAACACCAGGCTCTTGAATTTCATTGGAAAGTGGTTAGACTACATTTATAAAAGTATAGTACCAGCAGAAACGAACATGTGATTGTAATCCTCCTTTCTACAAAATACTCATGCTGGAATTGCAGTAACAATGTGTTACCTTAGAGGAATCACTTCTTGTCTCCACGTTTTCTGCTGTAGGTTTTCTAGTGAAAACAAAGAAATCATCAGCTTATTGTTAACATAAGGAAGGATTTCAAACAGAAAATTCATATAACATTATGCATTGCCTTATACACATTTTGCACGTGGTTGCTGCAAGGGATTAAAATAGTCTGCAGTTAATTGGTCTAGAATTTCTTTGTTAAAACTTCACCACTGTACTTAGTGGTATAAAGCAAAAGAGAAGACAAATTTCCATTCATAAAAGCTTCTATCACAGAACTTGTGATTCCATAGGACTGCTTCTTTTCAGCTACAGCACAATCAGTACGTACTACGATGTGATAGACAGATACTGTACCTATCACTGGGAGGTGGTTGTAGGTGCTCAAAATATAACAACCCATTGGAATTCATGCTCAGAACAGTCTCACCCTTGGACTGTAGCTCAACATGGAAGGGGTTTGCTGTGACTTGAAGTCTGTAGTCCTCATTAACACTTGAAAGAACCAAAATATCTGCCTCCTTCTGGGATACAACGAGTCTGGCAAATGAAAAACAACAACAGCTTTATATGAATCAGCAGCAGGTAGAATCCACTGGAACTAAATAATTATTTGAAACAAAAGATGGCCTGAGAATATCTGGATACATTCAAGGCTAATGTTGAAGCAAAGAATACCAGAAACACATGCTGTGTTCAAGGTTCACTGCACGGTGTAACAAGTAGCTGCAGAACTGCTGTGAAAACTACCCAGAGTTGGCATTCCTTTCATATTAACAGGTAATGTCTTAGGTAAAAGTGATACATGATTCCAAGTAGGTTATTTTCTCATTGGGTCAAATAACCTCGAGTTTCTTAAGTATATGTCAAAACTTTCTCCTATATATTTAACATGAATTTTTAAAAGTAAATTAAAAACATGTATTTTTATTTTCTCTTCCTGTAACAACGTTGTACTATGGAGAAACAACTGTAGTGTAGCACAAATGAGGGAGAAGGGAGAACACTCTTGAAAATGAAGCTGTATAAGTTACTGAGGTGTTAAATCACCTTCTCAATTACCTCTTGGTGGTTGGTTCTTTTATAAGAACATCAGGGACTTTGTATCTTGCTCTGAGAGGAGATGCCTCATCAATTTTAAGCCTGAAAATATTGCCTTCTATTTCACAAATTTCTACTTGGAGAAGAACCTGGGAGCAGATAAACAGATAAACTGGTAGAGACAAAATGCACCAACTTACTTTTCAACTCAACATCACCAAACTATCTGGAAAAAAAATATACCAAACATGCCTGCCTTCTCCTTTAATGTTATTTAGCATTGCTGAGCAACAATCATCATCCATATGACTACACTAGCTAACTACTTTGAAGAAGCAACTCTTTTTAAGTGGACTCTTTATCTTCAAGTCTCTTATGTGTAGCATTTTGCAGCTCTCCCCATAAGCAGCATGGAAAACAGGAGTAGTATGCACTGATCTCATAGTTTGGACAATTTCACTGCCCTGCTGTCAGAGTGGGATACTGCTTTGTGCAAAAATGTCAGTGCTCTGTGTTCACTAGTATTCATAATGATGCTGACACTGATGAACTGTGTCAAAGAGACACCTAGAGAAAACATGTAATACTGCCCTACCCATTGTTACTTGCTATTTTAGAGTTCAAGGAACTAGGAACTAGCTCTGTTGCAGCTCATACAAAGTGGCTCATTTTTCTTCCATGGAGAATCCCTACACCATAAGTTCAATTTTCTTCTGTTTTTTTCCTTTCTTAATCTCTCCTCCTGTGAGACACAAAACTGGTCAAAGAATTCTGGCCTGACAACCTTTTCCCTCCACCTGAAGCCAGCCATGCCTTCAAAGGCATGGAAGAATCAAAGAGCCATAACAGCAGAGGGAGAGCAGGCAAGAGACAAAAGATTCATTTGGAGTTCCAGATCCTGCTTCCTAGGAAATATTTTATTTTACCACATCTTTGTATAAACCCCTGAATAGCCTAGGAAGCCACAGAGCCTTTGGTCTTTCATCCACCTCAAAATCTAGGCTCCTTTCTCTGTGCTGACTGCAATGAAGGTCAGGATTATCAAGAGAGGCAGAAAATACATTTATCCACAGTGGTGCTTAGAATGGAAGAAAGCTGTTGTTCCAAACTCACACGTTCTGAGGAGGAGTTAGACTGTCTATTCCCTGAGGGAACGTGCTAGCTGCTGCACTGTTGAATTAGAGAAACAGAAGACACTACTCTTCCTGGCTGTCTTCTTAAATGTAAAGACGACAACTTCTGTTTCCCAAAAAAATGCCTTTGAGGAATACAAAGGTATGGTTAAGAGGTGCTGGAACATAGGTGGTCTTATTCCATTACAGATAAACAATCTATTATTTTGGAATAGTGGAAAAATTCTGAATTAAAAAGACTTTTCTCAGATAAAAAGAGTTCTATTCAGATTTTTCATAAGGTTCTTAAAGATTTTTTTAAGTTCCTCAAAATACCTGTTCTCATTGTTCAGTCTCATGCTGTCAAACAAATGCTAACTCGAAAGGACATCTTTAGGCCAATACTTTGCATCTCTTAAATATCTATCATTGGAGAATCTCAAAATCTGCCATGTTATCAGACTTGCTGACAATACTCACTGCTCTTTCTCTAAGCACCCTCTAATGCTAGGTGAGATCTCACCTTATTCTCCTCATGAATGATTTGGAATTTGACATTCTCATCACTCAAAGTGATTGAATCCAACAATGCTCGATACAAGGATTTCCCAGGATGTAGAAGTTTCTGACGCCTGTCAAGATAGAAAATTATTTTTGGTCTCCCTAAATAGCTGTGGCTTCTATCATACAAAGGGATATAATATTGTTAAAAATCACAGAATCACAGAATCATTACAGTTGGAAAGGACCCTCAAGATCACCTAGTCCAACCGATAGCCCTACACTACTCTTATCCCTAAATCATCCCCTGAAGAAACACATCTATCCTCTTCTTAAAAACCTCCAGGGATGGTGACTCCACCACCTCCCTGGGCAGCCTATTCCAATATCTCACCACTCTTTCAGTAAAGAAATTTCTCCTAATATCCAATCTAAACCTACCCTGGCACAACTTAAGCTCATTCCCTCTAGTCCTGTCACTAGTCACAAGGGAGAAGAGGCCAACACCCGCCTCCCTAGAATGGCCTTTCAAGTAGCTCAAGAGAGCGCACCCTCTCTGCACCCTCTCCAGTACCTCAGTAATTTTGGTTTGATTTTTTTTGCACATGCAATTGTTATCAGCACCTTACAACAAGGGAAAAAAGAAGGAAAATACTTTTGAGCACACGTACATATTTATGAATGAGATGTTAGGGGTTTGGTCACCCATCACCACTCTAGAAGGTTTTTTAAACATCAATGGTCATCATCCAAGTGTCCAACTAAATTTTAAGTTGCTTAGTTACATTCTTCTTCTTTCCATAAGCCTAGAAATTTCAGCTGAACAACCTGTTTTTAATTTTGTCATACACCCCAGCTTGGTCTACAACCCCTTGGTGAACAGTTTCTCCATTCTGTGGTGAGTAGTAGGTGTGTACTTTGTAACCTGCTGAAGACTCACTGAGGAACTTGTTTTTTCACAAGCCTGTTACAGAGTTTTGAACACAGCTTTTGGCCCTGATGATGTTTTTAGGACAGAGATCCTGAAACAGGCTCTTTGAACTTTTTGTAGAATGTTCCTTGCTGAACCCTGGTTTTATGAACTATTTGAAGGTAAGTGTCTTGGAACCTTAAAGGGAAGTTTCTTCATTAGTAAACTGATGTTTCCTTGCAGACATATTTCACAAATGTGAGCAATCACACAAAGGATTTTTTTTTAAAAGCAGAGTACAGACAGGATCTGACACTTGCCAATGTGTGGCAACCTCCTGCTGAGAAATAAGATGTGTTAAGGTAAAATGGAGACAGGCTAGTAAAGGGCTGATGTGAAAAAGAGGAGTCCTGCTCCCACTGGCAAATGTTATTTGGTGTTTTCTGAAAGTCGTTTCCTGCAGAGCAGAGATTAGTATCTGAAACTGTAACCCCATACACCAGTGACTAATTGGTATAACACTGGACAATCATTCCTCTCACTCAGGCAGCAGGGGATAGAAGACAATCAACAATGGGAGGGAAAACAAGGCAGAAGAAAGATATCTTGGTTAGAAATGGGATGAGAAGAATCATGTAGCTTAAGGTTAGGTTTAAGAGACTAATGAGCTAGAATTTAGATTGATGCTGAAATCTGACCATGCAACTTGTTCAACAGGACTGTAATCATGTATGCTGCTGTTACAGACTAACAGTCTGTCAAGAATTCTGTTGTTTTGAACTATGGATATTTAAGAAATATCCACACTAAGAGAACCACCCGTGTCTGAGTGTACCTACAGTTAAAATATTGCTGGGGCTTTGCCAGATGAGAGGTCTGGCTCTTTTGAACTTTAACAGAAGTTTTGGATGCAAGATTCCGTCTTTTAAAACATGCTGGTTATTGCTTGCTGGCAGGTGAGTGGTACATTCACTTTGGAAGATAAATCCTAAAAGTAGCTGACTTGCTGTGCTTAAAAATCAGGGTGTAAACAATTCCTGTATCTTTTAATATTAGTAATTAAAAAAAACACAACGACCTACACTTATTCTTCTCTTTACCTGTAAAAAGCAATCTGGTTGCATTCTTTAAAGGTGCTTTTGTCCACATCCTCATCTTGGACACTAGAAAGAACAGATCAAATGTTTCAATGTGTTCACTAAACACCTGCTGAATGAACAATGAGGAGGGTCTACCTCAAGACAGGTAAGGATTAAAGAGAGTACAGACAACTGTGGTTGGACTTCTTGTGTTGAACTTTGAACTACTGTGTTCAGATTTGGGCAGAAATTCTGACACACTTAGTTCCATGCTATACCAATTCCTTTTAAACTTCGGCAATTTTGGCAAACAGTTGAAATCTGTGACTAACAGACTTGAAAATCTGCATGACTGAATTCTTGGGGCTTTGCTTTTTGAAGCCAGATCTCTCTCTGCAGTCCTTACAGTTATATATTATGTTCCAATAACAAGAATGGAGAAAGAGGCAGGACTGGCAGAAAAGAAGAAACCCTGCATCCTTCTCTTCTACCTGCAGTGGGACCGATGAGGGAAGGAGGCTTCCGATGGCCCTGCTGACAGCTCTATGCTATCTCTAGGCTTGAGGTAACTTTTAGATCTATCAGATAACACTAAACTTTTGGCTTGCCTTCAAATATAGACTGCCAGTAGTGTCTATCAACAAAATACTTCCCAGAACATGCTGAGTTCAGTCACACGGAAGAGAATAAGGTATCGATACTGGTAGACAGCTGATGCTTATGAAATATTTATTAATTATATACATGCAACATATAAAATGTAGATTGCAGCCATGAAGACTCGGTCACAATTACTGTGAACTAAATATTAATAGAACGAAATATTATTAGAGACATCACATATTTAGGCAACATCACCCTTCCTATTTTTGCCTGAAGATACACGTGCCCTTTTGGGGTTTTGCACCAGGTCTGTGGGACTCTGTTGCCATATTTAACACCTTGCAACTACCTCCCAGTGGTGCAGCCTGCACCCCAACTTTCCCGCACGTTGTGAAACCTGTTCCCTGGGTCCCCCTCCCCGACCGGGTACGCAAGAAGGTGTTGTCCTGGCAGGGGCGGCGGGAACAGCACCGCCATGGTCCCAACACGCCTGATCCCCGCCACGGGCCGACTCCTGAGACCGGGCCTGCACCTCGCCGCTCCCCGCGGAAAGCTGTGGAGCCACGCTAGCAACACTGGGAACGAGAAGAGGGCCCGGCTAAGGAGAGGCGCTACCTGACTTCCCCCGTTGTAACTGTCTCCATGGCTGCGCTGTCCGGAGCTGGGGCAGCCCGAGTGGCGCCTCAAGAGGGACGGGAGGTGGCCAGTGGAGAGGGGCGCTCCTCCCGTAACAGCCTAGCCTCGCCGGTGCCGGATACCGCAGCGTTCTGTCACCGGGGAAACTGTTGCGTAGCAAGCGCGGCCGGCACCCGGGGGAAATAACAGCCCGGGCGCAGCCGTGGAGCGGCTCCGCCTCCCGCGCCTCTCCCGCCGGCCCACGACAGAGCCGCGTCCCCCGCGGGGAGCGGAAGAGGCGCGGCTAGCGCAGCGGCGGCCTCTGTGCGGCGGGATGGCGGCGGTGCCGCGTTCTGGGGGGTGGCAGAGGCCTGAGGCTGTCCTGCTGCGGCTGCTGGCGGTGCTGCTTCTGGCAGGCGCGGCGGGCGCCGGGCAGCGTTCCAAATGGCGGCTCCCGATGCTTATGGTGAGCGGGGGGTCGGCGTCCGGACGCCGTGTGGGTCTGCGGCCTGTCCCGCCCGTGTTTCTGCGGTCCGGCCCGAGGCGGACCTGCTTGGGCTGCGCTTCTGTGGAGCTTGACAGCACCCGAGGCTGGTGCGAGGGTATGGGGCCTGCTGCCCCGCTGCCCCGGCCCGATGCCAGGCTTGAGCCCCCTTTGGCGGGTCGGCGGTGGCGATAGGGAAGAGAAGCCTTCTGCGGGAGGTAGTCGCGGTGGGCGGTGGAGAGAACGTCGCCTCTTTGAGGTCCGTGGGGGCTCAGCCTTGGTGGAGCGTGTGCTGAGAGAGGGCGCCCCCCACGCCTCCATTGCGGCTGGGCCGGCGGCCCCCCCGCTGTGGGTTGGCACCGGGAGAGCTGGGCCCCTGAAACCCTGAACTTAGAAGGATGTGGGCCTCTGGGAAGGGATTTCCAGCACCTCTATTACACTATGGGTGTGTAAAGTTGTGTGGAGAAAAGCTATTTTGTCTCACGTTAAACCTGCTTTTGCATGGCTGTGCAAGAAGTAACACATGCTTTCTCTGAGGCTCTAGAGCTTCAGGAATGAAATTAAAGGATCACCATGAACATTCTTGTTGATTCTGAGAAGGTTTTTGTTGTTGTTAGGATAGATCAGACCTTCAAATCGGCAACAAAATGCTAATCATTTCAGCAGGTTTTGATTCAGTTTTGAAGAATAAAAACGCCCAAGCCTCACAAGTCATCTCTACGAGCAGGTTGAAGGGGTGGTGAAGCGTGACTGGAAAATCCAGTAAGGCTGGCTCCTGATTCGGCATCCACTTTCATTGCTGTATTGACTTAAAACTCAGAATGGAAGATTGTGTTTGCTTAATCTCGGTGACATTAAGCCCACTAACATCGCTTTCTATTTTGTACCTTTGCAGGGGAAGAAGTTTAATTTTGGGAAGATTCTTTTCAGCAACACTACCATTTTCCTGAGATGTAAGTAGTTACAAGGGATTAACCACCTCTCGCTGCTGTTCTGACACCCCCCTCTGCTTTAAAATTTGGGACTCAAAACACTGTGAAGTGTTTAGCTGTGCTTTTTTCAGTGACAGCTAATCTAGTACTGGATGAAAACTGTAAGTGTCATGATTGGGTGCATTAACAGTCTTGAAGCTTCCCAGTTGTTACCTGTTTAGGCTGTAGCAGAAATGAATGGTTCTGTTCAGGCCCTCTGTGGAGGGCAAGATAGGCAATGGTAGCACCATTTCATTTCAGATAGTGGGTAGTCATGCTTGGGGTGGGCTGAGCCCTACTGTGAGATGTGCTTTCCCTATTTAAGATCTGCTAAATTTCTTCAGCTCTGAGATCTGATGCTGCCTGGGACAGGGGCTGTTTGTATTGTAGGGTGACTGATGGCAGTGCTTTTTGTGGCCCTGTTCCTTTTCAGCTGAGTCCTTCTGGGAGTGGTAACGGAATGTCTTTGCATGCTATGGCAGAGCTCTCTTGAGAGTTGTTTTCTCCTCCTGATTGCAGATGTGAGTGTGGTACAGAGCGAGAGTGTTTGCAATCTTCCTGGTTGTTCTTTCTGTTTATTGCTCTTTGCTGATGTGGCCAGGGCTGTTTAGATAGGTTGTTGCTCGAAGGAGAGTTTCAGTAAAATACTCTCTTGTCTGTGAAAATAAGGACAACATTTAGATGGCAACAAGCTCAAAATCTTTCCCATGCACTTTGAGCACTCCGAGGGTTTTTTTGTACCAAGTCTTACCATGCTGGGGGAAGGGGAAGCTGTTTAATCTCCAGGTGCTAATTGGGTGGTTATACAGGCACAGTGCCTGTGAATGCCCTTCTGCCCTTGTGTCAAATAAGGAAATAAAAGTCACTTTAGATACAATTAAAGAAGCTAGTATTAGAGTGGTTATTAGTGAAGGTCTGTCATGTCAGGGTTAAGGTTTTCCCACTTGCCAAATGTGGCTCAAATGCTTAGTTTAATGTCTTGCAGCAAGACACTTGCTAATGTGCAACTGCACGATCAAAGTATAGAAATCTGATGCTTGGGGAAAAGGAGAAGGGATTTGAAAGGGCAGTTGGAGCTTTGGTAGGTATTAGGGTTTCCTGTCTAAAGTTTAACAGAAATAGTGTACTCATACTAATATGACATCTAAGATGAGGGTCCCTGCAGTGAAGTGTGTGTGGTAAGTGTAATCCTGAGGTGTACAGCTTAAATAACCAAGAGGAGGAAGGAACTGAGGCACCTAGAAAATAAAATGTTTGTTTCAAAGCAGGTTTGTGGCAGATTTGGCAGTAAGAATTTGATCTAATGGCCCCTGATGTGGACTTAACTACACTGTGCTGTCAGCCTTTAAACAGGCCTTAAGCCTTAAAATTCTTTAGTGAAGACACCCATTTTATACACCAGCATGATTAAAAGATTTACATGAGTGTAGATAATGAAAAGAGGAAGGAACAGAGGCTTAGAACTTAACTTCAGTTTCTCAGTCTAGATGATGCTTAAACTGCATCTGACACTGGACACTTTACCTTTTTTTTGGTTATTGTTTTTTTTCTGCAGTGGCTGTGTGGAAACTGGTCTCTCTCTTGTTTGCTGTCTGTTGCCTCTTCTATCTGCTCTGTGATGTTTGCATGGACGATATGACCTTCTTGCTAAACATAATTGCTCATAGGTGCTTTGTGTTTTTGGTGAACACCTGCATTTCCTTCTTCACCTCCTTCTTTTTTTTCTGTTCCCTTTCTTGATTCGTAGTTTATTTTTGTGTGTGTGGTGTTTTGCTTTCTGCCTCTGTGAAGACTTCCACTTTTGTTTACTATTGTCAATAATGAATTTATTTTTTCTACTGCTTTTCTTAAATACTATTCTAGAAGGCATCTGGTTTCCTGTCCAGTATCATGGTAGAAATCCTGCTTTCTGTGTATGAGTATAAAGACTCTGTTAGAGTTGGATGTTGCTGGTTTTGTTGGAAGGCTAAGGAGCTTAGATTTCTATGTTCCTGAGTTCAGTAAATGCCATGGATGCCTTTTCTGTCTTTCTGAGTACTTAATTTTCAAGGTTTCTATAATTTCAGTGTTTGCTTTTACTTGCAGTTGGTGTTACTGCTGGACATAGGGTTTCAAGAATATTTATTTATTTGTAATAGGAAAAAGGTATCTTTGAATCCCTCCTATTTTTTGAGATGTTCCTTGTTTGATCAATTTTATCAGAAGACTAGTTGTCTTCGAAGAATTTGCCATCTACCTGTGTCACTGCAGTGCTTCTGTTGCCTCAGTTTTTCTTGTGCCACTGCAACATCTAGGGCTATGTGGAGAATGTATGCCTTGTTTTCGTGCTTATCACAGTGTCATAAAGAAACTCTTACTTTTCTGTGACTGCATTCCAATTTTTTAATTATTATTATTGTTTGGTATTAGAGACTCAGTTGTTGAGTTTTTAGCTCTACATATACTTGCTTTAGTGGTCACGTGGCTTAAAGTGGGATTAGTCAGTTAAGACTCCATGCCATGGGTCTTTTCTCTAATTGTGGGTTTTTTACCTGCAGTGGTCAGTATGGAAACATTCCTTAAAAGCTCTGGACAAGTGCAATATGCTGTTAACTTCAGAAAGTGCAGTCATTTAGAAAAGCCTGAGCTGAAAAGTAAAATCACTGAATGGCCGAGTTCTGTTCTAGAATAACGTGTAACTACTTTGGGGGTATCTAATCTGAGATGAACATTGCCTGTAAAAGTATGCAAATGCCTTAACCACTAGAAATATGCTGTCAACTGAGAAGAGTTTTACCATCTGTTGTCTGGCAAAACCCAAACATAATCATCTAAATGAGTCTCCGAGACTGAATAATCGCTGCTCATTTTGTTCATGGGTGAAGCTTACCTTTTTAATGTCTGATTCTCTTTGTCAGACTTTAGTTTCAGAATGAGATTTGAAACACAATCACACATCCTTCCTGAGTTGGGAGGAGGAAATCTTATGTTCTACTTCTTATGCATGTTATTCTCTAATACATCAAAGCAGAAAATTGTAGGTAGAAAATTCGGTAGCATTGCTGCATTGACAGAGCGAGTTAATGTATATATGGCTTGTTTGTCTTTTGGGAGTGAGGGGGTTGTTAACTTGCAAAAATTTTTTGATTTATTTTCTTGCTGGTGATATTGATATACATAAATTACCTGTGAAAATTGCCATTAGTGTTAGCCTGTTACTAGCTCTCCTTACGTGTCCTGCCTATCCTGGAAAGGGAAATCCTTTTGTGTATTGTAATCACTGGAAGTCACTGCTGCTCTCCTCTTGTTTGGTATTTGCGGTTGCTGAAATATCCCTGATTGTCCTGAGAACAGAAGGTTTCCAAATGATCTTCAGCTTTTAATAGATTTAATAGAAATGTGTAAGGTTTTAATAGAATTCTGTTTCCTGCATGGTTCTTTCTTTTGCTGAACTGTAGTAGATCACTTGAGCAAAATGTTTTCCTATTATTTTGCTTTTGGTTTTGTGTTTAAATTTAATGATGGTAGTTTGGCATAGAATGGGAGGAAAAGCATGGCAGGTATGGTGCCTTACATGTCTCACCTGGGTAATTTTTTTTTTCAGTTGAAGGGGATGAAAAAACTTGTGATCCCTCTCAAAGTTACAATGTTACTTGGTACTTAAGATATTCTGACTGCTACAATGAAGTCTTCAACTTTGGGGTAAGAATTTTGTGTAATAACAATGGGTTATGAATTTTAGGGGAAAGCAGATCTGGGGTTAAGTGGACTGGAGATGTCTCACTTGCATCCTTGCTGCTCCTTGGTCCTAAAAGACACAGTCCTGCAGTGGAAGATAACAGATTTCAGGATAGTTGGGAATGGAATGGAAATGATTGATGCACAGCTTGCTGGAATTACTGACTTTTCTGGGTTTGGGGTAAGATAGAAGTGTTTGTTAGAATTCCTTTAAAACCAGAAGCTTAATTAAGTGCATCAACCCTAAACTGAAATGAGTTTATGGCAGATGAAAATGTTATTTACAACAATGCTTAATGACAGCAGTTGGAAAAAAATTAATATTTTCATGTTTAGTGTAAATGCTGTTCTTTTTCAATGCATATCAGAAGTATTAGAAATTTATAAAAAATATATAGGGTTTCTATCAAATGTGGTAGAATACAGCTGTAGTTTATACATTGTAACACCATTTCCATGTTCAAAATATTAATTATGACAGTTTTAACTACTAACCTAACACAGTACTGAGATGTTTAATATAATAATATAGAGTTTGTGTTGACTAAAGTTTATGGTGGCTGCTGCACCTCTACTCTAGGAGCCCTGGGATTGCATTTTTTCCTTTTTTTATTTCTTTTTTTTTTCTTTTTAATTGGGTATTAATTCTTACTCAAAGCCTGCACAGTTTTTATTTCCAGCCCTCATTTTTATAGTCTCGTGTGATCTTGATGGTCTTTATCCTATCAAATTCTGTTCAACAGTGTGTGCAGAGGGAAGTCATGGTGCTCTACAGGTCTTGCAGCTGCTTACTGAGATAAAGCATTTGATATATTGGATGCTAACCAAAGTTCTATTCTATGTTTGGCAGGATGAACAGGCAGAGTACTATTTTGGGGCTACATCTGAACAGCATCCGGGTTGGTCAGGGTACTATGCCACAGCTTCTCTTCTCTTTCAAAATTGCTCTGAGCTCTTCAGGCCTCAGGTATGGGTAGAAAACTCCACAGTTTTCTCTGTTCTGTCATCCAGTATACAGAAGGGTTGTAATTTCTGTTGGATGTGTTGCCATCCTACCGTTGTAGGTTGGGAGGTCCTTGTATGTTATCTGTTTATGCCAATCAAACTGCAATGTTGATTTCCTAATATTGCCTTACATCTGCCTTGCTATTCAACACCTAGCCCACCATGACAGGGTGAACCAAACCACTGTAAAGTTCGGTGCTTCTTTTTCTTTGTGGTTTTGCATTCTGAATGTGTTTCACTTACAGAAGGCTAGTGCTAGTTGAGGAGAGAAGCATGAATCTCTGGCAGCAGAATAAAGCTCCTACTGAGTTTAGGTTGATAAAGGACTGGCATTTTTTGGTCAGATAATGTTCATTTATAATAATGGATGGAGTGTTGAGAAGTGGGTTACTTAAGCACTGATAGCAGGTTAAAAAAGAAAAATAAATAGTCCTAAAACTTGTTAACAAATCAAATGGGGGAGAAAAATACAATGCAAAGCAGCATAGGGAAGTAATGTGCAAACACAGGCTCTACACCAGCTGCGTGTCACTAGGGAGTCGTACCAATGACAGTATCAGCATGTGTCCTTGCTAAAGAATTCAAGGCAAATTGTCCAGTATTGCATTGCATTTAGCCATTTCCAATTTAGACAAAGGGCTGTGGATAGAGAATATTGGGAAATGTCTCATAGCTATTGAACCTAGTGTTGTAGGGTGTTTTTTGTTTTGGTTTTGTTTTGGTTTTTTTTTAAGAAAAAAACATGCTTGAAAGTGACTTAGAAAGGGTTTTAAATAATCTGTTTGCATACCTCTAATTCCTTTGATACTTGAAGGTGGCTTGAAAGGCTTTTTGTTTAGTGATATACAGAGTGTCAGTTCTGCTTTTACTTGGCTTTAGAGAAGAGATCTTGTGGATTTAGCTGTATAATGTGAACTTTGGTATTAACTGAATGTTGAGGTTGGGGAAACTGGGGTTTTTAAAGTCTTCAAGTGACTTCCTCCAGCTTCTTTGGAAAGTCTGCTGAAATTTTAATAAAAGGTATTCCTCTTACATATTAATTTCTGAGGTTTCACAGAAATTTTTCCTTTTGATTGTTCAGCTTTTTCCTTGGGGTCTAGCAGTTCCACTAGGCTTCAGGTCACTGTAGTTAGGGACAGTTGGCAAAATCTGTGTCTCTAATTAGCACCCAGTCCTCTAGGGACTTTCTTTACGTAGACTAAGGCAGAAGTATCCAAATGCTGCTTCTGTCTGCATAGACTTCATCTATAATGGAAATACCAAACAGATTAATACTTGCAAAATAAAATTAACTTCATATCTGTGGGCCCAGTTCTAAAAATAGACAGCTACTGCCTGAGGGAAGGAAAAGCAACACTCAAATGGCAAAACATTAATCTAAGTATTTGAGGCTCTGTCCACAAATGGACAGTTGTTTGATTTAGAAAATGAAAGCTCTCTGATATAGCTGTTCAGAGAATCCTTCCTTATAATCAGTTTTACTGGAAGCTTTTCTGGTAACATCATGTTAATATAAAATGCCTCTAAAAACTGCACTTTTCTTATGCCTTGCAGATTTTCTATAAAGAATATATTCATCCAGAGCCTCTCTCACCTGAGAAGCCACCTGATAAGCAAGAGGTAATTTTCCTTTTTTCCTTCCAGTGAGTGAGTGTAGGCATGGAAGAGGTAGTCTTGGCCTATTGACTTACCCATTTTTCTGTTTTTCTTTAAGGGCTTAAAAGATAAGAAGGAGAGTGGAAGAAATCATACAACAATGGCAGATAAACCTGTATGTATATTGAATTTAAATGTGGCTTGGAATCCAGCAGTCTTTTTTTTTTTTAATTTTAAATTTTTTATTATTTGTTTATTTGTTTGTGTAAGAAACTACTGGTAGCATTTACAGGGATTTTTTTACACTTTTTTTTTTGTAGCTTGAAACTAAGTAGCACTGGAGAAACAGCAGAGTGACTGCTTCTTTTATATGTGAAATACAGAATTCATACCATTTAAAACTCAAGGTGTAAATTAAAAGAAGAATTTCTTTTTTCATAGTGATTTGAAGTAATCATTGATGTAATCTGTTTTAAGTATTGACTAATACTTGGAGATTACATTTGGTTTCATCTTTAACTAGTCAGTCTTTTAAAACATTGTACCTAACAAGTTGAGTGATTACTTTTGATTTTCAAATCTTTTAGTGTTATTATATTGTATTCAAGGGACAACTGTCAAAATATCTTCAGACTGAATGTCCTGAATGCCAGCAAAGAAAATGTATTTAACTGCCTGTGTACTTGCAGGACCACTTAACTTAAAGCTGAAACATAAACAGCTATGTGTGCAGTTATGAAATAATTGATACAGCAAAAGATGGAGATATTTTAAAGAAAAATTATGTATAAAAAATCAATTTCCTTTTAATTTTACTATATTTTTAACTAAGTTTTCATTTCAGTCAGTATCAGCATAACATTTTTTATACATAAGTTCTGTTGGCTTTAGGTCTTGTAGTCCAGGAAGTTTCTTAAAAGAAATGCTTGCTCCTAATAGAATTCTCTTGGAGAGGCCTTGATAAAGAAACTCTTTGTGGTAATTCTGCAGTGATCATGTGAGTGGCACACATGTAGATAGTTTTAATCTGAAAGCTCTTGGTGAATGTTGGAGTTTCTGAGATGGCTAGAACTTCTTCAGTTGTGGAATTAAGAGGTTTGTTTGTATGCTGAAACTCAAAAGAGATTTCTCATTTGTTTCATGGTACAGATATTTTTCTGGACAAGCTTCCTCTGTTAGTTGATTTGCAGGGTTTGAGTTTTACAGGTATGAGAGCTGTTGCAGGAGCAGTCGTAGTTTCCACAGAAAAATTAGTACTATGGAAACGTTTTACCTTTCAGCTACTTCTTCTATTAAAATTCAGCCTCACCAGGGAGCAGAGTTACATGTATGTGTGCTCATCAAACAGTTGGTTTCAGGGAGAAAGAAGTATCTCTGTGATGGTCCTAATGTTTCTACACTGAAAACATAGTATAGGATACTTTACTGCTGAATATTTTGTAGCTTTTGCACTATCTTTGAAATGACTCTTGCAGTAACCCAGTATTTAATTTGAAAATTATACCCTGATCTCCTCCCAGGTCTTTGGGGATTCTTCTGGTTTCAAACAACTAAATTTTAAATATTATGTCTAAAAAAGAGATTTAAAATTTATGTATCAAATATTTATTAATATGTTTTAGGCCTGGGTAGAGATGAACTTTGTTTTAATGTGGAACATACCACCCATGTATGACAAGTCTCTTTTTGTCTTTTTTGTGTCTTTGACTACACACTGTCACATGTAGCCATTTTATTTTCAGGCAATGAATGCTGTTATGAAAACTTGGCGAGATGGGCCATATATATTTATTGTGCAAATTGGAATTAAAACTGCAAAGGATTCTACTACCAGAGTGAAAAGAATGGAGAAAACAACACCTTCCTTGTATCAAAATAAACCCTTTACAAGTAAGATAGCTGTTTGTACAATAAGCTAAAAACACAATGCCATTTTTTTAATGTATACCAGTCTGAGTGTAGTCTAAAGTGCTTTTAACAGATACTGGTGGTTCAATTTAATAAGACACTCTTTCACTTCACATAGATGTAAGCATTATCTCCTACATGTCTTCGTTATCATAAGAAGGCTGATGATTTTTAGTGTCTTGAAGATACTAAGGGTGTTGGTATGTCAGCTAAATGATGGAAGTAAAGAAGAATCCCAAGCAGTTTAATATTCAGTCTTGGTCTTGTGTTTCAGAAGCATCCAGACAAACAGTGATTTTTATTAATAAGCTCCGATTGTGTACAATGTAAAGATCATAACTGTCACCATGAATTTTTAGTATAGTATGTTTAACAGTTTGTTTAAGAGTTTCAGAGAAGTTTGAAAATCCCCTTAAAAATTGAACTTACGTGTTTCTGAACTTTTCTGTTACACATGTCTAGCAGAAATAACTTCAAGTACTGCCCTGAGTTGCTTGGTTATGGAGCGTGTAATTTTTGTTGCATTCTCTTAGCTGAGCTTGTTATGAGTCTTAACTTTAGTTAAGTGCATATTAGATTTAAAAGCTATGTGAAGATTTGGAATTTCTTTACTCTTGGGTAAAAGTCGGTTAAGTATCTTGACTTCCTCCTTTTGTTTCTTGTTTAATTTGGTTATTGGATTGTCTTTTGACAGTGATGGTAGAACTGAAGGGGCCATATGAGTATCTCTCACTTGCAGACTATCCTCTGATGATTGTAAGTAAACAGCTTTTCTTTGACCTATAAAGCTATCAGTTGATTTCAATCTCAATTAAATATTCTCCTTCCATACTTTTAAAACCCACAAAACCAGTGTGTCAGAAAAAATAAGGTAGGTTTTTTTGTTGTTCTGTTTTTGGGATTTTTTTTTTTTTTTTCTGGTAGCAGGTGTTTTTTGGTTTTGTTTTTTTTTCTTTTTTTGTACTGAATACAAGGTAGGGAAAACAGACACACATTTCAAATGTTTACATATGCAACCGATGCTATCTTTCTCTGGGATGGATTGTCCTGATTCGCATCAACTTGTAGTTCCAGAAGTTACCAGTATCATTAGCTCTAAACTGAGCAGTTTTACTGATGCTGCTTTTCTCCTTAGCTCACATCTTTGAAAATTTGCTATTCTATGCTTTTTTTTTTTACAGCTACCCTTTCATTTGTCACTGCTTTCTTTGTTCTTTTACAGCTTAATCTTCCTTCTTCCACCAGCTGTCTTACACCCCATGAGGAGATCGTTAATACTGCCTAACAGTGAAAGCATAACTGAACTACAAAGAGCTAATCCCCTTTTTCTTCAAGGGAATTGCTGACTTGGTTGGTAGCTGCCTCTGTTGAGGAGGCTAAGAAAGTAAAAGAACTTCAATATTTATATAGTGTAGACAGACTTTAGCTGGGGATCTGTAGCAAGTAAGGTTTCTAGCCTGTCTGTATTGGCAAGAGTGGTCTGCAAGTAGGGGAGAGAGCTTGATGGCATTTCTGAAAGATGTTTTACTTCCTGCAGAAGTAAAAAGCCTCCAGCAACTCTATTGACCTGTAATTCACTAGTGTGACCATGTAGCAGGTCCTGAAAAGGTCTCTGTCTAAATGTTTCTGAATATGAACTAGCATGCCTAGGTCCTTACCATTTGAACTGCATGAATTAGTCAGATGTGAAAATCTGTACAGATTGGTAAGCTGTTCTCCTGAGGAAGGTGCTTTCAGTTTGTGAAAGCTTCAGTGGATTGTGCAGCTAACTTCAGTGCTTGCTTTGTTTTAAAAAATCTGCCTTCTGCAAGAGGACTCTGCTTGATTATTTCTGTGCTATGCTTTGGCTAAGTACTTCCTGCTATTCACTTAATGTCTTACTTTTTTCTTCTTATTCCTGTTCTTAAATGTCAGTGTCCTTTTTGGAAAACTTAACTTGTTTGGATATGGTGCTGTCACATAGAAAACTAAGCACTGAGTAGTGTTAGTTGTCAAGCTTATTGTTTGTCCTAGGAGACATGTACCCTGAAAGACCCAAAGCAGGTTACGCTAGACTTAAAAACCCCCAAAAACAACAAAAAGAAACAAACAAACAAACAAAAACAAAAAAAGACCCACCAAAAACCCCATAAAATGATGACGTTTGAATGAATATCTGGGTTTTTCTTTCAGTTCCAGATTTCTGGCTGACCTAAAGCTTGGTCAACAACTGTGTTTGTTGGAAATAATTTTTGAGAGGAGTTGTCAGATTATTTTTTTTTTTTTTTTAACAGAGGGATTACAAACATCAGTTGCATACCTCTGTTCTGTGGAATGGTGTGTAAAGGTGACTTGGAAGTTTATTTGCAGAGTACTGTAAATGTACAACGAAGTTAGTAATAGAAAAATATGTGATAAGGGGCAGGGTATCTAGTACTTGGTGATTTGCCTGAACACTTCTCTGAGGCTTTGAAAGCTAGTAGCTATCTTCCTTAGAAAAATTGCCTGTGAATAAATTGGCAGACTGTTCTTCAAGAGCGAAATTGCTCAAATTCAATTAGTCTCATTCCCTTTGTTGGCAATGAGAGATTGAACTGTCACTGTGAAAGAAGACAAATGAAGCATTGCTTGTTTCTAGTCACTTGTATGTAAAAACTTCAGAAGTTGCTATACTAGTGGAGAAAATAATGCTGTCTTAACCGCTGTGGAATGGAAACAAATTTATTTTCTGAGTTTAAGGTTCCTATTTCTTGCTTCTTTTTGTGTGATAGTTTTTCATGGTGATGTGTATTGTGTACGTATTCTTCGGGGTTCTGTGGCTTGCATGGTCAGCATGTTACTGGCGAGACCTTCTGAGGATCCAGTTCTGGATTGGTGCTGTTATCTTCCTGGGAATGCTGGAGAAAGCAGTTTTCTATGCAGAGTTCCAGAATATCCGCTACACAGGGGAATCTGGTAGGTAGAAATTACAGCTTGCAGTTTAATTAATGGGGCATAGCACTAATGGCTTATGCTAAGTTGGGATGACAGATGCATATTAAGTATATGACTGCACTCTTGAGTGTTTCAAAACAAGGAACAGGGAACTAAGGTTTCTGCATTTTTTTAATATATTATGAATGTGATAATCTGTGTTCTAAAGCTAAAATGCTGTTGCTTTGTCTGACTCCTGAGTATAGTGTCTTAGGGATGTAAAATGCTAGATTCTAGAGAGTATTCACTGTAGGGCTGCCCTGGGGTTTAAAATAGGCCTTCCTAAGTGTAGCTTGTAATTAACTTCTGATAATTGGTAATGGCCTTGGAAAGAGACTTTTAAACTGCTTGTTCAATATGACAGCATTGCAGATCATGGTATCACAGAACATCCCGAGTTGGAAGGGACCCACAAGGATCACCAGGTCCGACTCCCATTTAGGCACAGGACAACCCCAAAGTCACACTATGTGCCTAAGTGCATTGTCCAAGTGCTTAAACTCCATGAGAGTTGGTGCCATGACAGCCTCTCTGGGGAGCCTGTTCAAGTGCTCCACCACTCTCTGGGTAAAGAACCACTTCCTAACATTCAACCTGAATTTCCCCTGGCACAGCTTCATGCCGTTCCCCCGGGTCCTATCGCTGGTCACCAGAGAAGAAGAGGTCAGCACCCACCCCTCCCTCCCTGGTGAGGAAGTTATAAACTGTGTTGAGGTCTCCCCTCAGTCTCCTCTTCTCCAGACTGAACAGACCAAGTGATTTCAGCCTGTCCTCATAAGTCTTCCCCTCCATACCCTTCACCATCTTTGTGGCCCTCCTTTGGACGCTCTCCAACAATTTCATGTTGCTCTTGTATTGTGGTGCCCAAAACTGCACACAGTACTCCAGGTGAGGCTGCAGCAGTGCCTAGTAAAGTGGGACTAGCACCTCTCTTGATTGACTAGCAATGGAGTGCTTGATGCACCCCAGAACCCTGTTGGCTCTTTTGGCTGCTAGTGCACACTGCTGACTCATACTCAACTTATCAATCTAAAGTCCCAGATCAATTTCTGCAGTGCTGCTTTCCAGCCTCTCATTTCCCAGTTGGTAGGTTGTTTAGATGACTTCTGCTATTCAGCCCTGAGCCTGGTAATCCATCTTAAGTGATCCTCTCCACGTAAAACTTTGGACCTCTGGTTTTGAGCTGAAAATCTACAAGTAAAACTTAATTATGACTTTTTTAATTGGCTACATGCATAATGTAGAAGGTATTGTTGGTTGAGTTGTTTGAAAGATCCAGATTGATCTTATGGATAACTGTTTCATGGACTATTTACTCTCCACTTTCTGTGGATGTAAAATTTTTCAGTAGCCACTTTTTTTTATGCTAAGTGACCTATCTTTTCTGAAAGCCTACTCCAGATGTAGGTAGTAAAAATATTGTACACTTTAACAGCCTACTTTCTGCAAGTCTACTTTCATACTACAATTGCATGCAGTAGTTAATAAAACAAATTGTATTTTAATAACCTAACTTCCTCTTCTTTTGTTAGTTCAAGGAGCAGTAATACTGGCAGAACTGCTTTCTGCTGTGAAGCGATCGTTGGCTCGAACTCTGGTCATCATAGTCAGCCTGGGATATGGGATAGTCAAGTGAGTAATTCTGTGACAGTTTTTTTTGTGTTCTATTAAAAGGCTTTTCATTGTTGGTTTTTAACAACATAGGGCAGTATTTATCTCCCTGTACGTGGCTGCTTAAAAGGTAGGTGCTTTAGTTGAGTGCTGTAAAGGTCTAGACTTCTTCACTAGGCAGTGACATACAATTCTAGATGGTGATTACTCTCCTTCCCACCCTCTTCCGTGTGCCAGTAGTGGGTGGGTTTCTGAGACACTGTTGAGATACTTTGCTGACTGGAACGTGAGCTTCATATGGCTTCCTTCTAGGCAAGGAGGAGCCTCCAGAAATTAGGGAGATCAAGAATCACTGATGAGGGGCAGGATCTGCCTTAGGAGATTTCTGCTGCCAAGATTACTGCTCATCTGTCTGTCCCCAGCTGCATTCAGTGGTAAAATAACATGCTTTGTGGTAGTGCAAGCTTCCAGCAAAGTGTGGGTTTGCTGAGGGAACTGGTGAACAAGAGGTAAGCTGAGACTTCTTGAAATGGTCATAAAAAGCTAAACAGGTTAGCTAGGAAACAGGACTGTTACCAGTCTCTTCCTTAGTCTCCTCATACCATAAGACCAAATAAGCTTTGAGCACCATAATAAAGTTATTTCTGGACGTAGAAGTGGCTTGTCATGAGGACCTTCTAAGTTGAATGCTTTATGCCTTATGTTAGACTTGATATGACTTCACTTTTTTACCACTTACTTTAAATTTCACTTTCTTTTCCTACAGGCCTCGCCTTGGAGTTACTCTTCACAAAGTAGTTATGGCTGGAGCCCTTTATCTACTATTTTCTGGCATGGAAGGTGTTCTTAGAGTCACAGGGGTCAGTAATTGCTTTATTTTTCCCATATGCCACAGATGCTACTTGCTTTACTTGTATGCTGAGGGAGACTCCCAGGGCAATGCTGAAAGGGAGCAGAGACAATGAAGTGACTAAACTCTGAGACTGTGGATATGGATTGTTGACAAGTGTTTTAAGTTTGATGTCTTCTTTATTTATCAGAATATAATTCTGTGTATATTGAAATAACCCTGATAGTTTTTCTAATTAGTCAGGTTCCAGACACTGTATTTTGCTTGGATCCTTGTGTCTGCTACTTCAGATTAGTACGGCAGTTACAGATACAAACATATGGCTTGGGTCACCTGGCAATGAGTCTTGAGTATTTTAAAAAACAAACAAACAAACCCACAAACCCCAAAACCCCCACAAACCAAAAAAAAAAACAACCACAAACCCACAAAAAACACCAGCACTCCAATTTTGTAGGCCGTACCTGGGGGAGGAGCATGTGAGTGGTGCTGCTACTTGCTTTATGAAATCTTGGGATGTAAATTTTTGTTGTTCTGTTTGTGGTATTTTAGGATAAAGGATTTAACATATCATATATTTGGTACTTTTTCAGTTTTTCTATGACACTGTGGCTCTGATAGCAAACTTGGCCCTGTCCATGATTGATGCCTGTATTATTTTGTGGATATCCTTTTACAAACTGCTTAATGTTACAAGCTTATTCATAGCTTATTATCTCTCTCTTACACTTAAAAGGAATGAAAGGTGATATGCTTGTTTCCCTTGGGACTTTGATAGTTTTTGATGGCAAGGGCAATATTTGCCATTTTCAGCCAAACTCACGGTTGTCAGTAGAGTATTCAGTTTGTCCATGGGCAGTATGAAAGGTTTACTTATTACATCTCTAACAATCTGATTACAAGTTTTCTGTAATGGAAGTGGCCACACTACATCATCACAGCAATTGCCTCAGCAGAGGTTCATTTTAATGGTGCTATATTGACTTAATCTGATAAACTATTTGTCACCTTGCTGGTGGGGAACTGACAACGTGGTAGAACTGACGTTCCTCTCTGTGCATTGGGTTCATCTCTTGGTTCAAACCCTCTGCTTCTGTAGTAAAACTGAGAAGCATTGTGGTTGAGTATTTGTGGTTTCTCATAAAACAGCCTGACCCCACTCCTTCCGTACCTTGTCTCCTTTTCAGTTTGTTCTTACTGGCTCTCTCTTTGTCTCCAGGCCCAGAATGATCTTGCCTCCTTGGCTTTTATTCCCCTGGCTTTCCTAGATACTGCCCTGTGCTGGTGGATATCCTTCACTATTTTACTTGGTGGGGTGTGTTTTCTTTCAAATTTGGTTTCTGGGGAGTCTTCTTGGCTGAACTATTTATAAGAAAACGTTGTTTTCAAGTATGTGTTCTTTCTACTTCTGGTAAAACTAATAGAACCTCTGAAATTGAGTTTTCAGTTCAGCTTCTGCAACAGCCTGTGGAAAACTAGGAAGCCAGTAGGTTTCTGTGTTAGAGCAGCTCCAGAAAATAGAGTAGTTAATCTCTCTGTTGTCAGTCTCTGATTGTTAAAGTACAAATTAATTCATTCTAGGGTAGCACTGTAATGGTATCGTAGTAGTAGCCTTCGAAGAGCAGACTCAGTTTTAAGTTTTGAGCAGAAGTTTGCTTAGCAACATCAGACCTAAAACTTTTTCTGTAAAATTTGAACTAACTTTGAAGTAGGTGGCAAAATGGGGCAGTGTTAACTTTTTGGTGTCTTTATGGTTGTTTGGATGTAATATATAATCTTCTGTGTCTTTAGCAACTGCTGTCAAATGCTGAACTCAAAGCCATGTACAGAAAAATCCCTATAAAGTGTTTTTAGTGAAAGCCAATCACAAAACTCTGCTTAAAATGTGAATATTTTGCAGCCCTGCCATGACAACCCCAATTCTACCGTAGTGTCTCTACTAAGCCCTTGTTTTGCTACTATAGAAATAAAACTGCAGGCAGAAGGATAAAGGCACTTGTATATACTGATTGGATTTAACCTACTTTTAGTTCAGACTTCATTTTCTGTTTATCAGAAGTATATCTGACATTTTTCTGGAATGGGCCATAGTCCAAAATAGATGTTTGGATACCATCTCGATGTGACAAGATTTCTAGGTGTAGGTGACTGAATAATATGTAAGGACTGGATCCTGCTCTTTGGTACCTTTGCCATAAGATGAACTTTTCTTCTACTGAGTCTGATCTAACTTTTTGGAGGGCTAACTGTGTGGGTGGGAAAGCTATTGTTTATAAGGTCTGTGACCAGCTTGTCCCTTCAGATGCTTTCCTTGACATTCCACACATATTCATCAGCTTAACTCAAACAATGAAACTGCTAAAACTTCGAAGGAACGTTGTGAAGCTCTCTTTGTATCGGCACTTCACCAACACACTCATCTTGGCTGTAGCAGGTAAGCAGAAAATTATGTTAATTGAGTAAGAGCTATGTATGGCTTGATTTGGTCACTAAAGGAGGTTTTTGAATTTGATCTTTCAGTAAATGCAATCAAAGTACTTAGTATTTCTAACACAATTTATTTCTACTAGCGAGTCTGTGCCAAGTGTTGCGTTGATGCTTCAGAAACAGTGGATTATTAGTCATGATGTTAATAATATCAGTAGTTCTGTGCAGCTCCTCTAACAGAGCACTGTCATCCCTCTTAAAACTGCTGGGGACAAAAGGTTATTATCCTGTGCTGTTAACTTCACAGAGATAGTTTTTGCCAATATTTCGGTATCACTGTGTACTGTGGGATTTTTAAGATGTCTGAAGAACAGAGTGATTCTTGGAAAAACAGTACTCGTAGTATTGTAACGTAATACCCTTTGTGTTCGGGACGAATACAGATTCAGATTCTCTTCTGTTTGTAGTAGTGATGAACTGAACTTCCAAGAATAAATGTGTTGGTGCTCCCAGGTACTCAAGTCCTCATTTATTTGGAACTTCTAGCCATACAGTGAGCAGAAAACTTGTAAAGACTGTGCTTTTTTATTCAAACAAAACCCCTCCTCACATTTCTTTAAATCAACAGCTCTGATTAAATTCCTTTCAGCATCTGGTTTCTAGTCATCATAGAACACCTTAGTGGAGGGAAGTCTCATCTAAAACTATGGTGGGAGCATAGATTGAACATTGGAATGGCCGTGGGTCAAGATCTGGATGCTTAGGCATTCAGGCAGATCAAATAGTTCATGCCTACTTCAAGGTAGGCTTTATTTGTCAACTGATAATGAAACTGTGGTTTGGAGGCTAGATGAAAGTAATACAAGAGTAGTGAATAGGGCTGAGGAGTTGGCTAAGTACTTCATACTTGATTTATGCCTTGTCTGTGAAGAACCAAGAGCAAAACATAGTGCTCTGTGCCTAAATTACTGTATGAGGTCAGTGCAATAAATCAATATTGTTTTTCAGAACTACTAAATTGGATTCCTAGAATTCAGTCTTTAGGTCTTCTTTGTTTGGGACCAACTCCTATTAGTAGTATATTTGGATTAGCATATTTTGTAGTAATAAGCTTGTTTTAATATTGCAGCATCTATTGTATTTATCATCTGGACCACCATGAAGTTCAGGCTGGTGGACTGTCAGTCGGTGAGTTTGTTTTGAATGCATTCTGCCGTCGCTGCCTCTTGGTAAGTTTAGGTATGGCAGTATAAGAGGTGAGATAGGGCACTCTGGAACAGATTTTCCTGTGGATTATGTCTAGAGTAATATACCACATGCTAAACTTCTCACAGTTGTGGGTAACAAGCCTTGTTGTCAGGTGCCTAGAGTTCACCCTTGCAAAGACCTGAGGACATGGAGTCTCTTTCTTCACAACTTTTTCTTTTGGTTGCCCTTTTTCTTGACAGGACTGGCAGGAGCTCTGGGTGGATGATGCCATCTGGCGTTTATTGTTTTCAATGATCCTTTTTGTCATCATGATTCTGTGGAGACCATCTGCTAACAACCAAAGGTTCAGCTTATCTTACCTCTTTCTAAAAATACTGGGGTTTGGGAATACTTCCTTATCAAAAGTAGTACTGGTGGATGATTTTAGCTGCTTTGTACTGATCCATAAAGATACTAAGCAATGTGTGTAAGAGCTTGAGGAAAAGTAAGTGTAAGAAAGTCACATAGATGAAATTCAATCTGTACTTGGTGGTAAACTTACTTAAAAAGAAATTAGTTAAACTTTTGATTATGTATTTTTAGCATAGGTCCTGAAACAATTAACTACACAGAATAATTCATGTGGATGTTGGGGTAATGAATCTCTCGGGTGGCTAGACATATTATTCTAAGATAGCTTTCACTCTTGTCCTCTTAAAGGTTTGCTTTCTCACCACTGTCTGAAGAAGATGATGATGATGAGCAGAAAGAGCCAATGTTAAAGGAAAGCTTTGGTAAGAAACTTTTTTCCACCTAATTTCAGTATTAAAGAGATGCTTCTGAAGGGAGATCTCTTGTTCTCTTTTGCTGAAATTCTCAGCAAAAAGTTTATTACTCCTGTAAAAGCAGAGTCAATGCCTCCTTACTGCTGTTAATGTTTGCAATTGTAGAGGAAGTGTTGGCTTTATGTTTGTTTACATTTCCTGTTTAATTCTGGGGTTTTCAGATGACACTGAATACACTGCTACTGTTGTGGTTGCTTTACCATGTCCACTGGACTTTGTTTTACTAAATACGTCAAGTCACAAGTTTAGGCCCAGTTACATTGACAAAGGTCTCTTGGATATTGTTGCTAGGCAGTGGTTTAGTTTCCAGTTCTCTTTTAAAATCCAGTTTAAGGATTTTCATTTGCTGTTTTCTGAATTCTGAAATTTTCTTCATTTTCCATTTTTAGGGCCTAGTATGGGTATGTCTAGTGTAAACAAATGTATGAATAAGTTTTACATATTCGTGAAATTACATATGAATGAATCCTGCTCTGTAACACTAGGTTGCATCTCTCTCCACCCACCGCTGTCCCACTAGAAAACCTTTCCTCTTCCCTGCCTTCCATCTCCCTATTATGTCTATTGTTTATAAGCTGTGTATAAGGTGGGGTAATATACCCACTGCTGCTGTCTGACCGCAGGTCTGTTCTGCTGGTCTGTATCAGTGCTGTTTGACTAGTTTAGGACCTGAGGAAGAGGGTGTAATCCCTTAGTTGTATCTGCTAAATCAGCTATATCTGGCTGTCTACGAGGCTGGAAGATGCATATTGCCTCAGCTTTTAAGTCAACAAGTGGCTGGTCAGCAGTCAGTAAGTAAAATAAATTTTGGGAGTTGCATATGTCTTGTAATGGTTGAGGTTGGAAGGGACCTCTGGAGGTCATCCTTTTCTCTCAAGCAGGGCCACCTAAAATAGGTTGCCTAAGACTGTGTCCAGATGGCTTTTGAGTATCTCCAAGGGTGGAGATTCCACAGCCCCTCAGGACAACTCTGAGTTCTACGCTGCTGATGTATGGCTTAGAAAAAACCCACCACCAAAAAAAAACCCAACTAGAAATTGATATTTCTGAAGTAAAATTGCAAAATCAGGAAAAACTAAGTATTCCACCTATCAAAAAAAATACTAGAAGCCTTGTAAAGGGAAGGTATTATCTTAATGGTTAACTTGTCTCTTTTGCTCTGCCTCATTGGATCTGATGAAATACTCTGAATGAAGATTCAACACTTTCAGTTGCAGTCAAAGAACAATTACAGTTCAGTTTTATCAATTGTTTCTCCTTCTTTCATCTTCAGAGGGAATGAAAATGAGAAGTACAAAGCAAGAACCAAATGGGAATGTGAAAGCAAACAAAGCTGTGAGTATGCCCTCCCTACCTTCAGGGATATAGATCCATCTCTCTTGGTTGGTTGCTTCCCAGTAGTTAATCTCACAAATATGCAAAGCGTTCAGTCTATAAATGCGAGTTTCCTGGTCCTATTCAGAGGGGATGTGAGTCACTGTCATATCTTTACAGTACTTCAGAAAAGAAAGTAAATACAGGTTTTTCATGTGATTTCCTGTAAGTGCAATGGAAGCTTTAGAATTTAGTCTGATCTTTAAGAATGTTTGCACAATCCAGTACAGATAGAAGTGTATTATACTATCTTCTGATTATGAATAGTACATTATTTTAACAAGTTTGTCAGTCTCAGAGGGAGGCTGAGCCATATTTTAAATAAATTAGTTGCCTTCTAATTTTGAGATTTGTGATTTATTGCTCAAATGGGGTGATGGGTATATTATTAGGTAGCTACCTAAATATTTTGGGGGGAACATTTTTAATAGATTGCATTTTTTCCATGTGGCTTATAAGCAGAGGTTGTTTCACATTAAACTAGGAGGCAGAAAATGTCTCAGAATCTTTTCAGGGAATTCATGCATAAATTTAAAAGTAGAAAGAACTCCTAGGAATGAATCAGAATAGCAGTAATATGTCTGTGGTTGACATTGTTTCTCCCGAAGGTTGGCTGCAGCTGCATACTGCTTTTTTAAGGATAGCATGAAAATCAGTCTTCTCTGTTTTGGGGATGGGGTGATCAGAATGGGTCAGTTCTCCAACCTCAGAGGTGCTTATGTTGTGAATTAGGGTGTTCATCAGATAGAAATGAGAAATCCTGACAATACAGTTTAACACCTTTGCAAAACAGAGCTTTTGCTTTTTATAATACCTCTTAATCTATAACATTTTAGAAAGATAATTACATAAATAAGCAAAGTGTCCTGGGGCCTCTTTTTCTGGTCACCATTACAGAGTTGCTAGTAAGTTTTAGATGTGTGGGGTTTGTGTTGTGAGTTTTTGTTTGTAGCTGTTTGGTTTTTTTTTTTCCTTGGAATGTGTTCTCTGTAATCCAGAAATCAAGTCAAAGGTGTGTTTTTAGGTTTTGGGTTCTATTTTTTTATCTGACATTATAAATACATTGTGTTTTCTCAAGTAGGCTGAGAAGAGGCTTGCATATGTGATAGATTTTGGGAAAAATTACTTTTGTTTTCTATTTAACTTCTGTACTTTTAGCAGGAGGATGATCTGAAGTGGGTAGAGGAGAATGTTCCTTCATCAGTGACAGATGTGTAAGTATTTTTATAGTTGCAGTAAAAGCAGGTTCCTTGGACACAGGAACAGAAATGCTTTAGAATGCTTTATAACTTGTATGCTGCACTTCTGTGAGCAGATGCTGAGTTCAGCCTGGGATTAACCTCTGACTACTTAGCTTGCTTCTACTTGCCTTTGGGTAGTCTGACAGACTGACACGTCGTGCCACTTAAACACATGCTGACTTACAGAACACTGTCTTATAGTGTGAAACCAGAGACTGATTTGTTTGCACTTCACTGAAATTAAAACTAAATAAATCCAGACAACAAAGAACAAACCAGCCCTCTTTGTGTTCAGTGCTCTGAAAAGTCCTTATGGTGTCAGGCCAAACGTAAACCACCAAATAGTGTCGTTTAATTCACAACTTTATTTGAAATGTCTGAGTAATTTTTATTCTGTCAATGTATGTAGGCAGTCCATAGCTATTCTGCTTTTAATAACTTTTACATCCTAAAAATGTCAGTGCCTGTGTCTGAATTTTTCAGAGCAAAATAGAAGTTTGCAGATTAATAACGTTCACAAATCTGAACAGGTAATTTTGGCAGAGGCTCCGGATTTAAGTACAAAACACTGCCTGAAGTCAGTTAAAGACAGGAAATGAAGCTTCAAAAGGATGAAAAAGTGCATTTCCTCAATTGAATTTGTTTTTCCAAGTTCTAGTACCTTTTGGAAGAATGGTAGGATTCCTTAAAAATGAGGACTAGACTGGTGTAAGCTAGGAAAGTGCACTTTTGAGGTAGTCTGCTGCAGGGTTTTGTGTTCTTGAAAGTATGATCAGAGATCCCAGTAGATGTAAGGGCTATTGTAGCTGAAAGGCTATGGTACCAGTGTAAGTTGTTTGATTTCTGAGACATGTTTGTACAATATGCTCTCATATTGTAATGTCTTCTGTGTAGTTCAGCAGTGTTCCCATATGAATGATGTGACTTACTTCATGGCACTGTGGGAATTGTTTGGTTGGTAATGAGAAGCTTAGAAAAAACCCAGAATTTTAAAACTGGGAAGGTCATAGAGGATACTCCTTGGGCTCTTCCTGATTTGTGTGTCTTTATCTAATTTCTATTTGTTAATTGAAAAGTCTGTGTTCCTTATTGTTCTCCTGTGCCCTAAAAAGCTTAAGGTGCAACATAAGGCTGAGAATGGTTGTCAATAATATGCTCTGAGTAGCTGTTCTAATTTTTTTTTTTTTTCCCCTCCCCACTGCAGTGCTCTTCCAGCTCTTCTGGATTCAGATGAGGTCAGTAAACAAATCTTCAGTTCAAATTAGTCTTCTGACATGCCAAAGGAGTCACGAGTCAGCTGTTTAGGGCTTTGCGTGTTAGAACTGAACTCTGATCTTGTCAGTACAGCAGCAAAATACAAGGGGGAGAGGATAGTGGGGACAAGCATGACATAACCTCTTAGAATACCAGTGTGTATCCTAAAAAAAGTGGTGTATGTGTAGAGTCCTGACTTAAAATGTATATGAGAGTGCATTTGTTGTGAATGTGCAAAGCATGCCACCTTATTTCTAAATAACATAAACCTATTGGGGGACATGACAATGCTGGGTATTTTATTTTCCAGGAAAGAATGATTACACACTTTGAAAGGTCCAAAATGGAATGAAGGAGTTGCTTTTTGCTGTTGGAAATGGAGACGTGTCTTTTAAAGTCGCTTGATGGAGCAAGTGCATCCTGCTGATTGTTTCTTGATCTCAGCTGTGGAAGTTTGATGCTTTGTTGTCATGAAGGCATCTTGCTGTGAAAGAAGTTCACGAGGACATTAAAAACCTTTTGGCAATTTGAATATTCAAAGTTGCTGCAAGTTTGGATTTTTAAGCAATTTAAATGTGTACTATTACAGCACCTTCTGTAACTTTTCAAATATTTGATCTGTGAAACTAAAATTCCTAATGTCTGCTTGAGAAGTTTATATTTCAGTGTTACAATTGACACTTAGAGGTGAACTGCCTGTTACCTTTTTGGGGGGAGGGTGGGGACAGACAGAAATAAGCACTGAAGAAACAACATTTTCTAATAGATAATGGCTTACTGCTCTTGTATGTCGTGTGTCCAACATGAGTGAGAGGTTTTTAGGGAGACATTCCTGTTAATGAAGAAAATTAAGATGCCAGAAATGAAATATTTGGAAAAGTTACAGTGATATGAGTTTTTAACAAAATCAAGTGCAATTTTATTCGTAACACTGTGTAAGAAAGATTTTTCTATTTTAAATGCTATTGACCTATAGGTAACAGCTGCATAGAGATAATACTTGTGGCACATCTCATTGCCGGCAATGTGGTGGATGCCTGGAAAAATGATTTGCCCCTACCTTCCCTGTGTTGCATGATGTAATTTAAAATGAAAAAACAAACCCAAACATCACCAAACCCACTCCTGCAGTGCTCCACAAGTGCTTGACTACTCATGTTAAGCAGATATTAACTAGGTGTTTCAGCAGAACTCCTCTCCCTACACATGTAACATGTCCCACTGAGAAGTTTGCACTCTTCTATGAGAAGATGGCATTGCTTTGCAGGTGGTGTCAAGCACTGCTTACCTTACTTGAAAGAGGCTTTAATGGGAGTCCACAGTGGGATAGTTCTGTTCCTAGTGTCTGTTTAGATTTGCCTCCCGTGTAAGTGATTTGATGATGGGCTTTCCGGTCCCAGTTGGTCCCTGCGGACAAGAGGTACTCTGAGATCACTGTGTTTCAAAGTTGCAGATCTCTATATAGTTGCTTTTTGTTTCTCCTTTTCCAATGAAAAAGAGCTTTTGGACAATATTCTGTTTTTTATTCTGTGCTTAATTGTAGAGGCTTCACTTGCAATAACTTACACATAGAAACCCATTGTGGACTGCATGACAAAAGCTCTGATTTGGGTTCATAACCTTTACAAACTGTTATTTACCAGGCAAGCAGCAGCACAGCTGGACTTTTAGAGCTGATGTGGCTGCGGCTGGAATGGTGTAGGGAGTCAGCTTTTCTGGTTCTTCACCCTTTGCTGTGTCAGCAGAAGTGAACGTGTGCCTGTAGTTCATTCATTCCACTGTAAGGTCTGGTATCTTAGCTCTAGTTCATCTTTATCAGCAATTTATGCTGGAACATGGCACTTTACAGTAGAGTAGCTGAGGCACAAGTGCGTAGTATCTTCTGCTAGCTGTGCCTTGGGGGCAGCAAACCCTAAGCAGATGGGCAGAGAAATAAAAAAAGCTGTGGCTGTAGTTCCTCAGCCTGGCTCAGCGAGAGTTGTTGGAGTTCTTCTGCCATCCCCTTTGGGCCATAGGTAGAATATTTAATTAGAAAACACTTCTAATTTGCTATGCTTAATTGATACAGACAAAAAAAAAAATTACCTCCATGTCCTTTTGAAGAGAGGAAATTTTGTGAAATAAAGCTACACAAAACTTGCTATTTAATGCTTTTTTTAAAAAGAAGTCCTGTTTCTTGAGTTGTTTGTGGTGGTTTGGGGTTTTTTTTGAGACAAATAGGGAAAAATGCTCTCTACTGGAAGCACAAAGAAGTTTGTATTTACTATTTAATAAAAGCTAGGCAAAGAGTAGAAAGGCTTTTTGTTGTGTCCTTCCACCTTCTTACTGCCTCTTCTCTTGCATGAGGAAGTGTTAACCTCTTCACAAAGGTCTTTCACTTTTTTTTTAACTCTTTGTTGCATGTTACTTATACTGCAGTTACTGACAGTAGCTCTTTTTTTCTTGTTAAGCTTGACCATACCATAGAAGTCTGTCACTTGAAAAGCTAGTAGAGATAAGGCATGTCATACACTTATGAACAAAAGCAAAAGATCTAAATGGTTTCCCTAATTGCATTCATAGTTTTTATAATTAAAGATTAAATAAATGTAGTAGCAGTGTGGTACTTCCAGGATACAGCTAACAGTGGTCTTGGGCAGTCCTCTCTGCCTTCTATCCTTCCATCCCTGTATGAACTTCTGTCAGTATTTGAAGTTGCCCTGAATTACACAGGGTGTTGTTGCTCCCTCAGTTAGCTGTTCCTTTTTTTCTGCTTGTTCGGTGGAGTTTCTATATCCTTGGAGGGTAGCATCTGCTTCCCAGCACACAGCAGGCACATGCCATGACTTCCTTATTTGCAGTCTTATGGAGAACTTGGATCAGAGCCCAGTTCCCAAAAGATCATGCAGGCTCTGGCACGTGAACAACTATGCTGCAATTACGATTGCAGCAGAAGTGGCTAAAAGCCATAGGTGAGATGTGAGGAAGGAGTGAAGGGTATGTGTGCAAGAAAGTTGCAGCAACACATCCTCTCCCCTGACAGCATGTTTGAGCAGATGTGTTGCTTATATTGAGATCTTTGCCTCTTTGCTCCTATAAACATGTAGGGTGCATGACTTATCAGGAAAGCTTTGTCAGCAAGCTAGCTTGCTAGAATGCATGAAACCAGAAATCCTGCAGCGTTGTTACCTTTAATGATGTAGACAGGGAAGACTTAATTCAGATTTGTACCCATTCTTTCAAGATAGGTAAAACAAACCATACAGGCTAGTCTGAAGACTTGGTGACCAGAAGGGAGAAGACACGTCTACTTTTAGGTCTGAGATGTAGACGTTTTTAGTTACAAAAGTGTGTAGATGCTGAATTTTCACTTTGGCTACTGACCTCAAATATCTTCAACAAGCTGTTCCTAATTGAGATAATGCTCTACTTGCATAAAAAACCTGCCAGGAATTCAGATACAGGGGGAGGTTTTTTTAGAGTTCTTGTGCTGTGTTAGTTCTGTAAGGATTCGTTTGTGGCAAGTAGCTGTGGTATTACTGCTGCAGCTGTAGCATGTGCATGCCATGCAGAAATATGAAAACAAAGTTATAGTGAAGATGATGATGTTGACCACCTTTTTTTAGGGTGACAAGGTGTTCCTGCCAGGAGCTTTGAACGAGGGACTGAGTTGTAAGAGATCACATGGTGTGGTAAAGAAGTGCAACAGGCTTGATAGGCAGAGAATGAGTCAGGATCATGAAACCTGGGGTAGGGATGAGTACGTTTGTCTTGTTCTGCAGATGTAGGGGTTTGTGGGCCTTTTTTTAAATCCTGTTCACTTTATATGGCATTTTGTGTTTATTCTAAAGGATAACTATGTTACTTTTTAAAATCTGAAGAGGCCAGTGTCTTGCACATAACTTTCACTCTGGTAAAAATGGGTTACAGCCATTTGTATGTGGAGACATCATTACCTAATGTTGCTGATACCTACATTTCCTTTCACTAAATTGGTTCTATGTCCCTCTGCCTTTTGTAGGAGCTCTAGGTCAAGAAGACCAGATATGTGCATGAGCTGTAGTTCCTTCAGCAATTTGTAGTTCTGGTATCAGTGAAGGGGATGTGATTTAGCACAGTTTTGTGCTTTAGCAAGGTTTCATTCCTGAAGGGGAAGGAAGCTGCATGCAAGAGCACCACGTTTGTTCTCGCCTTCTTGTGCTTCAGTCTCTTAGCACAGTGTGTCCTTGGTCCCTATTTTCTAAACCAGTGGTTAAAATGCTCAGAGAACCAAGCACCATGTGGTTTTTCAGTTTGGTTTAGTTAGCTTACCTTCTAGGTCACAGCAATGAATGTTGTGCCTTTCCACACACAAAGTAAATGGAATCATAGCCTATTCTGGAAGGGACAAGGTAACTAGAGATTTCCTCTTGGAGAATGAACTTTATTGGCCAAGTTCATAGGATAAGTTTATTAAAGTAAAATTTAGGACCTCCAAAAATAGGCATTTACCTGCAAGAGATGTTTTGCTGTTCTTATCTGGTTTCCTTCGGTTATTCAGGTCAATTTATGTCTTTGTAGTCAGGCTGACTTTCCTGGCTACTATGGTTTACATTAGCAAATGGCATTGTGACGCCTCTGGTACTAACATTGCTGTGCGAAGAGGAAACGAGCGTCTTACAGTCCACCCCCTTCTCGGGCTGTAGGAACATGCACGAGCGTTACGTCAGGCCGAGGAGAGGCCCCTTCAGGGACAGGGAGCGCGTTCCTTGTGGCCCTCTGTGCTGGCCCTGCCGACTCGACCCGCGATTCCCCTTGGTGTCCGAGCCCTAGAAGACGGGCCAGGGGTGCACTGTATCCGACGGAACCCCTCGGGCCGTAACAGGATCCTCCCTTACCGGGACCGCCCAGGCCATGATTGGGCCCGCCTTCCCCGGGACCTCCCCACTTCAAGGCGCTAGAGAGGCGAGAGGCGGAGCTTTGACACGGAAGCGGCGGCGGCGGGGCGGGCGCGGGGCATGCCGGAAGGGTGAAGAGCTGTGGGACAGCAGCGGCAGCGGTTCAGTAGGGGCTATTTCCCCCTTGCCGGCCCACCGCTGCGAAGCGTCTGCGGTGCTCTGCCTCTCCTCGGTCGGCTGGGCCCGAAGGAGCCGGCGCCATGCACGACGCCTTCGAGCATGTGCCGATTTTGGAGAAACTGCCGCTGCAGATCGACTGCCTGGCGGCCTGGGGTGAGCCGGGGGGTAGGGAGGGCCGTGTCCGCTGCAGCCCGAGCCGCTCATTTCTGTCCTATGCCAGGCGGCCGGGACCCACCGTCAGCCGCTCTTGGACCCTACGGCGGACCGGGTGTGGCTGCGTCGCTCGACCCCCGCCGGCTATACCCTGGGGCGGTCGGTGGCCCTGCCGCCCCGCAGGCCTGCGCGGACAGCGCAGCAGCATTTTGCCCGTGCTCTGGCTCATTAGGCACACTAGGAGCCTGCAGCGATTGGGGGAGGACGGGACTGTCGCCCGCAGCCCTCCGGATGTGAGTGCTGCGGTCTGTATTTGCGGTCCGGCTACTTTCTCGCTAAAAGGCGTTCCCCGGGTTTTAACTAAAATATATCGTGGGAAACCAGCGGTGTGCTCAAATCTGATGTTTGAAATCTGTTTTCTTGTTTTTAGTGGTATGTGAATGTAGGTTATGTTTTTGGGTGTACTTAGCAGTCAAGGTTTGGTTCAGGTGTTTGCACCAGTTGTTGTAATGATAAGACTTGGTAAGCTTTTTCAAGCTGCTTGAGCAGTTTCCATCAGATGTACAACCATAACAACGTTAGTAATTAAAAAAATTTCCAGACACTGGAATTTTGACACCTTAAATCTAACTTAAAAAAACAAAATTGCAGCTTGAGTAATAGTGCCACATTTAAACGTGGTTTGTTCGTGCAAGAGTGATGTAGTAGAGAAGATGTGAAGATAGTTTGTTCCTGCGTTGAGGCTTTTACCATCCTTTTGAAATAATTTATTTTACTGAAGTAGAAAAAGTGTGAATCTGCTGGGCTATGACAGCATGGTTGTGTAAAAAGAAGTGTAATTCTGTCTCTGCAACTTTTCTGCCAAATAATGGAAGAAAGGTCTTGCAGAAACAACGTTTTAGTAAAATATATGTATCTTTGATAATGAAAAAGAACTAGATGTGTAAAGTATTTGTGTATGCTTTTTTCCTATATGAGCTTCAGTGAGGAGGAAGAGTTTCAGTGATCAAGTAGAAATTCTATACCTTTTTTTCATAATCCAGTAAAGACTCTATACCTTTTCTATGCTATAAATGCTGTAAGCAGGAATAGTCTGAATCTCTGCCCCAGAGTTAAAGCATTCTCTTGTATAAATTTTGAATGACTGTTGGTCATCCACCCAATTCAAATGCCACTTCAGCAAAGCTACCACTGTTCTTCCAGGCATAGATGAGTATTTCAGGGAGTTCTTATAAAAACTTGGCTGTTTAAAAAAACCCAACAGCCAACAAATGCACATAGAGCTCCTTGTTTTCCTTTCTGACAGTTTTTCATGTTATGTAGCACTGCTTCTGTCTGGGAGATAGTAATGTCTTTTGTGCACAGAAGATGGAAAGACTTGCTTCTTTACCTTTGCATGATCAAGTGGGGTGTGATGTCTGGGCTGTATTTTCTGCTTTACTGCTTGACCTTTGGCTGTCATCTCTTGAGAATGAAAGTTACTTCTACCAGAGAGGTAATAAGAGGTGTGCATGTAGCCACCACAGAAATTCTTCTTTGGAATTTGAAACAAGTTTCCAAGTGTTCTGATAAATGTAACTTGGCTGGGAGGGCAGTATTTACTGAAACTAATTAGACTCTTTTTCTCCCTCCCTCTTTTTTGTAGAGGAGTGGCTCCTTGTTGGTACAAAACAAGGGCATCTTCTACTTTATAGGATCAAGAAAGACATGGGTAAGTTGGTTTTAAGAATGGCACAAAAGGTGGTTACATTATTTTTATTTCCTGTACTTTGAGAGGTTGTGGTGCTGTTAAGAGAAGAATGTTTAATTACTGTGGTTTTTTTTCCTTCTACATAAATTTTAATGACTATTTGTTTGGGATCTTTGATCAAAGAATACATACCATTTACAAGATGTGCAAGAGAAAGAGAACAAGTAGTATCAACCTTTTTTTTTCTATTTAAAAATATGTTTTATATCAGGTCTCTTTATGTTTGAATTTAGAGTAAGTTAATGTAGTTTCTGTGAATATAGTGCACAAACATACACAGAAGGAGGGCAGTGTGCTAGTTGCCAGAGGTTTGACGTTTGTCTTCTGCTAATGAAGGGCTGGATTAGTGAAAGAGCAACAGTGGGTTCATGAGCTTTAAGGGATGGGGAAGAGGGATCCCTCCTAACTAGTTCTATCATCTCTCTTCCCTCTGCCTCTTCAGCAGTTTTAAGTGTTCATATCATAGTCTATTCTAGAGATGCCACAAATAGAACTGTTCTATTTCTGGTCTTGTTGAAATCAATTTTCACTGCACAGATTTGTATTTTATGTTATCTGCTCTTAAGTGGCAACTGATATTATTCAGTACAGTAATGTTGTGTAGTGTGGGACAAGAAAGAAAAAAACATCAGTTTCCAAGTTCATCAACTCTTGCAAGGATGTTCATTTGTAGTTACTAGGATTCTAGAGACTGAATTCAGCTTGATTTTCTTGAAACTTGTAGGCCATCTGTTCCAATCAGAACTTGCTAGTCTTGAGTTTTTAGTGTCTTATCTCACATGGTAAATTTCTCCCCCTTTTTTGCATCAATGCCAGGAGAGGTTATGTCATCAGAAAGTGTCTGTAAGTCTTTACCCCTAAAACCCCTTTTAAACCCTTGTGGTGTAGTGTTTATTCCTTGTTTACTTTGCAGTGATGTTCTCTTTAGCAATTTAAATTGCTAATATTTGATTGGTGTGGATAAAGTCTTTATGGGTATCCTTATATCTCTGGGTTTCAAAATATTTAGATATAATGCTTATAATCTGAGATTTCAGCAAGGCAAAAATGTAACTATTGATGAAACCCTTGGATGGGTACAAGAAGTGTAATTTACATTTTCACCTGACTTATGTAGAAGACCTGATGCATTTAGCTGTCAAGTAAAAGACAGTTCAAGATATGTTAGAAGAATCATTCTTCTAGTGTTAAGTGGACAAGTTTGCTTTCATAATTCTTTGTAATCTACTTAGTGTAAGATATATTCAGTCACAAACTTAAGGGCAACTTAAATTTACATAGTCTCTCAAATCTTTCTGGTAGGTTGCAATAGGTTTGAAGTGACACTAGAGAAATCCAACAAGAACTTCTCAAAAAAGATTCAGCAGGTAGGAAATACCATCTTTTTGATGTGGGGATGTGTTTTCAGTCAAGAAATGAAATATCAAGTGTACTTCTGGAATCTATGCTAAACTTAACAAAAAAATTCCCCAAACTATAGATCCTTCTAGAGGTGGCACAGCCTCGTGGTTTTGCTCACTCTTCCCATAGCAGGAATAAGCTTGTTGCTGGTTGCTAAAGCAGAAAGCAAAGAATTGGAGCTTATAGGTTTATTTTTGGCTTTTATGGGAATGCAGTAAACTTTCACCTGCTCTGGCTGAGAGTAGTTGTAAAAATGATGGTAATACACCAACAGACTGTTACATATAATTTGACTCTTTGATAAAATGCTATAGGAATGTGAATGTAATTCCTGTTGTTTGTAGTTTGAGACTAACCTAACTGATTGACACTTGCCTGAAAGATCTTTCAGCAATGCTCTGCATATCCTTTAGAAGTACTTCTGTGCTATTATAGCATTTTTTTACCAGCTTAGGTTGCAGGCTCTATGTGCTGGCTTGTAAAAACTGAATGTAAGTGAAAGGGGTTGCAATAGCTGGAGGAAGGTTGTGCCTTGCTGTTTACATTATTTTGAGAGTATCCAAGATGCATTTGCTTAGACTGTCTATAATCAAACATTGTTCTGAGGTTTTCTTTATGAATGGAGGCACTAAAAGATTTCTTTCTTTCAGATTCATGTTGTTTCTCAGTTTAAAATTCTGGTCAGTCTATTAGGTAAGTGAAGAAAATATTTTAATGTTTAATGAGCTCTCTTAATGCAGTTTTTTGGCTGAATGTGACACCCTTTCCACACACCTGCATAGTCATCTAGTTGTTGAAAATGTATTGTGTAGGATTTTTTTCACTTGGCAGAGGAAGCACTATGCAGCATAGATTGAGAAGCAGCTTTGCTTGTCATAGGCCAGCTTGGAGAACAAAGTATTAATGCCAAGTTTTGTGATTGAAAAAATACATATGTGCACTAAGGTGTGTGTGTGTATATATACCTCTGTGTATATATAATTTCTTTGTATTGGCATGTGTATATACACAAATACATACATGCATGTGCATGTGTGTGCATCATATGACAGGGGTAACGCTTCTGTCCAGACTTCTTTGATGTACGTAACTTAACAGTTGGTGTGTTACACCAAATTCAGTTGGTATGCAGATGGCAATCTCTTGCTATCTTGTGGAAGATCGAAGTTTGCTTGTCTCAGGCTGTGTTTGTTTAACATTATGATCTTCCTATGTCTTTTTTTTGCTTACTTTGCTACTCCTTTCTTTATGGTCTCCAAGTCCCAGCACTTCCAACTCCAGCATGCGTAGATTTCTGCTGCCTGCATCCTCGTGCGTACAAAAACTTGACCACAGTACCCTCCATTTGCAACCCTTCACTTTCCACTGATTTTAGGAGCCAGTTCAAAATGGTCTTTATTCATATAATCTTCCATCATGAACTTGCTCTGCTTGAGCCTGCTTGCTGTCCTTTCCACTCCAACTTCCTGTACTTGGTTAGCACCTTTTCTCGGTTCCTTCATGTAATTTTACCAGCACTGGTGTTAGCCTTCTTTTAGGCATCTATTGCATTATATTTATGTGTTCCATAGCAATTACTTTTCAGCTTTTGGGAAAAGTTTCCTTTTGTTTTCTTGCAGCTCTTTGTTTCACAAGTTCTTCTATTTATGTAAATATAGTGTGACGACTTACTTGAATTAGCAGTAAGCTGTATGTATATTAAATATTGAATAATAATTGGGAATTTGTTTAAAACAGAAAATAACATTTATGTCCATGATCTGTTGACGTTTCAACAAATCACCACTGTTTCCAAGGCCAAAGGTGCATCTCTCTTCACTTGTGATCTTCAGGTAAGAGGAGGAACACAACAGCATGAGATCCTTACTGTTTATAATAATGATAACTTTTTTATGTTGCTGTATGGATTAGGTTTGTGTTACATGCCAGTTGCTTGGGCTGTTTAAAATTAGTACCTTCTAAAGTTTTTCTTAAGACAATTCTTAATGTAGTCACCTTACTTTTTTTTTTTCCTGTGCTTTTTAAGATTATTTCCTGTGGCTGTTACTGTAGCCTTTAACCACCTTATACAAAACTTCAAGGCATTTTTATCCTGTAGTGACTTTGACTGTTGTCTTTTTCAAAAGGACCTCTTCAGTATAAAAGTCGTTCTCTTTCCTTAAATTGTCAGTGTTCTAGCTCATGGAGCTTCCCTTCACCAAGGGTCTCCATCACTGTTTTTTTGTTACACTGTATTTGCCCAAGTTGCCCTAGTGCAGCTGTGGTAGATTCAGGCTGTAAAATGGTTCCATATGTGTAGCAATTCTCTGTTCTAATGCTGTGGTTTATTAAGTGACTCATTTCCATCCAAGTGAGTTTCTCAGCCTGCCCATGTCATTCAGAAATCCTGTTCGTAACCAGAAGAAATATCTTGGTGCTTTTCATCGCATTTTATCTCTTTGTCCTGTGGGAGCTTTAGTGTTAATTTTTTTCTAACAAGTACTTAGGGTTTTCTAGGTGTTAAAACTAGTGATGTCTTTCAAAGAACCTTTACATCTGGTTATCCCAAAGTGCCTTGCTGTTTGTGTGTACAGGCACTTAGCATTGCTGTTATTTCTTGTCAGGAAACTTTTCCAGTAGGGTAGAATATTAAACAGCTACTAATGTTTTTATCTGTCAGTATAACACATTATTTGTATTGTTCCATTTCCTCCCCTGTCCTATATTGCATAAAGTTCAAGCTATTTATCCTAAAGGAAATTCTGTCCTGTTCAGTCTTCAGGGCTGGGCTGGTAGCTCTTTATTTATCTTCTGGTTTTGTGTGTATGTCTTTGGTGCTCATTTATTTCTTTCTGTATTTTCTTGGTGTTGTATTCCCTGCCAAAATCCGTTTTTAAGTATCCCTTCCCCCTTCTCTCTATGCTTCATTGTTTGGGGAATACCCTTCTGGCATGGATGAACAAAGCTGCTCCTCAACTGGCAGCTGACAGCTTTTCTTCAGGCTGAGGATTCTTTTGGCCTTGTATTACCTTACTTGCTTTGTAGTTTGAGTGCCCCTGAGTTAGGCTTGTCTGTGTTCACAGCAGTCAGATACAGGGGAAGAGGTGCTGAGAATGTGTGTGGCAGTGCGGAAGAAGTTACAACTTTATTTTTGGAAGGACAGAGAGTTCCATGAACTGCAGGTGGGTTGTTTTGTTTCTGTAGCCTGGCATGCCTCTACTCTTTGCAGCATGCTTGCTGTGCAGTCCCTATTACTCAAAGGCACTGCTGACTTTTAGAATGTTGACTCAGGTTGATTCTGCAATGATTTAACAGTGAAGCAGTTAATAAAAGTGAAAAATACATGGTTGAAGTCACTGTTAATGGCTTAAATACAGTTCCATACATTAAATCAAAAGACTGTGTCCTGTATATTAACATTCTGGTTGCAGTACACTTGTAAGTCAGTGAATGTGCTAATGTGCAGCCTTTATAAATGTATACCTAACAATAAGAGTATGCAGGTGAGTCCAGTTCTGTTCAGAGTTTCCCAGATATGTCATTAAGTCAGAAGGTAGTTACTGACAACAGAGACAGCTGCGCTTGTGGTACTAGAACGATTAAAATAACCAATGGAAATGGGTATAGAAATTTTGAACTACACTCCTCTTCTAGGCAGTTACCAGCTATCTCAGAGAACACCTCTTCACTGTGCATGAATCTAGCCTGTTAGTTGAATTCTGCCATTCCCTGACCAGTGGAAGTCAGGCATATATGATGGGGAACAGGATGTTATCAACAGTGCTGCCTATTGCATACTGTGGTGCCAGATTTGAATTTGGCTTTTCTCTTGTAACAGTCATTTTAACCTGTTTTCCCTGGTTTCTTTAGGGGGACTTCAGTGTTCCTGATGTACCCAAGTCTATGGCCTGGTGTGAAAACTCCATCTGTGTAGGCTTCAAGAGGGACTATTATCTAATAAGGGTAAGAATGAGGTTTGGAATACAGTGTTGAAGGAGGTTTGGGTAGCAGTAGACACTATGGAGGCTGCTCCTATGCTCAGAGATTTAGCTAACAGTTATTTATGAAAACCAGTATCTGGTATGATTACTGTATGGGGTTTTTGAAAAGGCAGTTTTAAGTCTGATGACTAAAACATAAAACGTCAGTTTTGTCAAGAAATCATCTGTTTGTTGCTGTTGAAACCAGTGTTTGAAGCTCTTGCAATAAAAAAAGGCACTGGAAAAGATACTTTTTGGTTTGCCAGCAGATTGTGTAAGCTCAGTTTGCATTTTATTTAATATATTAAGTAAGAAGATAGCTCTGAAAGGGGAGAAAAGACCAAAATTATCTTTTTATCTATTAGACAGTTTTGCTTAAGGAAATTAAGTTAACCATTTTTATGGTTAACAAACTTAGTGTTTTTAATTTAGTATTACAGTTTCCAGTTATGCTTCATTTGACAGCTATATTTGATTCTTTTTTCTGCCTTTATAATTGACCTCTGCTGCTATTACAGGAGAAGGAGGTGAAGATATGAGCTGCACCATGCATATGTACACATACATACATGGGTGGCAATGCTGGTCTGTAGTCAAAAAGAAAACTGCACAGTAATTTTTACAGTCACTTCAGACTGACACTATTCACAGAAGAGGTGATGCTTTCCTGCAGCTTTTTCCTAGATGTTGATTCTTGCAGTTCTAGTGATATGAGTACTTGTACAGCTGCTCAGGCAACCAGAGTGGAGACATACTGTACAAGGGTCTACTTTGGGTTGACTCTGGTGCTTGACTGACCTGTCCTTGAATGGCTTCATTTCACTAATAAGACAGAAAAAATATACATGTGCTTATGGTGTTGTTTTCTACTGGCTAGCTCTTACTTGATAAAAATACTTGAGACATAATGCAAGGGAAGCAGAAAACACATGTAGCTGGAGATGGAGAAGGTGACTGTGAGTTGTTAGATCAGCTCTTGAAAGAGGTCTTTGGATTTTTTTTAAATACTTTTTTCCTAGAATTATTTTGGGGGGAATGGGTTCAGTTCCCTGGACAGTATATGGCCACAAGAATGAGTGGCTAGTGCAGGGGAAAAAGGCTAGGCAGGTTGCTAGGCTCTCAGTTTGGTTTTTTTGTGTGGCTATTCTTGCTCATACCAGAATAAAATCTTGTTAAAATTTTGACCTAAATAAAATCCTGTTTACACCATGAGCTGTTAGGACACTTTTACTGGTGTTGCTGCTGTGCTGTGCATTTTATAAACCTGTATGAACTATGTGCTCAGCTACTGTTAAGGTTGCAGGAATACATCATCTCAGACACAAAAATATTAAGTTTTTATTTCCAAATGATGTATAAGAAAGATAAATGATGATACACAGAAAATTTTCTTACTAATCTTTAATAAATGTTGCACTTGTCCTGTTAGTGGTTAGTCTGTGTTTTAAATCTGGGGGTGTGTGTGTGTGGGTGTGTTTGTGTGTTTGTCTTTGGTCTTGTGCAGCTTTAAAATAAAGGTTATTTTGAAAAATGGGTTTTTTTTTCACTTTCTTTATTATCCTAGGTGGATGGAAAAGGATCCATCAAAGAACTGTTTCCCACAGGGAAGCAGCTGGAACCACTGGTAGCTCCTGTAGCAGATGGAAAAGTTGCAGTTGGCCAAGATGATCTAACAGTTGTGCTCAATGAAGAAGGGGTTTGCACTCAGAAATGTGCCTTGAATTGGACAGATATCCCTATAGCCATGGGTAAGAGTTAGGATTGATTTAAAAATGTCATCTTTTCTCCTTTGTATATGACAAAACCATTATGTTCCCAGTATTTAGAAACTAGCTGGTTTTAGAGTGTGACACTTGCTGAACTATTTCAAGTTGTAGTCTATGGAAGGTTTCACCTGCATGTTTTTGTTTCTTCACTTTCTTTGCTGTAGTCTGTGTGCCTGTCCCTTCTCAGAAAGCAGGGATGTGCCACGGAAATTCCTGATGTAGAAAGGTGAACCAAAAGGCTGGTAGTAGTCTGTTAGCAAATTGCCGTTGCTGTCAGTGTATGGTATTGAGTGTTGGGCTTA
The DNA here is from genome assembly GCA_013399015.1 of Galbula dea. Lineage (NCBI taxonomy): Eukaryota > Metazoa > Chordata > Aves > Piciformes > Galbulidae > Galbula > Galbula dea. The sequence goes on along the minus strand of VWZX01004899.1, from coordinate 605,539 downwards.
ATTAGCAATAAAGGGAGACATTTCAAGGGAGGGGGTGGGAAAAAAACTGAGGAGAAGCCTGACTTTAAGTCATGACTTGTTTCAAGGAATACTTAAGAATAATCAGCTTCTGTTTTTCACTTTTTCCACTAATAGAACACCAGCCTCCCTACATCATTGCTGTTCTGCCAAGGTATGTGGAGATCCGCACTTTTGAACCCCGGCTGCTGGTACAGAGTATTGAGCTGCAGAGACCACGCTTCATCACCTCTGGAGGGTATTGAGTGTGACTATTATTTTGTTGAGCTGCCTGTGTGTATGGTAGCACTCTGAAAAACTGGGAGAGGAAGAGTTTTTCTAACTCCCTCAGCTTAAGAAGTAGCACTGAAACAATCTGGCTTTTGTGACCAGATGGGGGTAGTCTGTACCTTGAGGAGTAAATTATAGTAAATGATAGGAGATATATTCTCCTTTCTGCTTTGCATTATTGCTCAAGTTGCCCTTTCAGCTGATGTCTGTTTTAATCAGGATTGTGTTTTTTCAGGTAGGGTATTGCTTCTTTCTCAGTGCTGGAATTTAGTAACTGACCTTTTTGTCTTCTTTTTATTTTACAGCACAAATATTATATATGTGGCAAGCAATCACTTTGTTTGGCGACTTATTCCAGTGTCCATAGCCACACAGATTCAGCAGCTTCTGCAGGACAAACAGTTTGAGTTGGCTTTGCAATTGGCAGTAAGTACCCAAAACCTTTGGGTTTGCAGTGGCTGTGAAAAAGCACTCAAAAGGATGTTAGCCTTCTGTTGATGTTAGTCTGAAAGTTTAACCTCCCTCCTGTCCACTTTGCACAAACTGGTAACCTCTAAACTTTTTTGACTTAAGCTTTAGTTTTGTGCTACCATTTCTCCATATTGACCTATTGTGGTTTAAATTTTGAGCTATCATGTTGTATGTGAAAGATGATCTCTCTTACCTGATTAGTTGTTACCTTCTTTTAGTCTTCGAAGTTGGACTTCAGTTGGACTTCAGAGTCTTGAGACTGCTTGTAAACAGTTGCACTAGGAATTGTGTGTTTTGTTTAGTCAAATGACTAGGAATGGCCCTTCCTATTAGTCCTGAAACACAGTAATTTGTTGAAGATGGTGAAGCAGTACATTTAATTGTATTGCTCTTACTGTTTTAAATTTTCTGGTTTCTCGAAACTTCACTGAAACTACATTAAAATGAATTAATTGCATTTTGGATTGATAACTTGAAAAAAGTTTTGAAAGGTGAATGAATGAAGAGGTAGTTGTTGTGGTAGACCAAGTATATAAATAACCTGAGGTAGCTTTCAAACCTTCTGGGTTATCTCAGTGACACAATAAGCATAGCATCTGAGAATCACCATCAGAAGTGTTCGCTTTGGAAGATTGTTTTTCTTCTTACTCTCTCCAAAGAGAGAAACACTATTTCTGTAGAGTGTTTCATTCTCATTCATGAGGCCCAAGAGTTTTTAATTTGTCAATTTGTATGTGTGTAGGAAATGAAAGATGATTCAGACAGTGAGAAGAGACAACAAATTCACCACATAAAGAACCTCTTTGCCTTCAACCTCTTCTGCCAGAAGCGCTTTGATGAATCTATGCAAGTTTTTGCCAAGCTTGGTACAGGTAAATACTTGGGTTGGCATTGAGACACCTAGGTTAGGAAGAATGAAATGAAGCTCATAGACTATTGTATGGGGGTTTTTTTTGTTTGTTTCCTGTTTTGGTTTTGTTTTAAAATAGTGGTGTCTTGTGCAAACCAGTCCCTTGTGAGTGGCAAATAGCCTAAGCAGCTATTTGGCTTTTATTTGTGAAACTGGTGATAGTACTTAATTTACCTCACTGACTGCACAACTTGTACTTCAGAAAGCTGAAATGAAAGGCAAGGACAGAGAAATCAGAATACTTTGAAGTTAGGGGGCAGTAATTTTGAATTTGCTTAAACTCCATGAAGACAGGTGCTCATTGGTTATAGATTGTGCTATTCAGTTCTTATTTCAAAACCACAGTATATCTCTTAAAACATTGCTTGTTCCTAGAAATCTTGTCCTCCTGTCAGAGTTGTTAATGCTGGGATTCAGCAAGAAGAGCAGTAAGAGGATTATAATGGCTTGTCCTACAGGTGTGCCAAGAGCACCGGTTGGAACTTGTGCTTGGACTTTGAAACAGTCTTTCTCTTGCTTCTTTTGCCTTATTTTAGCTCTGTAATAAGCAATTTTTGTTATCTGGAACTGTGCAGACAGTCTAGTCAGCTCTGTTGGAAAGCTAAGCTTGCTCAAAGGTTACATATGTTTAAGAGTTTGCAAAACTAATGTTATGAATGGTTACTAATACTAGTTATCTTTTGCTTAGATCCCACTCATGTGATGGGTCTGTATCCTGACCTCCTGCCCACAGATTACAGGAAACAGCTACAATATCCCAACCCACTGCCAGGGCTCTCTGGGGCAGAGCTGGAGAAGGCACATTTAGCTCTGATAGACTACCTAACTCAAGTGAGTGCTCCTATATCTGTTTTTAGAGCAGGATTATTCAGTTTTAGCATACTTTGTTGGTTAACTTTGATGTGCAGGAAGCAGTATGCCTACTCCAGCTCTGTCATGCTAGTCTTAATGGGCTGTCTTCATGGTTGGAAACTATGGCAGCAGCTCCTGAGAATGCAGGGTAACTGGAAGATGTAAGGTGCCCTGCAGATGTGTGATTTCTGTGAGGACTGGAAAATATTTGTTTATGGACCAGATTTGAAAAATTAGCTCTTGATCTCTTGATTTTTGTAACTTTTGTGGAGGGCACTTTATCTATCAGACAGGTCAAAAACATGCATTAAGAGATGGAACAGGAGATAGTGGGTACCATTACTTCCTGTCCTCTTTTTGTTGTAACTGGAACTTGAGCTGTTCTGTTGCCATTCTTACTGGAGTAAAAGGAAGCTTGTGTCTGAAGGAGGATAATTTTTGAGCCTAGCAGTTCAAACCTAAACTGTTTTCCAAATGTCTTAAATGTTTCCTGACTTCTCTAAAATATCTCTGTTCAGGTTAACAGTTTCCTTCTGACTATTTTCTAAGACTCTGGACATCTTGCAGAACTGTAAATTTGTGAAAGAAATGGATACGCCTGGATGTGATTGGAAGGGTGATGTGTTGAGTAGTAGCATGTTTGAGAAACAATTGATTAAAACAAGTTCTTAAATTGATTTAATTTAGCCTTTTTACTTGGTGGTTTGTATTTGCTGCTATGGATTGGAGAAATCCATGACCTTTTCTTCTTAAAATTTAATTTGATGTCCTGCAGAAGAGAAGTCAGCTGGTGAAGAAGCTAAATGATTCTGACCATCAGTCCAGTACCTCACCCCTTATGGAGGGAACACCCACAATCAAATCCAAAAAGAAGCTGCTACAAATCATTGATACCACCCTGCTGAAGTGTTACCTCCATGTGAGTTTCTGCCTTACCTAGAGTCCTTTCCTTTACTGTGCATGCTCTTTTGGAATTTCAAATGGAAACATTTAAGGAGGAGGATAAGAAGCTGCTTCAGAAATTCTCACACAACGATCTGTCTTTGGTCTAAAAATGATCTGTGAAACTTTGGGGTTAGCTAGTTTGTTCACTGATCAGGAAGTGGTTTCATGGAATAAAGCAGATGTGCCTATTTCTGATCTCTGCCTCTCTCAAGAGAAATTGCCCATTCCTGTATATTTTGAAGTTCTAGTGAGTCTCTCTTGTGTTGCTTTGTACTGTTCAATGCAGGAGAGTACGGTCTTTGCTGTCAATGGTGTTTTTCAAAGTGGACCTCCAGCCTTGAAGGGGAATAGCTCTAATAATACTGTCATCTTTTTGCCCCAACAAATAAGGGAAATGAAGTTGAGCCTTGCTCTAAGATGTTAAGCTATCATTTCTTATGCTATAAGGATTTTTCCTTTTTTCTTCCTCTCTTCCAACTCATGTTTTGTACAAAAGCTTAGAAGGTGCACATTAGGAGTATGTTTAAGTGCTCCCTTTTTGCTTGCAGACAAATGTAGCACTGGTGGCACCATTGCTACGTCTGGAGAACAATCACTGCCATATTGAGGAGAGTGAGCATGTACTAAAGAAGGCACACAAATATAGTGAACTGATAATACTGTATGAGAAGAAAGGTCTGCATGAGAAAGGTATGTATGAGGTTGAGGTGGGGAGAGGAGTAGGGATGGAAACGTGTTTTCCTAGTATTGAATTTTGTCTTGTTGTGTTACCCATTTGTTCTGTGTGTTTAAAACAAAACTTTGTTTTGTCTCTAGTAGCAGAACAGGAGGAATGCACTTTTTTGTGGTTCAAGTTGGAATAGTGTTTATGATTACAAAGGAATTAAGCTTTTTTTTTTTTTTCTGAAAGCTTTACAGGTACTGGTGGATCAGTCAAAGAAAGCCAACTCACCTTTGAAGGGTCATGAGAGGACAGTGCAGTATCTGCAGCATTTAGGTGAGTGTGAAGGTAAAAGCATTTTGTTTGTGAAGGTGTTACTCTTGGACTTAGCAGTTATTCTGCTATTTAGCAACTTTCAAGAGACTATCAAGCTAAAGGTTATCCTTGTCATTTCGTCTGGTTTAGTTTAAAGATTAGTTTGTAAGTGTCTTGTTGAAACTTGAGTATATTACTGGAAAATATTTCTGATTAAAAAAACCTATGCTTGCAAAGTAAAAAAATTGTGGCTTTAGCCTGGAATGTGTGATTTACTTGACTTGAGCAGGGAGAAAACCAAACCAGATTCTTCCTGTAAATTAAGCTTTGCTGGCTCTGAAATCATCTGCTTGTTTTGTGACTAGATAGATCTTTAGGATTTTAACGTTGAGCACTGCTGCCTTTTGTATTCCAGGCACAGAGAACTTGCATTTGGTATTTTCCTACTCTGTCTGGGTGCTAAGAGATTTTCCTGAAGATGGACTGAAGGTAATTGTGGTTGAAGCAGGCATTGAGATTCTTAGTGCAGTGTATGGAGTTAGGAGAGCTCAGTGTAAGAGGCCGTGCTAAATGTAATGCTTAATCCAATTAAATATATAATTTTATGTGGTCTGTGTTTAGTACTGAGGTAAGATTAGAGCAGATTATTTGCTATGGTAGATGGAGCAGGTTAACCTTTCAGGTTTGCTTTTCCATTCTAAAAGAGTGACTTATCTTGTGATAAGTAGCCAGGAACCTTTGATATACAACATTTAGTCTTGTTGATGTTGTGCTTTTGGCACAAGAGCCTGAGTTACTTAAATGTCAATTTGCCTTTCTTATTTTCCTTTTCCTCTCTGATATAGAATTGACTTCCTGCATTTAGGAGGTGGTAGGCACTGTAAAAGAAATGTTAACTAAGGTGGCAGAGGGGATGTTTGTTAATCCTTTCAGATGTGAGATAGCTTCTGAGTGCCTGAATAAAGTGCTCGGATTTTTTTATACTTCTTGTGCGTACTCTTTGGACATGTGTGATGATAATGCTGGGCTTCAGTGCCTCAGAAAACACACTGTGGCACTTAATATTTTTCTAAAAAATCACTGTTCTGGGAATAAAATTTTGTTTAACAGATATTTACAGAAGACCTCCCTGAAGTGGAAGCTTTGCCACGAGACAAAGTCCTCAGTTTCTTGATAGAAAATTTTAAAAGTCTGACTATTCCTTATCTGGTAAGGACTCAGTTTCTACTAGTGCATTACGTTCAGTACACCTTGTAAGGCTTTAGTTTCTCAAGATGTTGTAACCTGATGCTATCTCAGAAGAATGCTAGCTTTGTCCAAAGTTGGACAAAAAAAAATAATGAAAATGTATGAATCCAAGCTTGGTAAAGACAAGCATGGAACTGTCCCTTGCTTGTAACATTATTTCCCAGAGGAAGTGTCTGTAATTGAACGTGAACATGTATTTACAGGAGCACATCATTCACGTCTGGGAAGAGACTGGTGCAGAGTTTCACAACTGTCTGATCCAGCTGTACTGTGAGAAGGTGCAGGGCTTAATGAAAGAATATCTCAGTTCTTTCCCTGCAGGTATGTTCAGCCTTTTATGGTGGGAAGGCCAGGGGCATGGGGATGGTACAGGGGAGCCGTCACAGTGATGAACAACAACAAAAGTAGTGGATTTGCAGGGAACTCTAGTTTATTGCCTCCCTAGAGATCTTGAGGGACCACCTAACACCTTTTTCATGACTGAGTGGAATGGCAGCTACTGCTTCCTGAATTCTGCATGTTAAGGGTAGGGAAAGTCCTTGAATAACTACCTCTGTTGTTTAACCAGCCTCCTGATGTGTTTCATAGAGCCAAAGTAATTCGGCAGGTGCATCGGAATCCCAGCTCATGAAACTGTTTCATCAGCATTTGGTTCCTGCTCGTAATGATTTGTTTATCTTTTATGTACTAGTGTAGCAAAGTTGTTATGAAACTATAGCTTTTATGTTGTTTCTTTCCATTTAGATAAAACTCCAGTGCCTGCTGGGGAGGAAGGAGGAGAGTTGGGAGATTACCGGAAAAAGCTTCTACTTTTTCTGGAGAAGTCCAGCTGCTATGAACCTAATCGACTAATCAGTGACTTCCCTTTTGATGGTGAGTTCAGTTTCCATAAGTTAATTAAGCCCTAGCTTATTGCATTCCCCACCAAAACCTCCTCATGCTAACCAGAAACACAGAAGAAGATGACTGACTCTGGAGTTGTAGGCTGCTGGTGTGTATACTAACTCTGGTTTTGCTGACACAGTTGGGTTTACCAGTATTTGCAGGATTCCTGTAACTGTTGGCCTCAGGCCTTGTGGCATCTTCCATCTCTTGATTATTTAGCTTAACTTTTTTTTGTTGAGCCTGAGTTGCTCAACAGTTCTAAAGTTTGTTGTTCCTTAAGGTAACTTAAAATGTTACTGAAACTATGTGAATTAGAGTTACAACCTGCTCTCAGATTAAAATTTATAGTTCCTTCTGTTGGTTTGGTCACTAATGGAGGTTATGTTGTTGTTTAACTGTGTAGCTATTGACTAATCCTTCATGCTATTACTAGGTCTCCTAGAAGAACGTGCTCTGCTCTTGGGTCGTATGGGGAAGCATGAGCAAGCTCTCTTTATTTATGTTCATATTTTGAAAGACACCAACATGGCTGAAAGGTAAAGGGTTATTTATTTATTTATTGCAAGGCTTAGTTTACTGGCTGCCCTGTGGATAGCATGTGTAGTGAAATGTTGCTCTATGTGGAGCATGAATGCTGTAAGCCTTTTAGGATCTTCCATGTTTTCTTCACTTTTAGGGTCTTCCAGGTATCTGTTCCATACAAAGCATGATGTTATCCCCTTGAGGTTTATTTTGTTATGCTCTTCTGTCATTGCATTTTAGAGCAATATGAGGTATTTGTTAACACCTGGCCTTAGCTTGTGAACATCTGTATGTTGTTTTGCTTCCTTTCTCTTCTGAGAGGCATTTGCTAGCCCAGATGTGAAGCTAAGCTCCATCAGTTAGCAGAATCATCTCTAGTAAAGATACAGCATCTTGCTAGGTGTGTTGTGTCAGGGAACTTGTGAATCTAAAGTACTGAGGTGAAAGTAGAGTTAACAGAGACTGGCAAGTATATCTGAACAATGGGACCTGTACAGCATAGCTTCAGCAAATGCCTGTTAGAGGGTATTCAGCACCCTCTATGCAGTGTTTGCTAATCTCTTTGTGATTCAGATATGGTAATTAGATATATCTAGACATAAATCTAGACACAAATTTTTATACTATGGTGTGTTGCTTGGAGATGTCTTTTTTTCCCCTTTTTTTACACAGCTGAATGAAATTTACTTTCTGCATTAAAGTTTTTTAGGTCGATTGGAAGTGGGAGACTTGCACAAAACTTCCCTTTTCTTAGCATTGTAATGCAGAGTAATGGTGTAACTTTGTGCAACTTGATCAATGGATTAGAATTGGGTGTTTGGTCAGCTAGCTTGGATGGCTTCAGTAGTCAAAGTGTTTAAATGTTAGTTTCTGTGGACTGATTCTGAGCTCCAAAACTGTCCCTGCATTTCACCTTATTCCTCTCTGTTCTAGCTACTGCCATAAACATTATGACAGAAACAAAGATGGCAACAAAGATGTAAGTAGCTTTATCTCTGCAGTCTTCCTTTTCAGTAAGCATGTATTAGGCTGTTCAAACCATGTTAGGAATGTTTTTGTTTTCCCTTCTTCTTTAGGGAAGTTTTTCCTCCATATAGACTTTTTCAAGGTTTGTGTAGGTGGACAGGAACCTCTGTATATACTCGTGGTGGAATTTGGGAATTACTAGATTATTGCTTGCATTTTATTTACTTTATTTTTGTTTAATTGAGACTATTACTGCATCACTGGAGTTAAGCACATATTCTGTAGCCAAAGTTCTGATGGAATTAAGAAGACAAAATGCTGTGTATGTATTCCACATAGATCTACAGAGAAGTTCTTGTTAAAAAGTGATGAAGTGTTGGCTTCTAAAGGTTGTAAATGAGTTATCTGTGGGAGGCATAATTAAAACTACTTTTATAGAAAAACATCAGTGTAGACTGCAAATCTTAAGGCCTCGAGAACATCAGTGGTGCTTTTCAGGTTTTGTTCTTTTAAGATAAGAGGTGTTTAAATGAGCACTTCAGAATTTTGAATGGTATGGGTACCACTTAGTAGTACCATTGCTGGGTTTTACCAGCCCTGTTAATTAATTGTGGTTGCATGCTGTGGTTTCAGAACTTTCCTTCTGTGTGCCGCAGGTCTATCTGTCACTTCTCCGGATGTATCTCTCCCCACCCAGTGTTCATTGCCTGGGACCAATCAAGATGGAAGTGCTGGAGCCTCAAGCCAATCTGCAGGCTGCTCTGCAAGTTTTGGAGCTACACCACAGCAAACTGGATACCACCAAGGTAGGAGAGACTTGTTAAGTATTCAGTTTGTACTGTTGCCAGAAGGTGATAGAAGCGTCTGGGGTAGGCAAACAAACAGATTGTAACAGTGTCAATCTAATTGTGTTAATTTCTATTCTATTTTGTTCTCTATTCCTTGATAGTTTTTCCTAACTAAGGTTATTTTGCTCCAGGCAATAAATCTACTCCCAGCAAATACACAGATTAGTGAGATTCGAATCTTCTTAGAGAAAGTCCTTGAGGAAAATGCTCAGAAGAAGAGATTTAATCAAGTACTCAAGAATCTTCTCCATGCAGAGTTTCTGAGGGTAAGTACCCACCACCTGTCATTTACTGGAATAAGTATGTTAAACCTGACATTAAGGTTTAAATTAACTGTTCCTTATACTGAATGTGAGTCCTCTAGGTGGTGCTGTACTGCACCTGAAATTAGTAGATGTGCATAAAGTAGATTGGATGTCCCTTTTTCAGGAGGTGCTGGTACATTCATTTTAGTTTGGATGAGATTTGTCTCTGCTGCGAGTCTCTGGACTCACTATGTCTTGCTGTGCATTTTGGAATGATCACGGAGAGCATGGGCTGGATTTCTTTGAACTAAAATAAACCAGATGATGCAAGTCAATAGTTCACCTGAACACCCCTTAATGGTTAGAATGCCTTAGTCTGTGGACCAGACTTGATGAAAGTAAAATCCTGCAGTTCACGTTGTGTGAGTGTTGGGTGTTCAGTACCACTTCCTCTGCTCTGCAGACCTTTTGTGCTGTACAACTTGCTAATATAGATACAGGCACTGGAAATTGATTGGTTGTGGCAGTTTCCAGTTTCACCAGACTAGAAGGGAGCTGTGGTGTAACATTGCTTTTTGAGCAAGTTTTTTTTTGTGAGTGTTTTTTTTGTCTTTCCCCCTTAGGTTCAGGAGGAGCGGATCTTGCATCAGCAAGTGAAGTGCATTATTACAGAGGAGAAGGTGTGCACTGTATGTAAAAAGAAGATAGGTAACAGGTGAGAGAACATGGGGAAACTGAATCAAATATGGAACTGGTACACTTAAGCTAAAAATGTTGTAAAACTAGGGCTGTGTATGTACACAGAGAGAATAGCAGTATGAGGGAAACATTTGAAGAGTGAATTACAGCTGGGTGGCTGGGAAAACATCAAAGCTTTACTCAGTGAGTTTAATTGTGCTTTTAATAAAGGAGAATAAAATCTCCTAAGACTTTACTTCACAGCTGTAGAAAGCAGAAAATTGCTTCTCATACTGAAGTTGGGAAGTTTTCTAAGAACACTGCCTACTACCTGCTTCTTAACTAGAATTAAGGATGATGTAAAGAATCTCCAACTAAGATGCATGTGTAATAGTTTTCTGTATCTGATGACTTTGTGGTTCCCTGGCTCATTTACATTTTATAACCTAATTATCTTAGAACATCTAAAGGTAGAACTAGTCCACTTGATATGCAGATGCCATTCTTTTGCCATTCCCAGTAGGTATTTATGGTTTAATATAATAGGCAACTTTTATTTGCACTTTTTCCTTTGAAGTTTCCTTTTGCACTTTGAACTCCAGGGAAATGTCACGTGATTAGCTTACTCATTGCTCTTGTTGATGTGATCCTTATTAGATATCAGTAGGATTGATAATGATAGGGAAAGGTTCTTTTTCCAGAACATTTCACTGGACTTAGGTCTAAATATACTCACTGCTGTGCATATTCAATTTTTTGCTATTATTGTGTAGCATCAGAATTTAAACTTACATATGCAGTATTGTTTCGGTTGTCTAGGATTTTTCTAATGCTGTTAAGCTCAACAAGGTTTTGAAGAGCAAGCTTGTCAGCATGTCACCCAATCTTTAACTTACCAGTGACTTCCAAGTAAAGTGCCTATAGAAATAAAATAGATATATTTTTTTAAAACAAAAGTCTTACAAAATCCATAGTATTCCTTTGTGTGGTTTTCTCAGGACTATATTCAGGCTGTAGTTTAAACAAGAAAGTGTCACTTTCACCTTTCACAGAAGCACCTTTTTCTGATTCTGCACCACTTGAATGTTCCTGTTTGAAGAGGGGAAACTGTTTTGTCTGTATTGACAGTTGATTTTTGTGTTCTCTCTCTTTCCAGTGCATTTGCTCGATACCCTAATGCAATAGTTGTGCATTATTTCTGCTCCAAAGAAGTCAACGCATTGGACACCTGACCTTGTCATGCTCAGTAATCCCAACGTTCATATGACATCAGAACTGATGACTTGGGAAATTGATGCCTCTGATTTTTGAGGCTTGTTGCTAGGTTCTCCTACACTGGCTAGAAGTCATTTGTATGTGTGGATTGACTGTACCTTTCCAGCAATGTTGATTTACTAGAACCATGTTACTACAGTGCTGGCAACTATGCTGAACCTCACAGTAGTCAGATGAAGAAGAGAAACAAATTTTTGTAGTGAGTTTTGTATTGCACTCCAGCCTTGCAAATGAGTTGTTAGACAACTCTTGGGCATTCACCACAAGTCAAGTTTTACTATAAAACTTAACCTCCTTAGGGTGACATTGTTGTGGTTTGACCTCCTGTATAAATAGTTATTCAACAAAAGAAAATTCCTTTGAAGTCTTTGCAGCTGTATCGGTGTTGCATGGAGATCACTAGGTGTTTGGGATGGAGAAGTCATCTGTGCCTATTTCTAGACCTAGAAAATAGCAGTCTTACTTTCATCTGAGTAATGGAAATGTTTAAGTGCTGGCCAAAGGAATTTTTTTGATATTCAGTGTTACCATCTGACCTTCTGATGACAAGTTTCACAGAAGATAGTCAGACAAACAGTAGACACCATTAGTAAGCAGTTTTTTCTTTTTACTTTGAGAGCTGTAAATTGAGTTCTCTTGTTTGTTGTTTGCACTGAATGTGCTCACTCTTAGAATGAGTAGAATCTCAGAGACTATTCTGAGAACTTTGCATCTGCACTCATAGCAAAAAGCAAAGAACATCCTGTAAAGCAGCTGCTGAAGGGAGTGAACTGTAGCTATTGCTTGAGCTTCTAGACTACACCTGAGATTTGTGTGTGAGTTCTTTGGTCTCTGGTTCCCTTTTCAGCACTGAAGTAAAATCCAGACTATTTCAACATCTGTCTACTTTAAATGCTCTAGAACTGTGTGCTGCTCAGGCCTGGTACTGTTCTTAAGTTACTCTTGGGCCAGAATTCTTAACTACAAGAACTGGATTGTACAATACTGCTGGTAGGCTGTAATGTATTTGTCTAACTTATTTTTCCACAAACTTTAATCTATAGCAGATTGGTATGAGGGATATTAAAATGTTTGATCAGGGCAGAAGGAATCTGTGCAGTGGTAATTAAAAGGCAGCAGTAGCAAGTCTTTTAACAACCTGATCTAGCAATACTTATAAATAAGTAATTATTAAATAGTATGGCACATAGTGTGTAGGTACCAGGTATCACCTGTTAATGAACAAGTAGATGACTGAAACCTGTCTGCCTGAGGTGTAATTGGATCTTAGTTCAGATTATAGGTTTACTTTAAGCCACTGTTAGGTGTTTTTTAGGAATGGATCTGCTGTAGGCTGACAGGAGTCCCAGTTCCCTTTCATTTGCCAGTATTAATAGTTTCCATTGACAACTGTGGTGTTTGTTTCCCACCCCTCCCTTTCTATATATGTGTTTGTATTTATTGTTCATATGCCATGTATTCTTATGGATTTCTTGGTCCAGTGTTTTGCTACTTCTGTACTTGGGATATCTTGGGCAGTATAGCTATTGATGTCTTTCTGCAGAGGTTGGGGGGAGGGAATCTGTGGTGGTAACATTTTTAACCTTGTATTTCTTCTGTTTGAAGAAGAGAGCCTAAAAATACTTATACTGGATTTGCACATTCTGTATAGATCTCTATATACTAGTTCAGGTACAGAAGGAAGATGCTGTGGGAGAGTTGTGTTTACAGATCTCTGAGAATGGAAGAAGGGGATTAACAAAGGCTCTATATTCTTTGTATACAGATAACAATGATACTGCTCTGATTTTTACCTATCTTATGTTTAGTACTGTTAATCTGATTTTTATTTATCTTCATTATATGCTACCAGTAGAGCTGTATTCAAATAGAAGGATCTTCATTGTGCTCTTACATATAGTTAAAGTTGTGCCTCTGTTCACCCCCATTGCATACAGAGATGTGGTTTCTGCTGTAATTTTTTTTTTTTTTGGTTCTCACAGCATTGTTTGGATTTACTAACCATCCAGCAGGTTTATCTAAAGCAATAGATTGTAATAAATTTTGTGAAGCAGTGTGTGTTTCAGTTATTGTGCTTCTCTTGGATGCTGTAGATTTTTTGGGGGTTTTTAATATATATTAGTCCTCACTTTCTCCTTAAAGTTGGACCCAGTGCAGGGGCTTCCTGTGTGACTCCTGCTTTAATATGTGTAGTTCAAATGAGGCCATGGCCTATGAGAGCTGTCATCACTTCTCAACCTTGGTTTTATATCTACAAGTTTATAGTATACTTCTGAATGTTCTCAAAATCCTACTAGAACCACTTTCATATTCTCTCTTTGAATCATGTTTTTAGAAGTCTTATACCATTAAATACATATTATTCTAGTATATTATTACATGTTTATTATGAAATATAAATACTTATTATTAGAGAACACTAAAATTACTGACTTGTTTCTTATAATGGTAGTATGCTGTTTTGGGATGGGGAGGGATGTTGGAGCTCTTGTGTGACCAAATCAGGAAATGTTTAGATTCAGAGGTTTGCAGTTGCTGGAATTGTAGATCATAGACTAGTCTAGTGTTGGAAGTAGGATACAGATCTTCAGTTTTCCTGTTCTGTTGAAACAGAAGGTACTGGCACTGAAGGATTTTTCTGTCTCCTTGTTGGACAACTAAATATATTGTGTTTCTGGTGAAGAACAACCCACCAAAAAACCCCTCAAATCGAAACCTTGATAGCATCCTTTGGAATCTTCATCTCTTCTAATTATGAACTGCATCTCAGCTCTCCTCTTAGTGCTGCTAATGGGACCAAAAGGGGACCCTTGCAATATCTATGCACATTTTAACTACTGTATAGAATAGTTGGTGATGGTGTCATTTGTTCATGCTTGATGACAAAAATTTTGACATTTGATGAGGCATGTCTTCCTTTACCACTGTGGAAATGCTAATTCAAGCAGAAGAATAGTTAACAGGTGTGAGACCATCTTTGTTGTATCATGTTTTGATGCCATTTTGCTTGGTTGTTTTCTTAGTCTACAAGAAAATAACAAAAGCAAGTAGCTTCTCTTTGGATCTTAAGTGGGCTGTCAGCATTGTCTGTAGATAGCAAAAACCACAAACAAACACTGTTTGCTAATGGAGGATCTGTAGACTGAAACGATTCTTAAGTCTTATGTTCTGAGGAGCTTTCAATTTTTTTTTTTGAGAGAAATTCTGTAAACAGGATCTCTGTGCTGAGATTTTGTTGGAAGAGAAGAGAGAACTTCAGGAGAAAGGTAAGCCTCATTTTAAATATGGTTGTGCATTCATGAGATTAAATACAGCCTTGTATACTGCCTATAATAAACTGTTTGGAGTAAGTGTGATTACTCCATGTTAGGTTACTATGTGAGGCTGACTCAATTTTCCTGTAATTTGTAGTTGAGCTATGTTACTTTAAATAAAATATAAAATAAATCACACTTGTGGTTCTGCAATTTTCTGAACAGAAACAAAACCGAATATTGACAGTCCTTCACTTTCAGTGCAGTGGTACATAGAAATACAAAGAAACTGCTTTTACAGCCCAGTTTCTATCTTTTACCATACCACATGGGAGCTTTACAGCAGTTGTGGCTGTTTTGCAGTGGTATCGTTTCCTTTTCACCTGTGCATTGGCTCTGAGTCTTTGAATTCACAAACCAGTACTGACTTGTTTGTGTTCTAATGTTAGTTCTTATGCTTTTATTAATTTTCTTAAATTCTGGTCTAGTGACTGACACTAATGACAGGAAGTGATTAATGCATGGGGCCTTGCTGAGAATGTGTTACATTTTCATGGTTGTGGGGAGCTGGTCTTGTTGAAACACTGAAGTTTGGGTTTTGGGCTGCTGCTTTGGTTTAAGCTGTTTAATAAAATGCTCCAGACAAGCTAAGTGCCAGCAGCTGTTAATAAACTAATCACTTCTAGTAAACAATTTCCTTTACTACCTAAATATTTTTAAGGCACAATACACTCAAAAAAAGTCTTCACTGTCTGTTGTATAATATTTACTCGGAGCTGATCTCCTCTCTGATGATCAGCGGCAGGACCTGAGGGAATGGCATAAAGCTCTGCCAGGCTAGGTTTAGGTTGGATAGCAGGGAAAAGCTCTTCTTGCAGAGGGTGTTGGAGCACTGGAACAGCCTTCCTAAGTGGGGTAGGCATGGTGCCAAACCTGACAGAATTCAAGAAGCATTTCAACAACACCCTTAGGCACGTGGCACAATTTTTGGTGTTATCCTGTGCATAGACAGGAGTTGGACTCTGATCCTTGGGGGTTCCTTCCAACTCAGGACATTCTATGATTTCAAGAACCTTTGGCAGAAGAATCAAGACTGTGCTACATGGAAATGAGAATAAATGCTGCCTCCATTCAGGAGTCCCAAAAACTTCTCCGAACAGCTCCTGTCAATGACATATTTGGCTTTACTTCAGACTTGTAAATTGGGAATTACTATTTAAAAACACGTGGTATGCTGAAACTCTGAAGGGGTTTAAAACAGCCAAAGGCCTAGATCAGGTGGCCAGAAGTCTCAGAGAAAGTCTAAACTGGGAGTTTTGAGGTTGTGGCTTAATCATGGAGTGGTGCGTGGTTACCCAGGGCTTCCCTATTCGGTGCTGCTTTGCGGCCCTATCCCTCACCGGGGTTTGGCAAACCTGCCACCGGGGTTTGGAACTGGGCTCTTAGGCAAGCGCAGGCCACACCTCTGTTTCTTGCAGCTGGAGCACAGCCCAGTCCTGCGCAATCGCAGGGAGCTACCAGTCCTTCGCGGCAAGCCAGGCGGGACGCTCTTCTCTGTGTTTCCCTCTCAGGTATTCTGCGGAGAGCACAGGACGCTTTTCCCATGTTCCACGAGGTGCTGCGGGGCCCATTTCCACCCAGAGCGCTGCCTTTTCTGGCAGCTGTGCTTTTCCAAAGAAAGGAGAGGAAAGAGACTGGGTTTTATCACTGGCGGGTAAGACAAATAGAAGCACTGAATTTGAGACAGGATTGCTTAGCCGGTGTGTTCGCGGTGACTTCCTGCTACGACACGTGTGGAAAATGAGTCCTGTACTTCTGCAGGAAATCAGCAAAAAGTTTCTTGTTAGGGGAAAACTTTGGGTAACACTAATGTTAATGAAGGTTCCAGGTTTTTATTAAATTGAGGCTCCGTGTAAGGCAGTGTAGAGCAGGTCTCTATAGAGAATAGAGCAGAATTAAGCTGATGCCAAGTAGTTTTTGGGGAGGGGGAGACCAGAATGCTGCACTTCTCACCAGTAGAGACAAAAAAAATAACATTTTTTCCCCTCACAAAATATCCTTGATTACCATTTCCCTTCCTTTCTGTTCTCTACCTTATCCCAGAAGGCTTTATAATCTAAAGTAGACAAAGATTAACAATGACTTCACCCCCAGTTCATAATGCAGTGCAACCACATTAGATAAGGTGGTTTCAATGTGTTTGTTCTTTAATGTTCCATTGTATAAGACAGTCTGGCTAATGTGTATGAGTCTTTGCCTAGGAGATCTGATCTGTCATCTGATTACCTATCCCATCCCCAAAATCTACAACTTAAAATTGAGGTGAGTCTTAAATGTCAGAGGATGGCTTGCTACCACACTTGCTTTATGGTAGGAATTACCTTGTTGACTTTTTTAGATTGCTGTTAAGTACTTGGGAGATCAGAATAGAGAAGACTAGTGTTAGCCTGTTGTTGCCATTAACCCATAAACTGCTGGATATGATGTTTCCCCTCAGGTGCTCACTATATAAATAAACAACGAAATTTAACATGAGTTAGCAAAGTTGTGCTGGCTGGTGGGGGGAGATTTTGTACTGACTAGTTAATAGTAATTTTACAAGAGATGGGGCTTCAGGTCACTCTGTTGGCTTTGTCAGTTAATTCAATGTGAGTATATTTCTTTACTTTTCCAAAGTTCACTTTTGATTTCACACATCTGAAGACAACAATAAATTGGGAATGAGCCCTCTGTTTGTCACTGCTGTTGTGATATGGAGCTGCTAGTGCTACTGATTATAAGATGTACCCTCCAGAAGCCCATGGTTCCTACGGTAGAGTCTGAAGACTCCATTCTTGGATGTGGGTGCACATTTCTGTGGGAGGAGAGAAAGTGCAAGGGGTGCCTAGGAGAGCCAGGAGTTTGCTTTTTTTGGATTTAAAAGCAAACTTCTGGCACTTTGACCACAAGGAAGGGAATTATGGGCAGCAGCAGCATTTACTTGGGAACAGGAATAAGATGGGGGAAAGTGCTCCCTTAGTAAACTACACATTTCTTTGAGCTACCTGATTTGCCTGGTATCTGTGAACACAGAAGAAAACACGGCTTAGAAGTTACATTTTTATTTGCTATTGACAGCATTTTTGTAATGAAACTGGCATGCTTATGGTGAGTCCTGCACATCTACCAAGATATGTGGAGTGGATCCAAGCACCTTTACTTGTCTTTGTACAGTGGCATGTTTCTTGGCTATATGAGAGTAAGGACTTCTGGGTGCTGTAGCTAGGATAACCTGTTTTGGAGTCACTCGCTGTTGCATTAGCGCTTTCAGTTTAGATGAAAGATACAGACAGTTGTTGGCAAGGTTCAGTGTGTGAATGTTCTGCCCTGAGCCCTTGTTTATGGATTTAAAGTTTTGGTATTTTTTGCTTCAGATGTACTCTGCTGGGCTCTGGAAAAATGGTCATTCTGAAAAGTCATTAAACTGCAAAGCAGGAATTGTGTGCTTGCATTTATCATATGTTGGTGTGCTATCACATGCACAGGTATAGACAGAGAGCTGTCATTGTTTGTTCTTTATTTGCCACACAGATTTCTCGTCTACCTTTTCCCTGATGGAGCATATCTGATACTCTCATGCTTCATTAGTCTGCAAGCTCACCTTGGAAGGTTGTTACGACCTTGCTGTGCCTTGGCTAAAAGATAAGTAGAGAAGGCATGAGGAAAGGGTCTGGCATAACAGCCAGAACTGAAAGCACAGTGAAATTTCTGTTGCATTATATAGCCTTCAATTATGATCTGGGTGTGGAAATGTATCCTCAGCTGTGTAATGATTGACTGCAAACCAAAGGCTGTTAGAGACATTTGGAAAGTACTTTCTTTTAAATGTATAAGTAAGTTGGCAGATGGTGCATGGTAGAAGGAGGATGTGCTATCTTTAGGGTGTTCTGTGCTTCCTCTGCTGATAGTGTCTGGATTCCAGGTGATAGGCTAGTAAGATTGCTCATGTAAGTGAGGGTGTGAATATGTAACTTCATTTCTCAACAAGCTGAAGAGTTGCAGCACTTTTAGGAAGTTGGTGAGAATAACATATGGAATCTTGAGTTACTCTGTAGTCCATTCCCCAACTTGATGAGGAAGAAAGGAGGTCAGGCTTTGCCTGAGAAACCAGTGTCAGTCATTGAACAAAGTAGAGATGATTAGGAAAGGTTTAGAAAGGAAGAGAAATTAGCATCTGATGAAATTTAATGTGAAGACATGTCTTGTTCCCAGAACCAAATGAAGGAAGGAGTATCTTCAGCATGTTGGTGTGCAAATAAAAGCCCTTTAAGAGTAATAAAAGTGTGATTGGAGTTTATGTGCACAAATTTGATTTGGCATCTGTGTGAGAGATATCCAGATGATGCATGTAATATTTACCCTTCACTTGTTGATCAGGGTGGATGGTCCTCGCTTCCTACGAAGATCTTCAGTATACTACATATGTCTTGGTTTTATTGTTTTGTTCAAACCCTGCATGCAAAAGTATTTTAAAGTGATAAGAAAAGGAAAACTCCACAAATATGTGACTACTTAACAAACAGAATCAGAATCAGTTTGTTTGGAAGAGACCTTTAAGATCATCAAGTACAGTTCCATTTATCAGATAAGGAATATTCAAGAGGAGTTTGACAGTTCATGGTTTATTGGTTTCCTTGAGATCCTTGTTTGTGGTATGTAGGTCATATGTTTTTGTATAATATTTGGCTCTCTGCAGCATTTTGCTGTAAACGAAGATGCTGTTGAATTCAGTTGTAGGCAGTGTATCTGAAATGAAACTCTGTTCTCTTGCCAACCATGTAGAAAACAATTAATGTGAAGTAATGACCACTTGTGAAAAGCATTTTGAAATGGGATTTAATAATAAAAGGGTTCTTAGCTGGCCAGGATTGTGTCATAGCTGATGGAAATGAGGCAGAATCACATTGTATTCATGAGCCATTCTGTTCCGTTCACAATTGCTTCTGTGCAGTCTCTGCACTAAATCCCTTCAAGTGGTTTTCTCTTATCTTCTCCTGCCTCCCCGTATTCCCCTCCACCATTTCTCCTTAGTGATATTCTAGGATTCAGTCAGGCTTTTTTATACTTGTCACTTCTGAGCACTTAGATACTAATACTGTTTTCCAAAAATAGCCTCATTTAAGCTTTCAAGAGCAAGGATTATGTTTTGATCTATGCTGGTAAAGTGAAGTGCTTGTTTAAAGTGCTGATACCAGTGACAATCCGGAATGAACAGGATTTCAAGGTTTGTCTTTTATTCCTCAGACTGCTAAGTATGTGTTCCTACAAGGAAGTGTTGGTGTTTTTTTTCCTCATTGTAAACAGCATATGCTTTCTGTGCTGTTAGATTCTTTCCATGTCTGCTGTTACTCAAGCATTCATGTGCCCTTGGCAAGTGTAGTCTTAAACTAGACAAGTCATGATTAAAATTATTTGAGCAGCTTCAGTATCTGTTTATCCTTCAGCACGGGTGAACTAATGAAGTAACTCAAGAGTGATCTATAATTAGAGGAAACCCTAAAGAAAGGACTTAATTTGTGAAGTCTGTGAGGAGTTACCCTAAGACATCACTGACTGCCATATTGAAAGGGAATTGAGTTTCCTTCTAGATTCCTTTAGTCTTCCTTCAGGACACTGAAAGTGCTGCGTATGTTCCCAAACTGACTCATTAATAGCTTATTTTGGTCTGGCTGGTCTGATCCATTTCTCTGAACTAATACTAGTGTGGTTATAGAACAAGCATTGCAGTTGAGTTACATGCTGAGCTTGTTCCTCTCTTTTCAGTGGGAGAAGCACCCGTACTATAACCTAACAGTAAAAGTCCTTCGAGCCAGAAACATCAAGGGTACAGATCTGTGTAAGTATTTATTCAAACAGATGGTTTGTTGAGTGCATACCTGTAACACAGGTAGCATTGTTATGGGAACTTCTTCCTGCACACAGTGTTTTGCTGTTATTTCTGAACAAAGGCTTCTTTTGTAAAGCATAATGTACATTTTAAAAGCTTGATGTGAGGGCAAGCTGCAGATTAATCCAACTACTTTGCAGAACAAGATCAGGTAAATCCTGGTAGTGCTTTGCTTCCTTGCTCATTTACGTGTCCTGTTGTGTCCCATTCTGTGTTCCTTTGTTGGGATTTAGCCCTCTAGTCATGGCAAATTTTACCCTTACTAACTCTTCCTGTGCAGTTTTCTTGCACCTGGAAGCAGCAAACTTCAGTTCTATCTTCCAAATATTTATTTTCTCAGTGGTGGTAGTGCTTTCTTTCATGTGCCTGCTGTTTTATGTCAGTGAAGCTTTTTACGGAGGTAGATGACTGACTGATTCCAAGACAAAATGTTTTGGTTTTCTTTACTGTTTTTGTTATCATGGTATATTATTTCCTTCCTCTTACACATCTGTGTTGAGCTAAAGCCCTCAGGGTTGTTTGGGGCATTTGGATCTTCAAAACTCATTTAATTCCTCCAGATTTAATAGAGTAAGGTAGCCTGCCTGCCTTAAATTTATATCTTCCATCCAACATTGGATTACTGGAATGCTAAGTGACTATCCAGGGAATGCAGAACCCTCATGAAAGGCTGAGGGCTAAAATCACACTCTAAAGAGGATGTATTTTTAATTGCCCTTCTGTTCAACTGGAATGAAGAATGGTTCCCATACCTTTGTTGTTAAAAGGGCCTTAACTGGAAGAAGAAAGGACTCTGAGGCAGTTGTTTATTTTCAGGGAATGGAAATAGAAAGCTCAGCTCCTGACCAGACTGGGTGAGGGCATAGCAGGGGTTGATATTATCTGCTTGGGCTTCAGTAAGGCTTTTGGCAATGTCTCAGCAAGATTCTCATAGAGAAGCTGATGAAGTATTGACTGGAGCTGGACTGAAAATAGCAGCGCAACATAGGAGTCAATTCTGGGTCCCATATTGTTCAGTGTTCTCATTAATGATCTACATGATGAGGCAAAGTGTATCCTCACAAGTTTGCTACTGTTGCAAAACTATGAGGATAGACTGGTACACCAAAGGGTCAAGCTGCCGTTACAGACGGACCTCAAGTCTAGTGAAGGTCCCCTAAGCCTGTAAAAAGACTGGAGCATTTCTCATGTGAGGAAAGGCTTGAGAGATTTGGGGCTGCTTAGCCTGCACTGATGTGTGCAAGGAGGATGTTAGTAGGGTGAAGCCAGAGTCTTTCAGTTGTGCCCAGTGACAGGACAAGATGTGATGGGCCTGGTATCAACCGTAATCTTTTAAAAAAAAGTTGATCTTCATAATTTTAAATAGCAGTCTCTTTTTTGAGGGGCTTTATGGCTTCACAGAATCATTAGGGTTGGAAAGGACCCTCAAGATCATCTAGTCCAACCGATAGCCCTACACTACTCTTACCCCTAAATCATCCCCTGAAGAACCGCATCAATCCTCTTTTTAAAAACCTCCAGGGATGGTGACTCCACCACCTTTCTGGGCAGCCTATTCCAATATCTCACCACTCTTTCAGTCAAGAAATTCTTCCTAATATCCAATCTAAACCTACCCTGGCACAACTTAAGCCCATTCCCTCCAGTCTTGTCACTAGTCACAAGGGAGAAGAGGCCAACACCCGCCTCCCTAGAATGGCCTTTCAAGTAGCTGAAGAGAGCGATAAGGTCTCCCCTCAGCCTCCTCTTCTCCAGGCTAAACAAGCCCAGCTCCCTAAGCCTCTCCTCATAAGGCTGGTTCTCCAGACCCCTGATTAGCTTAGTTGCCCTTCTCTGCACCCTCTCTAGTAGCTCAATGTCCTTCCTATACTGCAGTGCCCAAAACTGCACATGTTTTCTGGATGAACCAGAAAAAAGAATATAGGTACTCATCTTCAGTTTGCTGTGGTTTAAAGACATATATTTCATTAGAGGCTTTGGCTTTAGAAGTCCAGTTTTAAATTTGCACATTTCTATGATGCAACGGGATCAAGAAAATGAGGAGCCCATGGAAAAAAAGTATGTTTGGTTAAAGTTTTTCTAATGTCTGTCTCTACACTCTCTGCTCTAGTGTCCAAGGCAGACTGCTATGTGGAACTAAAGCTGCCCACTGCATCTCCCATAGTCTCCCGAACTCAGGTTGTTGACAACTCTGATAACCCAGAATGGAATGAAACTTTCACGTATCGAATCCATAGTGCTGTAAAGGTAAGGAGTGCACTGTGTGGAGCAGATTGAGCTAGGCTACCTGCATTTGTGTACTGGCTTAACTTCTGTTACTTCATTCAAAACCAAGGGTTCTTTGTTACTCTCAAAACCAGTGTTTCTTGTGTCAGTCACCTTCTGTGGTTCAAAAAGCTGTACTATGTATGTCCAGTGAACACAGCAGTTTGTAACTGCACTCTTACGTAAACTGCAGCTAATATTTTCCAGAAGAGTCCTTATGATGCAACTCAGTAAAGGACAGTTATGGCACTACCTGCAGAGTGCAAGAAAGTTCCTTGACAAAGCAAGTTTCTATTGGAGGATTGTTTCTACTTTCATGGAGTAGCTGTTTGCTTTCTTATAGCTCTTCTGGCCTTACCTAGCCAAGCAGCTGAGTGAGGGTAAAGGGAACTGAATTTCAAATCACTTTGGTACCTGTTCTGTTCAGTCAAGTCTTGCCATCAGTTCCTATCATCAAGAAAAGCAAAAGTCAAACTCTTAGAGACAGCACCTCTGGCTGCTGTTTGAGCAGGACCTAACAGAGCATTGAACGAAGTCTTCAGATTGTCAGCATTCATTCTCAAAGTAGACACTAGTGATAGAGGGAAGGAAACTATACTTTAAAAGATTAGTTTTAGCATGACACTATTGTTTTGAATAACATCCCAGGCTTTGGAATAATGTGCATATTAAAAAGAAACTATCCCCCTCACTGGACTACCTTTCCCTAATGGCTGGTGACAAAGGTGGTATGGTAATTGACTTAAATGGTAAGAAAATTGCAAACTAAGCTTTAGAGTGTGTGAGCTTTTTCTTCCCCTGCAGGCTTGTGAGGCCTCAGTCAGATTACTGCAATGAGGTTATGCCAGCACAATTCCAAGTTTAGTCTTGTCTCCTTGAAAGCTAGTTGCAGTGGGGCCATTTTTGGATTCCATATGTACTTGCTGTGTCTATTTCAATTAGTTTCTGCTGGATTTACCTGCTCTGAGACAGTGCTGAGCAGGAGGTGATAGGTTCCTGTAACATCCTGAATTGTGCTGAGAGAGTGGAAATAGCTCTTGTTTCCTCAGGCAGATCTGTGCCTGCAGCTGTTGGAGAGAGTACTGCCATGTGCATTGAACTGGGGCCTCTCTACAGTTGGGATGCTCAGAAAATTTTAGCTAATGGTCATCTGGGAGCTTTATGCTTAATTATGCTGTATGTCTTGCTGGAAATACTGACTTTTCTTCAGGGATGGGAAAGGGTATTGATTAATGCATAAAGTGGCTGTTTTTTACAGCTACTTAGGTTTGTGGAAGTGTTTCTGTCTTTCATCTGAGGTTGTTTGTTTCTGTTTGGTTTTAGAACATTCTGGAACTAACACTCTATGATAAGGATGTCCTCGTCAGTGATGAGCTCACTTCTATTGTCTTCGATGTAGGGGGCATGAAGCTGGGTCAGCCTCTGCTGCGCACCTTCAGGTTGAACTCTGAGGTTAGTCCCTGGCTTCATCCAAGGCAAACTCTGAATAGCTGCAGCTACAGAAACCTGTCTGTACATGCTGCTTGATTTATCTGTGTTGTAGAAGCCAGAAGGGGAAATTGTTTCAGTGGGTGATGACAGTATAAAATGCTTTTACTGTCACTTGAGATGTTTCTAAAATCCCTATTAATTTGGTTTTTTTGTGAGTTTGTCAGTCGTTGAGATGCCTAACTAAATGAAAATTGGGATGACTGCTATCTTTCAGAAGATGTTAGAACACCTTTAAAGGAAATGGATTTTTTTTGAGGATGAGAGGAAGATAAACTGGGCTTAAAATGAAAGGCATTTGCAGTCAGCAGTCATTGTGGGGACTGCAGACTTATTTAGTTGATTATCATCTTTTCCGTGAAGAAGTTTATTGCTGCAAAGATTACCTGTATATTTAATGAGTCAAAAGCCTAAGAAAAGGTTATTTCCCCTGAGTTATGTTCAGTTGCATTTAACCTCTGCATTATGCAGGTGATATTGTGCATGTCAGCTGCTCTCAGATCCTGTGCACGTTTTTTTTATGGACTTGGAACAAGACAGCTTGTTTTCACAGAATCTCAGAATGATAGGGGTTGGAAGGGACCTCTGTAGATCATCTAGTCCAACCCCCCTGCTAAAGCTGCTAGAGCAGATGGCATAGGATCATGTCCAGGCTGGTTTTGAATCTCTCCAGATTCAAAGAAGACTCCACAACCTTTCTGGGCAGCCTGGTCCAGTGCTCTGACAACCTCCCAGCAAAGAAGTTTCACCTCATGTTCAAGTGAAACCTTCTGGGTTCCAGTTTGTGCACATTACCTCTTGTCCTGTCACTGGGCACCAGTGAAAGGAGTGTGGCCCCATCCTCTTGCCTCCACCTTTTAGATCTTGCTCAGCATTGATCAGATCCCTTCTGGTTCTGCTCTTCTCCAGGCTAACCAGCACCAGGGCTCCCAGCCTTTCCTCCTTACAGAGGTGCTCTAGTCGTGTCAGCATCTTCCTAGCCTCTGGTGGACTTTCTCCGATAGTGCCTTGCCTCCCTTAAAATGGGGAGCCCAGAAGTGGGCACAATACTCCAGATGTGGTCTCACTAGGGCAGAGTAGAGGAGGAGGAGAAACTTCCTCAACCTGTTGGTCACACTCTTCTTTATGCACCCCAGTTTTATGTAGCTAAAGCCACATCAACAGTCCAATCTTTTTTCATAACTGTCTCCAACACATTGCTACAGTTGTTCTGGATTAATGGGGAGCTAATGATGTGTTTTCTTGAAAAATCAGGCTTTAGTGCTGTTGGTGTAGTCAGAGGCAGACTAACTGGTATGCAGTTAGGGAAGTGTTGGTCAGTGTCACAGATACTCTAAATCATTTCTGATTATGGAAAGAGGCTTAGTAATTCCCTTGTTCCCACTGACATTAATGCCATTTGCTGAATGCTTAAGTCATCTTGATCAGTAATCATGTAACTGGAAGCTTTCAATTCCAGTAGAGACAGTTACCCAAATTGGATCCTATGGGTTATTTTAAAAGCTGCAATAGGTCTGGTATCAAGCATTTACTGTATGTTATGGTAGGGGAAAAGGTGGCTGGATCACAGCCTCTACAAGAGAGCGACAGCAATGAGCTTAGAGTGCAATCTGCTGAAATAATAGATGGAAGGAAGTGCAAAGCCTTATGTAGAAGCTGTTTGCATAGGTGGTGCTGCAGTGGTACTTCAGCTAGAAAGGTTGTTTCTTCTTCTTGGCAGAGTGATGGATCTGAAAGGCAACTCTCATTTGTGTGCACTTGTGTCCTCAAAACATACATGGCTGGTCATACATGATTTGCCTGGGGAAGAGGAATGTTTAAAGAACAACAACGACAAAAGGCATACATTTAAACATTCCAAACTTTAACTGGAGCTGTGTAAAAGCAATAAAAATAGTTACCATGTTTTGTAAGAGGAAGAAAGGTTAATCTCTTGGTAAAACATAATAATAGTCAAGATCAAGAATCACCCATATCTAACTTTTATTTTCAAAGGATAATGAAGAGTTGGATGTGGAGTTTTACCTGGAGAAATGGTGAGTCTTACCTGAAGGGTTGAACTTGTGCTCTGCAGATAACATTGTCTTAGATGCTTTTTCTATGCCAGGACAGTCCTGCCTATAAAAAGGCTAATACTTTACAGTTCTCTGTGGTGTTTGAGTTGATTTACCAATGGCTGATCACTAATATCCTTAAAGCTCCAGTCATCAGATTTTTTAGGGTACCAGTTAACAAATGAAATTTTGCTGGATGTCTTGGGGAATGATAGTGCTGCAAAGGAAATGAACATTTTGTGGATGAGTTATGTAGGAGTGGAAATTTTTACAGTTAATCTTTGAATGTAGACAAATTAATGTGTCTTATAGTCTAAGCTCAGCTTTTTCTCTAGGTTATCAAAATAACACAGACAAGAAGACCTTATGGCACATACTTATAGTTGCAGAAAATTTTTTTCTTCAGTATTTTTACTCCCATTGTTCTATGAAGGGAAACATGCTTGGTCTTAGTCTACCTTGCATAGATCTCTTACACTAAGCACCCTTCTCCTTCAGTACTTACCCAGGCAGTTAGTTTGTAAAGTAGGATAAAGTAAACTAAACCCAAAACTCATTTGCACTAAATCTCTTCCTTTCAAAGCTCAGATGCCCCTGCAGATGTATTGACCAATGGAGTTCTTGTGGTGAGTGAATGGAAGTTGATTACATAGACATTGGGGTTTACTCCTGAAGGTAGTTTTATAGTACTGAGAGGTAAAAAATTGTTGAGAATTACACTCCTGCCTCCACGTAGTTCCTATTCTGTCCAGCATCTGCCCCTGCTTTTTAATTTGCTAGTTTAAAAAGCTTCCTCATTAAAACTTGATGCTAACTCCACAAAAGGTTTTTTGTGTTGTTTTTTTTGTTTGTTTGTTTTGTGGTTTTTTGTTTGTTGTTATTTTGGTTTTGTATTGGTTTTTGTTTGTTTTTTTCTGTGTGTTTGGGTTTGTTTTCTAACCTAGATGCTGGCCACATATAATCTCCCTTCTTAACTCCTATTATTTCTAAGCTTTTATCAATGCTATTAGTATGTAGGTGATGCCTCTCACTCTCAGACTCAAGAGTTTTCATCCTAAGGGGTTTGTCTGGTTTTTTGGGGCAATCAGTCTGAGAAAACCTGTGTTACACATTATAAAAATACAGGTGTTACCAACTCTTTTCTCCTCCCAAATAAAAAGGACTGGAGAGGTATTTTTTTAATAAGGAGAAAAGGATGGGAAAGAATTCATCATTGTTGAAATGTAGTTTTTTAACATTTTTTCAGGAAAAATTGATGACATGTAATAGCACAGTTCTGCAAACTATTTCCCAGGAGAGAATGTTCTGTGTTCCTATTTCCTTTAGCAAATCAGTCTTATATTCAAGCTGTGGAGTAGTTTCTTATCTTTTAGAGCAATTATGGCCAATTAAGTACCTTATCTGCTGTCCTAGGAGGGAGTCTGATGGTTAAATGGTGTGAGAGACTAAATTTGATGAGGACATGGGAAATCCAGGACAGAAAGTCATGACAATTTATGAAGTGCTTGCTTGTATCTAAATGGGTTTTTAATATATACTCCCACATGCATTAAAAAAAACCCCAAAGCAACAACAACAACAAAACCCAACAAAAAGAAAAAAACCAAACAACCAGATGTTCAGAACTTGTAACTATAAAATACTGGCTGCAAAAAAACCCCAGTAACTGGAATAGGAAGAAAGGGTTTGATTTTGAAACAAGAGCAAATAATCCTGTCCTGTTGAAACAAAACTTGCTCTTTATTTGAAAGATCAGTATAATCCTGTGTACTTTTTTATTGTCAGCTTGCAGCTGTAAATGTAGACCTAATATAGTAGGTGGATTAAGCTTGAACAAAGAAGTTAACTAAAATCTCATAAGCAGAGCTGGTTTCTTTCCATAGGTACATCCTTGCTTGTCTCTGCAAGGCACTGTCAACAAAGAGGAAAAAACAGAAGAGAAACAGCAAGGTAGGGCTGCCTGCAGAATTTAACTTGAATCTACTTTTCAGCTTGTTTATACCTTAGGAGAGAGGAGACTTGATTCTCTGTCCATACAGTGCTTTTTTATTTCCTGACTACGAAGTTGGCTTTTTAAGTTAATTTTGCTTTTCTTCTTAATACTAAGTAATGTTGGGTCTCTTCCACTGGGTACCACACAAGGGTTTTTGCTTCTGTTTTTATAGTCTCAGCCACATGCAAGTATCTGATTTTCTACATGTATTGAAGTGGCTCCTATGGTCTAAACTACTTGTTCTAATGCACAGGCAGCTGTGAGGTCAAGGTGTCTGTTCCAGGGTCATATCAGAAGCAGTTGTGTATTCCTTGGAGATCAGACAATGAGAAGGATTATGGAACCTCATTTATATTTCATGTTGATAAAGAAATGTGCACAGAACTGCAAGTGGAGCTGGAGCAAACCATGTCTGTCCTACAGGTAAACCTCTGTGCTTATTGCAACAAAGTTTACAGCCCACTTCTGACTAAGTTCACTCTGAAAACGCTCTGCCTTTTTGGTCCATGAAAATGTCCTTAAATATAAATTGAATGACCTTTATTTGATCATAAGAAGGCCAGGGAATTCTTCAGATGATCAAGGATGTCTGCTTTGGGTATGTTATTCAGGTATCTGTGGATGTCCAAAGCTTGCATTGGAAGCAATGTGGAGTACTATATGTACGTGATGCTAGGGACCATCTGTTCTGAATGTCCAGATACACCTTTTTAATCAAACTAAAATCTCTAATGTTGTAACCACACAGATATAAAATTTGTAGGCTTAGAAGCCTGTCTTGAGTGGAGGTATTCTTTAGGAATTTATGGGCAGAGAGATTTTTCTCTGTGATTGCTTCCCACACAATACATTTTATTTTAAAAACTGAATAAAAATGTCAGACTTTGCCCTGGATCTTTGACGTTGGGTAAGGAGGTGAACGTCTTAAAGTAGAACATTCCCAACCCTTCAAAATCTGTTCAAACTTTGGGATTAAAAAAATCTGAATCCACACATGAGACATCTTTCAACTGGCTCTAGCAAGTCCTTTTTATTAGGAACTTGTAGAACTTTTCCACTTGCAAAGTTTGTTTAGTTTTGACATCTTATGGTTTCCACAGGAGCCCACGTAGTTTGTGTATCCCGTAGAAGTGATTGAATATTCATTATGATGACTGCTTCCAGTATGGCCTGATATGAAAATGAGAGCAAGGGAGCTATTTATTCTGTGATGTTACTCCTCCCCACAAGCAGTTGGGCAGCATGAATGCAGATGGTAATCTTGACTATTCCAGAGGCAGCTTTGGAGATGGGAACACAAAAAAGAATATGGAAGAATAGTTTTGTAATGACGTTGGTTTGGCAGCAAACATGAGCCGAAGAGAGAGACCTGGACATAAGTAGTCAAAAACTCAGAGCCAGACAAGCAAAAACACAGTTGAAGTTAACCATGGAGATTGACCCAGGTTGCAAACCTCACCCAAAGCACCTCTAGTAGCTAGCAGAACATACTCCTTTAAGAATGGGTATAGAGGACAAAGTTACCCAGTTTGACCTTTCATTTCTTATCGGGGTAAGAGAGTGCCAGGAACATAGTAAAGTTGCTTGCCCTGTACCTAAATGTGTGTTATTTGCCTCTGTTAGGAGGGGGAAAGTGTGCTTTGAGACATTTTATTCAGGACAGCTGTTTTTGGTCAGAAGATTTTTGTGAAATTTATGGATAGTTCCTTGCCTGTCTTCATTTCTTGCTGTGAGCAAGGTGGCAGCCTGCTGGTCCTTTAAGGTGCTGTCTCTTCCCAAGAGTTGAGGCCTGCAGGGGTGTAAAAGCTCCAGCCCATCTGGTGGACTGTGTAGTTTGGAACGTGGCCCTGTGATATGAGAGGTTTTTTAATATGCCTCTTTTAAATTTATCATGTATTAAGAGAGCTTGCCACTTGCTAACAGAACATGGGTGGAAACTCAAAGGTTTCCTGGCAAAAGTTAATTTACTCTTTTTGTAAAGATGGTTGTGGTTTTAAATTGCATGCTCCCATTTGTCCCTAAGGCTGTTACCATATTTCCTATTTTGTGGTATTTTTTCTGCATGTCTAATGCTGCTGCCTTGTTTGCATCTTTTCAAAATCCTGCTTTGAGAACAGAATGCAAGCTTACTCGTAAGCTTTCTGATACATCAGAACACAATGATTTCTTCTGGGAACTTTTATATTTGGAGATGAAGATGTTGTTTTTGATTTATTACAGCCAAAATCAAAACAACAACAACAACAAAGAGGTTATTTGAAGTTATTTGACAGAAATAACCCCAGCAAAGATCTATGAAGCCAAGAACAGGATTATCTTGAAAGTCCTTAGACCTTTGGGATCTTAAGGGTTGTTTCCTGGTTTAACATATAAAAGTCATATCTTTGATGTTTTCTCTGGAGAGCTCAAATAAATTTTTGGTTTTTATTAGGATGGCATGAACCCTGATATTGAAAAGCATACTACAGTTCTGGGATCGGGGACTGTACCAGTTAGTTCCCTTCCTATTGGACAAAAGGTTGACAGACTTGTGTCTCTGGGAGAGGTAATGTCAACAATTTGCACTTATTTTAACTGTTTTCCTGAATATCTAGAAGAAAATACTGAGGATATTCAGTACAATTCTTCTAAAAATATTTTAATGGTTGGGTCTGGTGAAATAAATCTGAAGTTCATCACTTTCCAAAGCAAAAAGTGTCTTAGGGTTTGAAAGAAAAGTATCAGAAGAAGAAAAAAGCAAAAACCTTGTAGAAGAAAAAAAAAGTTTTCATCATGCTCTGAGTACATTTCTACTTTCTGTGGAAATTATTGAAAATACCTGAAATAGGTACAAGGGAAAGTTGTACCAGAGATGTAGTTTTGTGGGTGAAAGTTCTGTTCTGGTCAGTGTGTAGTGACCCTGTTGGTGTCATAACCTCCAGTTAGTAGTTCCACATATGTAGTTGCTATCAGTTTGAAGATGTATTCTCTCTTGTCACAGGGAAAAAGTTTGGATATGAGTTTGAAAACTGAAGAGAGGTAAGTGACTTTTAAAAATCAGGAAAGGCATTTATTCTCATAGTGGAAGGAGCTGAGTGACTCTCCCTGCTTTTCTCGGGAGATTTGTTGTCTCCATTGGTCTTTTGGGATAGGTTAAAGAAAAATATCTTTGGTTATTTTTCTTCTGAAAGCTTTGACTCCTCACTTTGTAGATGCTATCTATTGAATTGGTGTTAATCCTGCTGAAATCTGAACATACTTGAACGTAAAATAGCTGATGGTGTAAAAGTTAAGTAGATTTGTTAGGTACAGATAGATCGCAGAGTACATCCAGAGCTGTGCTGCCAAATAAAGGGACATCTCAGTGTGTGAAGAGCTTGAACTAGTGCAAGAGTGATAAGGAAAGAATAGCACAAAACCCAAGCGGTTGACTAGTAAGTTGATAGGGTCATTTGGTATGCCAGTTCTGGGCCCCTCAGTTTAAGATAGGGAACTGCTTGAAAGAGCTCAGCACAGAGCCACAAACATGTTGAAGGGGCTGGAACATCATCCTTATGAGGAAAGGCTGAGGGAGCTGGGTCTCTTTAGTTTGGAGAAGAGGAGGCTAAGGGGTGACTTCATCTATGCTTTTAAATACATGAAGGGTGAGTGTCAGGAGGATGGGGTCAGGCTCTTCTCAGTGAAGCCCAGTGACAAGACAAGGGGCAGTGGCTGTAAGCTGAAGCATAGGAGGTTCCGTGTGAATACAAGAAAAAATTTTTTCCCAGTTGAGATGCCAGAGCACTGGCACAGACTGCCCAGAGAGGTTGTGGAGTCTCCTTTTATGGGCATATTCAAAACCCATCCGGATGTGCTTCTGTGTGACCTGGTCTAGGGAATTCTGCTGTGGCAGAGGGGTTGGACTAGATGATCTTTCGAGGTCCCTTCCAACTCCTAACAGTCTGGGATTCTGTGATACAGCCATTAAATGAAGATCCTGTTCCCCTTTTCCAAACTCATAGCAAATTTATTGGTATTAAGTTGTTCCCTTCTGCCTCTTAAGTTCAGAAACTTCTGTTTTAAAATTGTTCTTCCCCTCATTTCTCCATCCATGTCAGTATAATGGTCTCAGTTGTTGCTCATACGATTGTCTTCACCTACTGAGAGTCTTTGCTTCCTTTGTGCAATTCCTGAAGCTTAATCTGAATGCTGTTTGCCACAAGCTTTGTATTCAGACATTAAGGGAGAAATACAATAGGGAGGAGTCTCATTTTTAATTCCAGAAGCTGTTTTTATGAAATAGCTGGTGTGTAGTCATGTGCTAAAACTTTATCTAAGAGTTTGATCCATTGATTCAGATCAGCACCTAGATTGTGTGTTCACAGAAATTACTTTTTCCTGGTGATTACAACTCCTCCATTTATTTTTTTTGTCTTTATTTCAGTACTTGGGATCTTGATGTACGTCTGAGTTTTGACCTCTGTAAAGAGGAGAGAGAATTTTTGGACAAAAGGAAGAAAATAGTTTCTGAGGCACTGAGGAAGACTCTTCACTTAAAAGAATCCCTTCCAAAAGATGAGGTATTGAGCACAGTGCTGTAGTGACATTCGTAAAATCCTTTGTGCCTGACTGATAAAATTGAATATTGTAGGATTCTTTGCCTGTAACTAGCAGAAAATACTGCTTGCATTCACCATGTCATGAGATAGAACCCTGTGACATTTCAGTTCTGAAGTCTTGAATGCTGTTATATTTCTAAAATTTGAGGGGGGTGGGGTGTGTTTTGGAAGACAAAGTTGAAATTTCAGAATGTCTGTAGTTTCTTTAGTTGAACTCTTGTGTCTTAGGCTTTAAGCTTTGAATTGTGATAAGAAAGTTTTTCTGAATGGTTAAATTGAAGCTTAGGCCACAGGAACAGCTTCCTAGTTGCTATTCTGAGGACACTGTTACAGCTAGAAAGCCTGATATCTTCTTCTGTGATTCATCTGTGGTCTTTGGGTGTTGCTATAAAAGTGGCTTCTTTTTTTTTGTTCTTATGTGTCTGTTGTGTGGCATGCAAGAAGGTATGATAATATACATAAGTGTCCATAAGTGACTGTCCCAAAGACAGCAATGCTATGTTTTGTAGTAAGCAATATATTTCACTTACAAAGTAGACAAAGGAGTTCTGGTTGAAATAAAACCTAAAATTACTTGGAATGTAAATAGAAATAGAGGGTTTTATTTATTATTTTTATATGAATTAGACTTAAATGGGATTAGATATCTAATTATTACCAATTCAAAAGTCTGTGATTGTGACACCTGACTTTTGCTATCTGCAGGTTCCAGTTGTAGCAGTGCTGGGGTCTGGAGGCGGGATGAGAGCGCTGACATCATTTTATGGTAGTCTTGCTGGGCTTCAGCAGCTGGGCCTTTTGGATGCCACAGTGTATCTGTGTGGGATTTCTGGCTCTACTTGGTAAGTTATATGTAGTGTTGGTTCTAGAAACTTCTAGGTGAATATGGTAGTGTTATTGCAAAATAAGGCCAAAGCTGCATTTGTGCTGCCTGTAGACAGGCAACAAAGTCAAATGTTTTATCAGTTCTCACCCGTGAGCTCTGGTGGGGATCCTAAAGAGTCTTGAGACATTCATTATCAGTTCTAGCCTATATAGCTACTGGCTAATTTTAAATCTGCTGCTTTTGCAAGCCTGGCAGTTGAATATGAGAACGTATGACATGAATGAAACTGCTGTGTGTTCCCTCAGAGCCCTGACTTCAAAAGCTTTCCCCATTTCCTTGCTCTTGCCAAGAGGATGACTGAGGTGGTGCAAGTCACTGGAAATGTCCACATCGACTACTGCGTCACCACCTTCCAAAATGACATGTGTGGCTGAGTAAAGGAATAGCATCATTTTGCCCTTTGGTGGAGTGGAGCAACACACTGAAATGTTAGATATGGCTAGAATGTTTCAGTAGCTCAGCTCTTGAAGTTGTGTTGAAATCATCCCTCATAAGTGCACATTGTTTTTGTGAAATGATTTCACTGAGGAGTTGTGCAACCTGACAGTATAAACATCCCTTCCATTGCTTTGTGTTAAAATAACTCCTATGTACCTAGTTTAGTGTTATGTATTTAGTGTTCTGTAGTGTTATGTTATGTACCAAGTTTAGTGTTCCCCTAAACTCGGGATCTGGCCTGCCCCTTTTGATTCAGAGACAGACTTTCAAACAGATGTAGACATCTGCTCACTAGTTTCTCATTTAGTCAGACCTGTGTCTGATGAGGGCTGTGGCCTCTATTGCTGTATGCAGTAGCACTTTTGCTGTCAGCCAGGCATTCAGGGTTATTGGTGGCCAGGGTTTAGCTCATATTTAGGAACTGGTTCATTTGTGCTAGCATATCAACATCCTTGAAAAACAATAAGGATGAAGTTGTCTTTGTAGGTGTCAGGCTTTTCAGCATGAGTTCAGAGATTTCATTTCCATGGTCTGTTTTCTCTCCACGATGTTTTATCTTTTAGCTAGACTTCTCAAGCTTTCAGTTCAATGCTAACAGCACTAATTATATCTAGTTAAATTTATTGAGGGTCATTATTACTGATGACATTAATATGAGCATTTTCAGGTGTTTATCGACATTGTATCAAGATCCTGACTGGTCCCAGAAAGATCTTCAAGATGCAATCAGAAGAGCTCAGGGTACTGTGTCCAGCAGTAAAGCAGGGGCATTTTCTCCAGAACGACTGAAATACTATTTCCAGGAGCTAAACACAATGGAGATCAGTGGACGGAAGGTTTCCTTTACAGATCTGTGGGGCCTTATTGTGGAGTACTTCCTGCAGCAGAAGGTAAGAGTTCACATTTGGATCTGTACTGCTCTTTGTCTTCCAAGTGGGAGCTCTGCCCATCCATGTGTTATGTGTTAAGAAAACAATTACTTACCGCTTTTGCGAGCTGTCCTGGAGTAGATGTTGTTGTGGAATAAACACAGGGTGTTCTTATCTCCCTCTGCCCTGGGTTTCCCAGCACCCTTGTTTAGTAAAAAATTTTGAAGCCATAGATCAGTGCTATGGAAAAATGTAATGTTTATTTGGAATGACTGTTATTAAATTAATAGCTTTTGCATTGGACAGCCTGAGATGATAATGTTGGCTTTGCAAAATGGCATTACTGTGCAGTATTTGCTATGCTAACTGAAATAAAAAATTAGAGGGGAAACTAGTTTATTAAAAACACCAGACATTCTAAGTATGAAACTGCAGAAAGTCTTTCAAAATCTAACCATATTCATTGACAAAATTAAATTAGTAGTATTGTTGATCAGAAATGCTAATCAACAGCTTCAAAGTGGGGTACAGAATTTCTGTGACTTAGAGTGCTGCTTCTTCTTTGTTTGTGACCAGGAAGATCCATCAAAGCTGTCTGATCAGCAGGTAGCAGTGAAATGGGCCCAGAACCCCTACCCCATCTATGCAGCTGTCAATGTGAGACCAAATATTAGCAGTGGTGACTTTGCAGGTATGAACATGGTAATTTTATTTGTTTGCTAAAGTCCATAATTTCCTTTCACGTACCCAGTTCTTTAGTCAGTAAGGAGGTGACAACAGGAAATGTGGCTCAAGCAGCACTTGACAGTGCAAGAGGTGATAGGATACCGATTGGCAGTGCGTTATCATCCTGATAGCAAATGTCTTCATCATGGCTGTAACAGAGAAATGAGATTCAATTCTGCTATCCACTCCACATGTTTTGTTAGAAAGTGCCTGAAATTTTCAGTATCTGAAGGGGAAGATTGTTATAATACATGAGTCTGTGTCTGAATCAGACAATTGAAGTCCTTGGTAATTAGGTGACCTGCTTTCTTGTATAATCTCAGACAATCAGTTTGTGTAGGATTCATGTAAAAATGAGACTTTTCACTGTTTGAGATGAGTGGCTGTCCTGTTGGTTTGTTGCTAGAATGGTGTGAGTTCACTCCCTACGAAGTTGGATTTCGCAAATACGGAGCTTTTGTGCGAACAGAGGACTTCGACAGCGAGTTCTTCATGGGACGGCTTGTCCGGAAACGTCCAGAGCCTAGGATTTGTTTTCTACAAGGTATGATCCTACAGTAATGAGTAAAATGGTGAGATGGAAGGAGCTAAGCTGCTTTTGGGACTCATCAACATAAACCCATGCCTTTTTGTCGTTTCCTAAAGAATTTGAAGAAGGGAAAAATGTCAAGTCTTTCTCCAAAGGTTTAGGTGTAGGTTCATAGTATTAATCTGATGTCTTGAGTCTGCCAGAAGACGCTTATTATGAGCTGCCTGTTAAAAACTTCTGCTTTAGGTCTTTCTGTTGCCATCTTTCCTTTGCTGACAGAAGAGCTTTTCTCTTGGAGAAGTTTCTGCCTTATATTATTACATCAGAATTTGTCACGATTAACTCAAAGGTTTAGGCTCAAACATCACCTGTTAGAATAGCATAGGTCAAGGGACAGCCGATGTCAAATGGCAGCTGAATTGTAGCCCTTTTGTTTTCACTGTGAAAAGCTGTATGAGTATTAAATTCTTCCACACTTCTCCTGCAGGAATGTGGGGCAGTGCCTTTGCTGCAAGCTTGGATGATATCTGCCTGAAGGTGATTGGTATAGGACTGAGCTTCCTGGATTCCTTCAAAGATGTTATCAAAGTTGTAGGTAAGAACATACGTTAAAATAGTAGGATTTTGTGAAAGATTCCTTGTTTTAGAATGATCATACAATTACTATGTCTCAAAAATATGCTGTGTGTAGTTTACAAGATTAGCATAACAGATGGATTTGGACAGATCTCTCTTGTACTGTGAAGAGAGTACTTACAGTTTTTCAGTACACTTTCTCTTCCTCCTTTGTAATTTTTTTTTGATTTTGAGTATAAATTTGGGCTAAATTGGGAGCTACCTTAAACACATTGCAGTCTAGAGGTCTTAATCATGAAAAGAGGAAGAGCAAAAGCTGGACTGCCAAGCAGGAGGTAGAAAATAGGTTTTCAGTTCCCCACTTGGCCTCATTTTTTGTAATCTTGGATAAGCTGGTTGAGTGTTTATGCATTGTTCTTTGTGCAATGCCTCCCTAGCAGTGAGAAGGAAGTGTCTTAAAGGCTGAGAGTTGTTAGGGTGCATCGTTATAGCCTTATAGTAAGTAGGAGGGGGAGATCTTTGTTCTGTTCTGTTTTTGCAGCCTTAGGTTTTTCCCCACACTTCTGTTGCTGTAGTTATAAATGTGAATGTGTGAGGATGACTACTGTTGTCTTATGAAACAGAAATGGTTGTCCCTTGGTAAGCGGGGCTTCTTTCTGTGGGTTTGACTTGAATATGGACAATGGTTTATGAGTAATGCTATTCCCTTTAGACAGGGAAGGTAGATTATCCAACGAGAGAATAGACAGCTCATTTAAATTTCATTACAATACCTTTTTTTTACTAGAGGACAAATTCAGCCTTAGGAAAACCAGTTAAATACTGTAGAAAAAAGTCTGATTGAAATGTTGGAGACAGACAAACATTTTCTGTGTGTTCTGCATTCCGCTGCGGCTTCTGCAGATGACTGCCGCAGG
Source organism: Galbula dea (assembly GCA_013399015.1). Taxonomy (NCBI): domain Eukaryota; kingdom Metazoa; phylum Chordata; class Aves; order Piciformes; family Galbulidae; genus Galbula; species Galbula dea. The sequence continues at coordinate 567,932 of VWZX01004899.1, read as the reverse complement.
TTCCATTTCCGAGATCCAACGCGACTGAAGACTCGTTTGGTTATCCCTGGGGGCCCCCTGTTACAAATCTTTCAGGATTTCTTCAAGTCCCGGGTCACCTGTGGAGAAACCTTCAATTTCATGCAAGGATTGTATCTTCATAAAGATTATGTAAACATCAAGCAATTTGTGGCTTGGAGAGGTAAGTGAGTCTGTATGTGGGGAATATAAAAGAGCATATTAATACTCTGTAACAGTGAATCCTCCAGAACATGAGTGAGCTTGACTTTGTTCCACTGAAGTCAGGGAATTTACCCCTTCTTACACTGTAGAAAAAAAAAAGTTGGTCCACTATGTACTTTTTTGTTGTATAAGGCAAGCTGATCAGCAGACTGTACAGGTCAGTCTTAGATGAAAGTGCATATTGGGATGTCATTTTTTCCTTCTTATAGCCCCAGCACTAGATATGGGTTGTTGCTTGTACCAAAAGGTGTGTAATGAATCATTATAGTTACTTGTGTTGCTTGGAGTGTCTTTCAGGCACTCATCTGGATGCGTTTCCCAACCAGCTGACCCCCATGGAAGAAAGCTTGTATTTAGTGGATGGTGGCTTTTCTATCAACTCTCCCTTTCCTTTGGTACTTCAGACAGAGAGGGATGTGGATGTTATCTTGTCATTCAATTTTTCCTGGGAAGCTCCATTTGAGGTGAGAGAAGTAGCTGAGCATTATTACATGAAGATAAAAGCACAGAATCATATTCACAACAGCAGCAGATCAGTTGATGTTCAATACAAATGCTGATGAAAGATTGCATTAAAAGAAATCTTTGCCTCTTCCAAAAATTTTTGTACTATGCCTTTTACTGTGAATACCATGGGGAGATGGAAAGTGGCAGCTGTAGTAAGATTCAAAACTTTTCATAAGCCTAAATAGATTGTTGAAATAAGAGTATTTGCTTAGCTCATATGGTCCTTTTTACTTAGATGTATGCTTCTAATGGAAAAGTGGCTAGTGGTAATTGCAAACAAGTTATTTAATGTATATGCAAGTGTTACTTTTAAGCACCAGAAATTATTTAATGTATATGCAAGTGTTACTTTTAAGCACCAGAAAAGTCAAAGTGAATGTAGAGTAACAGAACATAAAAAGTTTCATCTGAAAACTGTGAATGTTTGGAAGCAGTTCTCAGCTCTGCTTTTCATTCTTCTTCTATACCACCAGTCAGAAAAGTTCTGCCAATTAGAAGTTGGATTTCTATACCCCTGATCTTGTTTTTTTTGGGGTGGGGGGGGTGGGGGGGGTGTGTTTTTTGTTTGTTTGGGATTTCTTTGTGGGTTTTTAATTTTTGGGTTGGTTTTTGTTGGTGGTTTGTTTGGGTTTTGTATTGTTGGTTTTTTGGTGAAAGGCTCTCTCCCTTTGAGGATTGTAGTTAGATGATCTTAGAGACATTGCTGGTGTTCTGTTGAAATTATTTTTATTCTTTGACAATAGGTTTTAGAGCTGACCCAGAAATACTGTGAGGAGCGGGAAATTCCTTTTCCAAAAATCAAACTGAGTGAGGAAGATGAAAAGAAGCCAAAAGAGTGTTATATGTTTGTGGATGATAATAATCCAAAGGCTCCAATTGTGCTCCATTTCCCACTAGTGAATGACACCTTCCAGAAATACAAAGCTCCAGGTAAGGGATCTGTATCTTAAAGAGCTATTTTTACAATTGTGTTGACAGGGAAAATTCAGTGGGCTCAGTGTCCCTCCTTTCATTTCTTTTTGATATTGCCCTGTAATTATTGTTTACTTTATTTAAGGTGGAATCATCTTCCACTATTATTTTAGAAGGGAGAGTGGGAGAAGAGGCTGGCAATTAACAAAAATTTAAAAGTCTAAAGGCTAGAAGAATCAATATCAGGCTCAGAAAGAAGCAAAAATACTGCTTTTCTGCCCTGATACTTGATTTTTTAACTTCTAGCTGCTCTGAATATATCAGAAAGCACTATAAATCAGATTAAATAAATTCATTTGTTTATTGGATATGAATATACCACCAAGCAGGAAAGTGCTGTGGACCAATCTGTATGTCAGATCATGTAACACAGTGCTAAATGGCCTGTGCCCTTGTAGTGTAAGGCCAAGCAAAACACAATCCTTGCTTCATTCAGTATGATTAGTACAGACTATAAGGTCTACACTAGTCTATCAGGCAAGAGCACTGGGATGAAACATGGAGCTGTACTTTTAAGAAGAGACTGACAAAATTCAATGTGCTATTTTTCCCATGCTGGGAGGAAACAGCATCCTGAAGAAAACCTTTGGAACACAGAAAAGAATGTGCAGGACTGATGGAGGCAGGGGAGATGTAAGGCACTCTGTTAGTGCTATCTGTATTTATCCTATAATGATTGACAGGCCCTGGCTGCCTTTTTCTCATCAAATGATGAAGAGTTTCAAACTGTTGGGCTTTGAATATGATTCAAGAGTACTATTTCTATAATAGCAAGAAATAGGAGTGTTTTTAACAAATTATTTTAATGTTCCTTTTTCAAGGTTGGTATTTAAATTTTAATGGCAGGGTGATAAAAACATGAGTTACCATATGTTGAAGACTATATACTAACCTTTTAATGCTAGTTGAACTCAGGGAGTTAGTGTCATTTATTTTATTGCAGAACAGCACTTCCAGGAAGAATTGAAATTTGGATTTCCTGTCTTGAGCATGATAAATCATCAATGCACTAAGCAATTTATCACTAAAATGTATTGTAAAACGTCATGTATTTTGGAGTCTAGTGGAAGGGGCAATAATACTTTGCCTTCAGCTTCCAAGCATTATGGATCCTGGAGGAGCTGAAGTATCTGAGGATGGGCCTTGGGGAAAAAGCTAAGGTTCAACAGAGTTATCTGTGATGTCCTCCTTGCAGAACCCAACTAAAATGAATGTCCTTTATTCTTTTTCTTTTATTCCCCTCCCTGCTGCAGGAATTCAACGTGAGTCAGAAGAAGAAAAATCCTTTGGTGACTTTGTCATTGAGTCAAAAGATTCTCCTTACCGTACACTGAATTTCACATTTGAGCCTTATGATTTCAGCAGGTTAGTGGAAGTGAATCGCTACAATGTTCTCAACAGTAAGGACACTCTCTTCAAAGCCCTAAACTTGGCTCTGCAAAGGAGAAAGTTGAAGAAAGTCATCAATACATCCAATACATGAGCAGCTTCCATAGCTGAGGATACAGAGTGCACCATATAAAAGCCACATGGTTCAAGAAAGAAAACCGAAAACAAATAGTTGGGAACTGTCATCTTGGGAAAGGACTAGCACACATGACACTGAAATTCATTCCAGATAATGGATGCTCTTATGAAAACTCAAGGGATGTGCAGTGGATGCAACATGGATGTTGCTTTGTCACGTGGGGAAGAGTAGGGATTTACCTGGCCTGATCTCTCATCTTACAGTGCTTGATAAACTCTGGAGGATGGGAGGTCTATTCAGACAGTTCAAGCAGCTGGAGAATAATCTTCCAAACTCCACTGAACAGAAAGCCTCTTTTTTGCCAAAGGTGCAACAGTGTTTGAGGAAACACTCATTTCTTCTATAACTTTCTCTCTCTTGCTTTTTGAACCTCACTCCATGAACTTTTACAATTCCCATTGTCTGGCAAGAAACTCCACAGGTTGTAACAACACATTGAGAAAGGAAATGTGTTCTTTTGCTTTCAACTTGCTACTGGCTGATGGTTATTGACTTTCAAGACTGAACTGTCATTATCCACTTTCCATTTTTGCCATTCATGGCTTCAAAGGTCTTTGTGATACTTCTTTCCTGTCCTTCTCAAGGGTTATAATGGCTTTTAGTCTCTCAACATTTCTATATAAAGTACCTTACTTTGATAGCCATTTGTTTTTGAGGAAATAATAGTTTCCTTCTATATGTTTAACAATTAGCAACACATAATGGGGTTGTGTCACTTCTCCCTACAGTTTTATCATCACCAGCTGATGAAACTTGGAAAATGCTGTAAGTCTAATCTTTCTCTTTCTGTGTAAGAGGAAGAAAGGCTCCTTTGAAAAGTCTGAATTAGATAGTTTTTCCTTACACTTGGGCTTGCAATTCAGCCAGGCCTTTGTTTAAGGAATTTCTGTATATATTTTAGAAACATCAATATTCAAAGCACCTTATGAATGTCAGTGAATAAAATAATGTCAGATGCTGCTGTGCTGTGGGATGAAATTCACCTCACTTTGCAGAAAGCTCAGAAGAAAGTACTGGATTATGCAGTTGGAAAATATCTAATACAAAAGGGCAGCAGACAAACACTGTTTACTTTTGTGGCTTTTACACTGGGATGAGTGCACTGAATCTGTGTTTGAAAGCAGGAGACAGGAAATTTGTCTTTTCTGAAGTGATATAAAGGCTTATAAAGGAGTATGGTTCTTGATATATTTAATATATTTCTCTTTTATAAATACTAGTTTTGCTAATGTGCTTTTTACAAATTTTCTTATGAACACTTGTCTTGATATACTTTTCCTTATTCCAATAAAAAGTAAGCAAAAAAGTCAATGTAATGCTATATTGCATAGTTTTTTATTACATCAGGAAGCCTGACAGTGGGAAAGTGATTCACCAAGTTCATCTCAGACCAGTGCTGCACAGCAGTAGAAAGTAATCTCTGCATTGTGAGACTTCTCTTTGAAGTATAGCTCAGACCTGGGCCTTTTAGATGCATATCAAATCGTGACTTCATGTGGGTGATTAAACTTCCTTGATATCTGGAAGGACCTGTGATTTATGCCCTTGGCAGTTTTTTTTACTTAAGCTGAAATGAAAGAAACAGTGACTTAGTTATCATTTTTCTCTGTAATTGGGTCTGCACAGCTACCTGCTTTGTAGGATTTGGACACTTGTCATCTTTGCTGAGTGACTTTTAGATACTTTTCCACATAAGATTTTTTTCAAGTATTCTTGCCTTAGCTGCCTTCCAGCCTGTGACTATGCCATGCCTTTGAAAGTTTGTTTGTAGTAGGATGGGAGTTTCCTTTGTTCCTCCTGAGTGGTTTTTGTTTGGTTGGTTTTTTTTCTGTTTGCTGTTTTTTGTTTTGTTTTGTTTGTTGTTTATTTGGGGGCTTGTTTGGGTTTTTTTGTTTTTTCTTTTTCTCTCTGGAGTGAGTGTCTGCAGAGGCTTGGAACTGCTGTTACCAACTGTTACTCCAAAGTGCTACCTGGGCTCTCATTCCAGTTTCAATTCTTTCTCCTCTTCTCTGTGTCTCACATTGTCCAAGAGAACAAATTTTGCATGTAGCTGTTGAGGGCCATATATGGCTGATGTTGGTGTTGTAGCAAGGCTAGTAATGAATAGTATTTAAAAAAAATATTTAATTAAATTCATATGGTAATACTGTTGTAGAAATGGGCACAGGACCCCAGTCCTGACTGTTCCATCTTTCTATGGGTGGCTATTCACTTAGATGTCTTTTCTGTCTTTCTTTCAAATGTGTTACTCAAAATCTCTGTCTGAACCACACTGGAGGAAAAATCCAAGTTCTACAGCTTTAAATAAGCCAAGGTGATTTCGTCTAGCTCCTACCACACCTTGAGGCCAAGTGCAAGGCTGTTCTCCTTGTCCTGATGCATTATGAGTAGTCCTGGCTCTGACCAATTCTTCTGGTTACTGGCTTTGGGCTCCCAGAAGCTACTGGGGCAGCTTCAGGACATAAAAGGGCTCCTAAAAGAAAACCAAGCAAATTCAGTGCTCTAAAACTTGGCTGGTTTCCTGCAGTTGCTGTTACTCATTCTGTTGGCTCGAGGTCCAGCTGAAGAAGGTTCTAAAGAGACAAGGTCTGGGCCATGTGTGGCTTATATTTGCAGACAAAAGGTATCTGTGAGTGGCACAGACTCAGTTGTCAGAGTAGAGAATGAGTAGAGAAAAAAGATTTGTACTATCTTGCAGTTGCCAAAGGGGTTTTGATTGTGCTCTGGGAATGAACTGAAGACACCAAAGTAGTGGAGAAACTGGGTCCTAAGTAACAGCAACTTTTGTTTCTGCAGCACTTTTGTATTTGCCCTGTGGCAGGGTAACTTGGGTTATTCTGGTTCTTCGTAAGTGTTCAGAGTGAACGATCTAAGTGGTAAGTATTTAAATGACCCTGGATTTACGCAGCGAAGTAGCTTAATGTATGTACAAGAAGTAAGAGCTCTTGAGGATTGCTTATTCCTCTTTCCCAGGTAAAAGATATTTTTGTGGCCTTCTGTAAAATAATTTGTGAAGTATGGAGAACAAGGAAAGAATAAGGAAATAGTAAATGTTTATATATTTATATAATAAGCTGTGAAAAATCTAGCAAAACGTGGAAGGAAGTTAGTAGGTAAAAAGGGTGGAGGACTAAACTACTGCTTATTCTGTAGGAAGGCACAGGTGATGATTTGCAGAAAAATAAGCCTTGGCAGGCATTCCTAGGGTAGTGAGTTTCCAAAGGGTAGGTGAGGAATGAAGGGATGATCCAGCTGAAAGCAACATGAGTTAATATAGATAGTTCATGGAATTGTTTCATACAGTCCTCAAATATGTAAAAAATGGATTGATTGCACAAAGCTGTCTTTGAAAAAAGCAATGAACAGGTTGAAAGCTTATGAATGAAAATTAGAGCCCAGGCCAACAAAGGAAACCTTGTTTCTGGTGTTTGCTACAGCCCACACAATCAAGGTGGGGGGGTATGAGAAAGATAATGCCAGAGTTACTTCCTAAAGAACCTTAACAATGTGGAAAACCTACTTTCGCTGATGAATTGAAAGTGATATAACTGTTGAACTGAAGAACTCTGGTTTTAATTATGTTAGTAAATGATGTTAGTAAGTGTTAGGATGTGCCAGTGAATTAAATTGATTTGCACTTAAATCACAGTCACCTTACTTTGCTGTCCCTACTGCAAAATCACTTTAAAATCAATTTAAAAAAAACCTTTTGGTTTTGGTTTGAATTAAGCTAAGCAAATTAATCTAGTGCTCCAGGCAACCTGATCTTTCAACTGTGATCACACTTTAAAAAGAGCTTACTGCCTACACCTGCAAGACCACCTATTCATCTTAACAGGTATTACAGAGAAGGTAAGCTTCCTCTTGTTTGCTAGATTGCCATGGACAAGGACCTGTTTCCATTCACAAAAACATGGGTTTCTTTTCCTCCACAGGTGATGACCAAATTATGTTCTATGTAGCTGAGAAGTTTCTGCAGCTTGAAGCTTTTTTTCAGTTATGGTGCTTAGCAGCTAAGATTTTGTAAATCCTTGCAGTTGTCTTTGGTGCTCCTGTATAGGTAAACAATGAATTCTTATGTTTTTTAAATAAAATACTTTGTTTTTTAAAATAAAAAATCCTTTGGAAGAATCTAAAAATGAAAATTCTCCCGTGGAGTTTTGAAGCCTGAAGTATTGAACAATATAAAATGGTTAATGGAATATCCTACAGTATCAGGAAAACAGTGGATTCATATGAAAATAACTGCTTGTTTGCCTTCCCTTCCAGTGTCAAAGGCCAACTGCTATGTGGCAGCAGATCTTCTTACTGCACCTCCAGTCACTTCCCAAACACAGGTCTTGCTGTGACTGCAGTGGTTCACCGTGAAATGAAACTTAAGATGCAAGCACCACGATGCCATGAAGGTAAAACCTACACTTCTTTTTTAGATTGCTCAGGGCAGCACTGATAAACAGCAGAGCTAGGGCAAATGAAGGGAGCAGAATCTCCCTTTAGGGTAGGAAGGGGTAGAAGAGAGGACAGGTGACTGGTGGCCTTCCACTGTGAACATTTAAGCCACCTTTGTGGAGCAGAAGTGTTGGTAAAGGGCTCGGGCTCCTAGGGAAAACATTGCCTGGGAAAATGCTGGAGCAGGGAACATATAGGATATTGTTCTCTTTAGGTTGCCATAATTTGGAGCAAGATGGTTGAAGACAGTTTTGCATTTTTCCAATAAATTTATTTATAAGCCAAAAAAAATTTTTTGTGTTCAACTTCACTGCTTTATAGTGCAGTGTGAAATATTTACAGTATTTTTAACTCTAGTAGATGAAACATGTCTGGAATCACGCCCAAAAGTCTTAAACTGAGGCAGAAGTAGTGCTATCTCTATTGCTTTTGATGTGCAAATACTACACCAGGCCAGACTTTTAATCTCACATTTGTGCTCAGTTGTCAGATGAGAGACTGTACTCAACACCTCTAAACAGAAAAAGACAAATACAGGAAACACTGTCTAAACAGAACATGATATTGATAGGACATGACTTTGAAAAATGCAATGAGATCCAGAGGTGTTGGAGGTTGAAACAATTCCAGTGGAAAGAGAGAAATAATAATGTTGAATGATGTTGAACAAAGTTCTGGTAAGGTCTCATGTTGACTGGTCACCTGTGTTTGAGGAAAATGTATTCAAACCAGATGCATGGATGAGGAAACACAGGAAAGGGAAAAGCTGCCATCTGAGGGGACATCAGATGACTGTATGTCAATTTGCTTGTCACAGAAACAATTGAGAATGGACCTGTGTGTTCTTTGTGAAGACAATCCAGAGAAGGGAGGTAAAACTGGAAGGCTGATGTTGGAATTCATGGTGGTGCTACTATGTTTGCTTGCTGTCCAAAGGAATGTGATGATGCTTATCCCTGTGCTGCTCCTTCCTAAGCATAAAGATATGATTAAACCACTGCTGTGAGGAATTGTGGTTCTTGTGGTCTAAGGAGCAGATTACTGCACTTGAAAATGTCTTTTTACCTGCTCCAATATTTATATAGTATATATCTTATTGTTCCTTCACTTCTGGTGAAACAGTAGCAGAGCTTGGTAAAGTTGCACAAAAGCATGAGATTGCTCCTCTAAGCCGTGAAAACATTCATTATTGGATAAAGGAATATGGATAACTCTCTTCTTTGTAAGACTGTGGTTTCTGACTGTGGATTTCTGAAATATCAAATTGAAAGGAGGGGGAAGATTGCAGCAATGGTATCAAACCTTTCTTCTGCTGACCCTTCATTTTCACATCACAGATACCTATCACTAAGGCCATCACTGCAGGTGTTTTGTGGTGAAACTGTCCTGAAAGTGACTGGATTGTACAGTCGGTGTCTTGGCACCGAAACACATAGGGCACACAAGTTCTTCCATACCCATCATATTTTTCAGGTGCATTAAATAGAGATGGTGCCCTCTTCTGTGATGCTGCAAAGACTCTACACCACCCACTCCTCAACAATGCATCACCTGCTGTATTTACAACCCTAAAATATTGCAAAACCAGTCCTTAAGCTACAGGAACAGTAACTTCATTAGCCTGTTGCCAATAGAGGTTTCTGTATTTAGTGGGAACACCATAAAATGATATTTATTACTATCCTATTTTCTGCAAATGCCTGAGCAAATATCTCTGAAATGATATGTATCTGGCAGAAGGATGTTCAATTTCAGGACAAAATATGTTAGTTAGAATTGGGATTAGTAATTACAGGAGACACTGGGGAAACATTCTCTTACCAGCTATAAGCTTTGTAAATTACTAACAACAAGCTTTGTCACATACTCCATCTTCCCTGCTGTAGTTTTGTGGGTGTGTAATCATGCCTATTTTGACTATTACACTTTTACCCATGATTGTAGTTAAGCTCAGGAGTGTTGTTGGTGTGTGTGGTTTTTTTTTCTGGTTGCTTTGTTTCGGGTTTATTGGGTTGCTGACCATCACAGTCAAGTCAACTCATATCTGCTAGGAGTTGTAGAAAGTCCTACAAACCAGAGATTGTGGTGTGAATTCCACAGAGGCTATGATTCATGCCTCATATAGTTTCAACCAAGGGTGTTGATGTAAATATCAAGCAGAGTTTACCTTAAGAGTAAACATGCAGAGCTGCAAAGCTCAATTGACTAGGTGTGATAACTTGAAGGACAATAAAAGCTGCTCAGGAAATTATGGATGAAAATTCAATTCCTTTTCTCTTTAAAAAAAAAAAAAAAGTCCTGCAATATTACAGTAACATAAGTAATTAAATTTTATATGCAACCTTCAGCTTTTAAACAAACAAAATCATTATATAACCCCAATCCTGAGGAGAAAAAATGTTCATAGAAAGCTAATTATAGTTATCGGCCCTGCCAACCCTGACTACCACAAACATTTCCTTCTGCTTTGTAACAAGTGGAAATTAAAGTAGGTTTCTGCAACACTGCTGTGAGGTTAACCAGTCTCTATACCTTTGCAATACATTGTTTTCCATCTCTAGTGCCAAGGGTTCCTATTTCAAAGTGGCTACGCTTACCTAAACCTAAACTGCAATGCAACCATTGTACAACTGTAGCACTGTTATGCCCTCATCAGAGTTAGCAGAGTCACTGCAGGCATATCCTTGTTTTAAATCTCAGGTGTGGTGTGGGGATATTTTTCCTTCACCTTTCTACCATACAGCCAGTCACTAACACTGTAGAGCAAGGGAAGTCCCCTCCTGTTAAGATTATTTCTCAACTCATGAGGGATTTTTTTTTAATTTTTAATATATTTTAAAAAATTTTTCTTTCTTTTTTTTTTTTGCTACTAGCAAACCAGGGAAGTTGAGAAGCAGAGCTCAAAATGAGAAGCTTGGTAGGGAAGTAGCTTTAGAGTGGATGGGATTGAGTTTTACAAGTGCTTCATGAATGCTTTGTATGCAGAAGTTAGCCTGTGTTTTGTAACGACGTGTTCTAGAAAATAGTTTCTGGATAGGTGCATTCATTACTCCATTGTGAAACACAGCAAGTTTAAGCAGGTTTTATGTGTGACTTTCACCTTGACCTATACTGTGGATCCATTACTGGAATCTGCATAAAAATGCATATGATGCTTTAAGGGAAATATTGCACCACAGATTAATTTAAAATGTGTCAATAGCAATGAAGCAGTGTGCCAGGAAGAAATGGGGGGGGGGGAAACCAAATCAGAAAAATGTGTTCTGGTTGAACTGAATCCAGATGGCACATACCTGGGGCTACCTGTCCTAATGCATCAAGCCATGGAATTTGGCTCCGTTTAAGTAGAAGCTAATTCAGGTTTTCTCTCACAGTTTGCTGTGCGTTTTTTATCTGACTGTTGTGGGATATTTACTCTTTGGTGAGGTGTTGGGGAAAAAAATCCCTTACCTCTCTACTTAACTGTCAGAGACCCAGGTTGCTGCTGCTGATTGAAATGTTATTGTTCCAGAGGTATAATTGTGTTTTGCTTTCATAGACGTGTTGAATTCAGAGGGTGTCATTTTCAGGAGGACTACTTTGGTATCTTTATTTTTGTGTCTGCCTGAGTCAGGAGTCATTTAGCAGAAGCATGGGGAAGTTTAATTATACTTTAAAAGGTGCAATCTTTAGGAAATCCTGCAATTTGTAAAGTGAGAAATCACAGTGCTGGAAAGACATGGAAATGCAAGGGGAAATGAGCATTTGGATGCTTGGATATTTGGAAGGATTTCTTCACTGAGAGGGCTGTCAGGCATTGGAACAGGTTGCCCAGGGGGGTGGTGGATTCATCATCCCTGGAAGTGTTCAAAAAATGTGCAGGTGTGGTGCCCAAGGACATAGTTCAGTGCTAGGCATGGTACTGTTGGGTAGATGGTTGGACTTGATGATCTCAGAGGTCTTCTTCAACCGTAATGGTTCTATGATTCTGTAAGCCAGACTGATGGCTTTTCCCCCTTTGCCTTATATTAGATGTTAAATAGCTGTAAAAACCCTGTAAAAATTTGGAGATATCACTGATTAGCAGTCTCAAATGTCCTGTGAGAGGGAAGTGTTTCTGAGTCACTGTGAAAACTGATCTGGAATCTTGGTGGCAAATAGGAGTCTCCAGCTCTCACAGCCACCTTTCAAGAGGCTGTAGAGCCTGTGCTACCAGCTGCTGCAATCAGTCTGCTCCTCTGCCACCCCAGGCACCCATGCTGCGAGTTATGTGTCCCAGTGTGTGTATGTGTCTGATTCCAGACCTCATATCACCATGCAACTGGTAGGTAGTGCTGAAGACTTCTCTTGTTATAATGATATAGGTGAAATCCTATCTTGTCTTCTAGCCAGTGGCTGCCTGACTTCTGACTCACCTGCACCACTGTTCATAATGCGTAATATCATGCGTCAAGGGCTAGGGCTAGGCTGGCCACTGGATGAGTGACAGATGCTCCCTATTAACCCCTCTCCCTTCCCAGAGGGGAAGGGGAATAAGGAAAAGAGATTTATGGATTGGGAAAGAGAAGCAAAACTATATTAATGAAAATAATAACAATAAAATGAAATCTATATAAACCCAATATCAAACCCTCTGATGGCAATCGTGTCACCATCACCAGTGGGGCTGTGAGCAGGCACTGGGGAAGTCCCAAACTGGACTCTGCAGCAGACAGGAACGAGATTCAGGAGTTGAATTCTGGTACTGGATTCAGGTATACATGGATCAGGATTAAAGGCAGAGCAGACAAAGTCCTTTTCAGACACTGGCCATTGAAGAAGAGGCTTGACCCTGGTGATCCCTCAGCTTTATACTGAATATGATGTAGATGGAATGGAATATACCTCACTGGTCAGTTTAGAGTCACCTGTCCTGTCTGCTTCTCCCTGCAGGTGTTTCCTCTAACTTACTGGACCCCAAGGGGGTACACAAGTTTTGGCAGTGACCTTGGTCTCACAGGAGCAAGTATAAGTAAGAGTCTTTCTGCACACCAGTCCTTGGTAGTAACTGTAAACATTGAGTGTTATCACTTGAAGCAGAGCCTGGCAAGTAAAATCAGTGAACAGAAGTAGTTTTGTTCCAGCTCAAACCAGACATCATGTTGTCAAGTAACTCCTGTTATTGCTGGGCTACATCTGCTTCTGCATGGGAGAGCTGCTTAGCTGAATTTCTTCCTTCTCATGGTGTGCAGATCACAGAATGTTAGGAGTTGGAAGAGACCTCGAAAGATCGTCTAGTCCAGCCCCCCTGCCAGAGCAGGATTCCCTAGACCAATGGTATAATGACATAGCTGCTTGAGCAGTTAATACTGCTTACTTTAATTTATGAAATCCACAAAAGGCTCAAATGTGTAGATTGAGGAAAAAGTGGGAATTGAGTGGGGAGCATGGCATATAATAACTATTCTTGAAGAGTTGGGGAGAATGTACTGTCATCAGGCTGAGCTGTAAAATGGCATCAGAGCCTGAGCTAAGTGATGTGATGGCTGTCATGTTCAGCTTCTTCTAACAGCACGAGCTGAATCTTGTTTCAGATCAGGGACTGTCACTTCAGAAGCATTATCATATAATCAAAGTGAAATAGATCTCTGTTGTAATAAGACTGCTCCACAAAATAGTAAAACCACCCAACAACAACAACAAAAAAGGTAGCTGGGAGCTCATCACAGTTTTATGCATAAGTGATAGTACAACCTAAAGCAGGAACTGTTATGTATTCAATGCCTGAGTCTATGAAAAACCAGGCTAATTAAAATGATAATTTGAAACTTTATCTAAGGCAACTCTCCTATCCAGGACAGTTCGAATAGTCAAAGACTTTCTTTAGCAATGGCTGAAAGTCAGATTTATTTATTTTATCCATAAGAAGCCCTGATGCTTCAGAAGGAGACTTTTCTATCTGATTTGGTAACTTGGGAGCTCTAAAAAATAGAGTTTTAAAAAAATTAGTTCAGCTGCAATTTTTCACTTCTGAATAATGGTTAGTTTTAGTGATTTTAAAAATGTATAGAACAATAGCTGGCTTCTGTCATTTTACTAATTTAGTGGTACTTTTTTGTTATATATTGAGGGCTATTACAGAATAACAATGTGGAATTAAATTACAAAGAAATCAGACTCGACAATTTTAACATGAATGTTTAAATACATTGGAAAAAACCTTTTGTGTTAAAGCTTATATAGGTTTTTTCTAACATAATTTAATTGAAAACAGAACTTTCACTGAAAATCTTTTCAATAACAGAAGTTCCTGCTGGCTCTACTTACCCTGTAACATCCCTTAATTAACATAAATAGGAGAGAAAAAAAGCTGCAAGCTATTTTTTTTTTTTAAGTCTTTGCTACTGCCCATGAAAGCCAGCCTCCACGTTGGTGCTGTAATTTGCAGTGAATTGATGAAAAGCTTGTCATCTGACTGGAGGAGTTGTGGGAGCTGGAATGCTGTTAGAATGTTCAGATGACTCTACTTGGTACTGCCAAAGTGCAGGTAAGGATTTTAGGACTAGAGGAAGTGACAGCAGAGATCAGTATTTTGCAATGTTCTGTTAGCTGGGTGATAAGTGGATTGAGAGCAGCCCCATGGAGAAGGACTTGGGGGTTTTGGTGGATTAAAGACTCAATATGAGCCAGCAACATGCTCACAGCCCAGAAAGCCAACAGCATCCAGGGCTGCAGCAAAAGAAGTGTGGCCAGCAGGTCGAGAGAAATGATTCTGTACTGCTCTGCTCTGGTGAAACCCCACCTGGAGTACTGTGTCCAGCTCTGGGACCCCCAGCATAAGAAAGACATGGACCTGCTGGAGCGGCTCCAGAGGAGGCCTCAAAGATGATCAGGGGGCTGGAGCACACCCCAGGACAGGCTTAAAGACTTGAGGTTTTTCAGCCTGGAGAAGAGAAGGCTCTGGGGAAACCTTATAGCAGACTTCCAGTACCTAAAGGGGGCCTACAGGAAAAAAGGGGAGGATCTCTTAATCAGGGAGTATAGTAACAGGACAAGGGGTAATGGTTTAAACTGAAAGAGGGTAGATTTAGGTTAGATATTAGGAAGAATTTTTTATGATGAGGGTGGTGAGACACTGGAACAGGTTGCTCAGAGAAGTTGTGGATGCCCATCCTTGGAAGTGATCAAGGCCAAGCTGGATGAGTCATTGAGCAACCTGGTCTAGTGGAAGGTGTCCCTGCCCATAGCAGAGGGGTTGAAACTTACATGATCTTTAAGGTCCCTTCCAACCCAAACCATTCTATGATGGTTCTATGACTAGGTATTTTTTTAGTTTGTGAGGGTTGCAACTGCCCCAGGATATCCTTCTCTGTGTGGCTATTCAAAACCTATGGTGGTGAATAACTGTTTTATTTTGGGATTAGCCTATGATAAAATGTTTGATCTATCTGATCTTTTTCCCTGAATCACTATGGTGTTAAAAAAAAAAAAATCTTCAGAACAAGTTCGTAATTTGTGCTTTTGAAATCAGTGGGAGGTGGAGCTATGAGTCAATCTATACAGCTCTTCTTCCTTGCCTCAGCTGGTTAGAAGATAGCATGGTCCAGGAGCATCTGCCAGCTGTGAGACATACAGACTAGACCATTCTGCTGTTAACTTCTCTGAAACAGAGATACTAATGGGATCATCAGCCTATTCGCCTTTGGTAAGAGGAGATCAGCGGTGGGGCAAGAGGGTCTGTTTGGCTGTCCTGGTTGAGATTCATCCAAAGCAAATGCTTGGAGAATTTTGTTTCTTAAGTGTCAAATAGGTGTGCAGTAGGCAGATTTATTAGTAAGAGCAGCAGGTAGATGCTCTTGGTAAGATAGAGATGTATCTTATCATGATGAGGCATAGTAGGGCTCCTGCTATTGCCATGACAAGGCTGAGTAGAAACTGAAAACTAGGACTGCTAGGTTTCATCCCTGGTCCTTCTCGTCTCCTTGTGCTGTGGCAGGTGGGTTGGACTAGATGATCTTTTGAGGTCCCTTCCAACTCCTAACATTTCTGTGATTCTGTGATCCCCCAGGATTACTTCCTCCAGGCAAACACACACAGGAAGACTGGAATCAGGAGGAGGATTCATGATAGATCATGCAGCGCTGAAGATGAGGTACTGCGTAGGGGCAGCTTCTGGGTTGCAGAGAGAGGGCTGCAGGGTGTGAACAATGGCTGTGCCACGTGCAGTTTTCCAGCAGCCTTTCACATTTCTCCTTAAGCTTAACTGTTACAATGAGAGGTGATATTTTTTAATGGTTATTTAGGGAAAATATTTGTTCTGTGAGTGTGATTCTCTAGAGTGGAAAACCTTCACTGTGACTTAGGGGTTGGGAAGGTGAGGAAGGTGATGAACTTGTGGTTTAGATGCTCAGCAAGGAACTGGGAGAGCTGGATTTTAATCTTGATTTTGCTGTGACATCACTATATGGTGGTAGTCATACCTCATAAAACCCAAGGCTTAGTCTTCAAATTATTTTTCCTTAGCATTAGGGAGGCAGATCAGCAGACAAAGTGGATTTTTCAGTATTTACCACTTAATTTTAAATGTTAATATTTATGAAACTGAACTAGTAAAAGGTGTTGGAAGGTACTGAATGTGATACATACTAGATAAGTAACAAATGATTCCATTTTCTGAGTAACAGCTTGTTGAAATTATGTTAAATTGTAACTTTAAAAGCATTTAAAAATTCTACATCCCACCCACCCCTGAGATTCCTGAATTTGCTTTCTAGCTGTATTCAATGCAGAAGTATGAGGCTAACTCCTTGCTAGATGTGGGAGAGGAGCAAACTCACTACCTGCTAGCACTATGGACTAATAATTGGTTTTGTCTGCATATTTTCTTAGTGCTTCAGCCATCTCATGAATAAGTTTTCTCCAAACTCTTGGGTGTAGATGGTACTTTAGTGGAGGATTAAACATTAATTGTCTGTGTTTGGGATGAAAAGTTGAGCTTTTCAGCTACGTGGATCATCCACTGCTGTCATTCTCTCTATCTCCAGAAACACTGCTGCCAAAAAATTCTGCTGAGGTTGATGGGTTTCTTCCAAACCTGCTGATTCTGTTCAAATAACACTTTCTGAGAGAAAACTATTGGGGTGAGAATTTTTTCCTGTGGGCTATAAACAGTACTTAGCCTGGTGAGTTATTGCTTTTTAGCTGGTTAATCTGCTTCTGTCATGACATTGGGATATCAAAATAAAAGGTACACAAAGAAGTACTGAGGAGACAGTTTCTCACAGATAATGATGCTTTGAAGATTTAATTGCTCCTTTCAATTTAATTAATGGAGCTACTGCTTCTGTACATAGTACAGAACTTTTGACGTTCTTCAGGATTGTCTAGTTTTTCCTGTAACCAAATTCAAAGTTGCCTGTAGCTGTGATGGGGAGTGGAGGGGAAAAAACCCAAAAAATGGTGAGGATTGTGGAGCCTTTGAGCTGTTCCTTTGTAGAGCCCTACACTATGGGATGTCAGTATATTGCTGCTTCTAGGTAAATCAATCAGGTCAGCCTAGTGTCTTTCTATGTGAACGTATTTAAAAAAATAATTTATTATGCAAAAGTCCTAAATAAGGCAGGGTATTATGAATCACCTATTCATGCTTTTGGTATGAGGGGTTTCTTGTATATGTGCATTTGTGTATAATTTTAACTTTTATTCTTGCTTCTGTGTGTTTAACTGCATAATCGTGCACACTGGTAATTTTACTCTTATCTATCAAAGCTATAATTTGTGTTGGGTTTGCAGCTTTCCATTTTCTTGTGTTGTTTAGAGAATCAGTGCTCTGGAGTCCCATACTGGGCTGTTCAGTTCTAGAACCATTCTCTCCCTTTTTTGATCATTTATTTCCTTTTAAGGGTTAAGTATTTTGGTACAGTGAAGGATGTTACCCAGACCGGCCAGTAGCAGTTATATCTTGATGAAGGCATTGTACAATGGAGGGTATCTGTCCTGTTCTGCAGTAACGTCATGTGACAGATTGGCAGTAGCCCTTGCCAGAGAAAGGAGGGCATCCTGTGGTACCCAAAGCAGCACACCAGGAAGAGCTATGGTGAAGATTTGCACTCAGCCTGAAATTTGAGGAGCAAATCCTATTTTGAAACTAGTTGGATTTTGCAGGGGCAATTAACTAATGACTTTTTTGGTGAAAACTATCTCAGGATATTTCTTGCTACTCCCTACAATAAAACTTAACCTCCAGAACCTAAATATTTAGAAAACTTAATCTTAACCACAATAACTGGAATCTGATATTATATGGTGTCAAATCACAGGAAAGAATTTCTTGGAAATTGTCTCAAAAAATAAAATGAAAACACATTCGTGCCTTATGAGAGAATGGCCTTTACTATGCTGTAGGATAGGGTGTGTTAGTTAGATCTGAGTTATTTGCTAATTATTAAGGCATTTTTGTCATTGCTTTGCAGCCAGAAGCACCTCAGTTATGCTGGCTTACTGTAAAAATTATAAGCATAAGAAATCTCCATAAAGCAGATCTGTGTAAGTATCACTGGTGGCATTTTTATATGCTAGCAAGAAAAATCACTGTCACCTGAATTGAATGCTCTTGTGCACTTGTTGCTTGGGTTACAGTAATGTTTCAGGTTTTTTGGTTGCAGAAATTGTATCTGTTTTCATTTTCATTTAGGTAAAATAATTTAGAAAACAGTTAACAATAGGAAATAAGTAGAATAGAAATCCTTTGTTGGGAAAGAAGTTATCCTTTCCTTCTCCAGCTGCTCTCTGAAATTTCCCTTTCCCCTAAATCTTCAGTGCCCATTTATCCACGGGTTGTCTGTTTCCTTTCTGAAAGGAGAACCTTTGTGAAAGATACAGGACAAATCAGAAGTTTGGGTGCTGCTGTGTTTGTGTCTTCATTGCTGTCTCATGATGGATGACTTGAGCATTACAGTTAGAACAAGGTCAAAAAATCCCCCCTCCAAATTCTTAATTTTTTCAAAGAAGTGAAGTTTCAGGAAGAGAAGTCGTGTGTGGTTTTGCTTGGAGTCTAGCAAATATTTGAACATAGATGTAGAAAAATCAGAAGAGCTGAAATACTTCAGTACTGTTGCAATTGAATATTTTAGCTTTTGTTATCAAATAGCATTATTGATTTAAAGCCGACTTTTGTTTGGAATTGACATAAATGTAGATGGAAAATGTAAATAACTCTAACCCCAGTATGTTTTCCTTTGGGTCTAATGAAAAATTTAGGACTCCTGAGAGTTCAGTATTTTCTCCCCTGACTGGACAAAAGAATTAGTGAACAAGTACTGCTTCTACTCACTATGTATCTTTTTGTTACCACAGTGAGCCAAACGGATTGCTATGTCAAGCTGCGGCTGCCGACAGCTTCAAGCCGGGAAGCCCGGACAAGAACTGTACGAAACTGCAGAAACCCTGTTTGGAATGAAACTTTCCACTTTGTGATACAAACTGAAGTAAAGGTAGGGTCTACATCTCTGATAGTAAACAGATGATTTCTAAAGGGGACATCTTTACCTACTGCATGTGGACTCTTTATGAGTGTTGAGGCTCACATAGAGCTTCAGAGACAGCACGAGAGGTGTTGTTTCCTACCAGAAAGTAAATAAACAAGCCTTGGTATGGATTCTCTGGTGCCTTGACTAGTCTCTGTCATCTTCTAGGCACTAGGACCCCATGAATTGTTTGTGAGGTTTTATAAACTCTTTGTAAGTTTAGTTATATTTTCTTACATGCAGGTGGGGAAGTGTTTCTGCTGTATGTTGTCGTGAGCTTGTACCAGCTGCTTTATACACTAACAGTGATGCTGGTTGTAAAGCACAAGAGGTACCATAATTTAATGCTGATTTAAAAAAAAATAAAAATATCTTTTAATACTAATGGTTCAGTCATTAAATAGGAATATTTTCGAAAGCCTAGTAGGCTGTAAGAAAGCAAACTGTATGCCTGACTTACAGAAGAGCAGTTCCTATCCCATACTCTGTATGAGTGTAAGCTCAGAGGGAGTTACGGATCATCTGGAATAAAGTTAAATGCTTCTTCCTGCCCCAGATCAGTTGTAAAAACCAGTTAAGATGCTTGTAGAGTTAGCAGAAATAAATTAGCATTCAGACTGCAAATGATGCAGGGTCAGCTTCGTGTGGCTTAATGATGCTGCATCTTCTCATAGTGCTATGGGTAACTCCTGAGAAATGGCAAAGGAGAATCACTACAATTTAAATCTTGTTAAAAAAGTTTGTTAATGTACTTTGCCTTCCATTTGTGGAGGGCTAAAGATACTCCCTCTACTACTAGTTTGTACCGATATGCCAAATTTCCTCAAGATAGTAGTTTTGAATCCACAAAGGGTCTGATGAACAGCATATGTAATCTCTACTCTGTCCAGTGCATATTACTATCATGCATGTTGCTTATGGTACCTTTCTTTTGAGCTCTTGTTCATTACCAAATCTGATGTTTTACTTCTTCTTAGGGTTAGCCCCTGACTTTGCAGTCTGAGCCACCAGGGCTGTGATCTGAGCTCCACACAGTCATAGAAGTCCATATTGAACAACGTGAGAGTGGCATGCTGACTCTTGCTAGACCTTCTTTTTGGTCTCAGTAGTCCCAGAATGTGGTATTTACCTCCTTCTTTGCCTCTCTCCTCAGAATGTCCTGGAGCTGACTGTCTGTGATGAGGATACTTTTACACCAGATGACCAGCTTTTGACTGTTCGCTTTGATGTAGCTAAAATACAACCTGGAAAAAAAGTTCAACTTAATTTTGAGCTGAATCCAGAGGTGAGTGAGAAATGAAAAGATGAGTGAAATTAGGTGAAGAGATAAAACAACACCCTAGATCAGAAGTTTATCCCAAGTTAGAGTTCTTACACACAAAGACTTTCTTAAAATGACCTTATTAAAGCACAAAGTTAAATGCTTGGGGTTTAGGAAGGGTCAGAAACAGTCAACTCTTCCCTTGTGACTATAGATGCAAAATGTATTTTCTTTTTTGACTTTTTCTTAAGATTTCAAAAACGTATTTTGAAAAAAGAAAGCAAGAGTTAGAAGTGAGTAAGCTGATCACATTGCTGTGGTATAAGATTTGACCTAGCAGGGGTGGGAGCAAATCTGGACCCTATTCTAGACAGCTGCCCTGACCCTTTCACCAGTAGCTCACCAGGGTGTCTCTTCTCGGACTTGCCAGGGGTTTTATCCTCTGCTTTCAGGTAATATACTTTGTGAATGGTTATATATTCTCATGAAAATCTGTTATTT
Source organism: Galbula dea (assembly GCA_013399015.1). NCBI lineage: Eukaryota > Metazoa > Chordata > Aves > Piciformes > Galbulidae > Galbula > Galbula dea. The sequence continues at coordinate 547,009 of VWZX01004899.1, read as the reverse complement.
CCCTCCATCTGAAAAACACAAAAAAAGAAAATTCTTAGGAAGTGTGTGTGAAATGTCTTTCAAGGGGTTTGAGTCAGCACAGAATAGATAGGACTTGAGTGAGAATCTCCTCAGTATTTGATTCTTTTCTTCTAGGTCAGTAGGTGGCCTAGGAATTTTGTCTGTTGCAAATGTCTCAAACAATATTGTGTTTGGTCATATTAAGAAAAGTTTCTTATGAATTGTTTGGTGGGTGAAGTTACTGAAAGGACAGGTGGAGAAATCTTTTAAGAGAGCAAAATATGGACTCAGGTTACTTTCCGCAAAATGTAACAGCTTCTCTTCTTGGAGGCTAGGTAGTAATGAGACTTCCAGCAAGGGTCTGAGCTTACAGTTCCTAGGAACTGTGTGTGCTCTGTGTATTTCTAAACCACTGTGTCAGGCAGGCTGTCTGGAAAACAGTCTTGCCTGTTTTTTATATTACTGTTGCTTTGGAGAGTATTTATTAACAGCCAGTTACTAAGGATTTTAATATACCTGCTGCAGGTGGTTGTGGCCTTCCTTAGGAAAAGTCTCATGTTACTGGGATCATTTAGGATGTGATTCAAGCTGTGACTTTGCTCAGAGGCATGTTCAGAGTTGGCTTAACCTATTGGCTTAGCAAGGTGGAAGTTGGGGAGATAAGACAAGGTGAGCTGTGTCTCAGGAACGTCTTGGTCAAGACATCCTTATATGGATTGTGATTCTTACTCAGGTGCCCATGAGACATCACACATTATGGTTTGTACATGGGTTTTTACAACACTTAAAGTTTTGTTTTAAGAAGTGACTTAGTAATGTAACATGCTGGGCAACCTTAATAACAGGCAGTACTGCCACCTCTGCCCATAATGATTTCTTTCATCTACCGAGGTATCTCAGGCTGAGGAGGCTGGATGGATCATGTCAGAGCACCAGGGCTGCTTCCTGCTGTACCTCTTGCTCACTGCATGGTTTAACAAGTCTTTCCATTGCTTTGCTGCAGTTTGGGTTTGGGTTTTAGTGGTGGTTTCTTTTTTTCTTTTTTTTTTTTTTAAAGTGAATAGGCCTTAATAGAAATGTAATTTGTGTAATTGTGCATACAACTGCATAAGAAGGCAGATGTTATGAGCTCTTCTGAACATTATTTCTGTTGTTCTTTGGACAAAGTTGGAACAGACTGTCAGTGAGTTTGGATAGCACAGAGTGGCCACAATCTGATCCTTGATAAAGTCTTGCATCTCTGTAAGCTGATTGCTTTCTAAAATCCACCTTTCAGCCTTCTGTTACAAACTATTATAACCAGCCTAATTCTCATGAAACAGAGACTTTGGGAGAAATAAGCAAGTAGAACCACATGCTGCTGGGTTACATGCCACAGATCCAGTTCTCAGAGAAGCCACCTGAGATGTCTCATTTACTAACATGAACTAGTAAATACAAAAATACCCACTTTTCACCCTTACTGTAGTGATTTTTACCTTGGCAGCTGCCTTATCAGACTTGGCAGAGTCTTCACAGTCTCTTCACAAAGTTAAAGTGTGCTGTGCAGCCAGACAGAAAGGATGTTTGGTTGTAAAGGTTAGGTTTTCTGAATATGAATGGAAAGATTTACTGTCACTTGTGAGAAAGACATTTATATCTTCCACTAATTAACATTTTCCTCCCTGTGGGTGATCTGGAAGTTTTCTCTGATACATGTTTTTGTGTGTTATTTTCTGGACTGGCTGTGTCCCATACAGACTGATCCAGCAAATGCCTGCAGTAAAGTAATACAGTTATTCAGTCCCTTTTATGTTGCTCATGTGTTACTCTTTTCTGTTGTTGTTTCATACTGTTACATTCTTCTCCCTTTTCGTCTTCATTTTGCCCTTGTGAGCTCTTTCCCTTATTCTGTTTCACAACTTCAGTCTTCCTTCTTGACTCTTCTCTCTTCTTCTCTTCACCCTGGCAATTTTCATTTCCCAAGTTGATCTCTTCTCCCACTTTTTTTTTTCCCCTTATGTTTAGTCACTGTACTCTGCAAATTCATTTTACCACAGACACACTTACCACCTAGGTCTATTTATTCTCAAGTGTGTTCTCCTACACCATTCACCTGTTATACTTTCCTTCCTCAGCATTCATTGACCCATGTCTCATCCTAGATGAATAATGTGACATTCACCCCCTGATCTGTGATACTTACTCTCCTCTGCCCCTTGCAGGGAGAGTTGGTTTGTAAACTGTAGAGCAGTGGAGAGACATGAAATGAAAGGGTGGCCAAAGAAGGTTCCATCCATTTATATTACGATACAGAGGGTGCAGGAATAGCTAAACCTTGCTGGGGAGGGCTCTGCAAAATCATCAGAGCTCTATCAAAGGAAAAAGTTCATTTGTTCATTTTCTTTAAATGGAAAATCTTCTTTTCAGAATCAGGAAGAACTAGAAGTGGAATTTCTACTGGATATCATGTGAGTAAAGCCAAAATGTTGCAGAATTTGTAGTCAGAAAACTTTGCATTTTAGAGTGGTAATGTAGAACTGGGGATACGGCTCCATGTACTTGTGCTCAAACATCCCATCTCAGCATCTTCTCCAAGACTGCTTTTATTTCCTAAATCTGGTGGAATCCCTTCTTGAGTGATAGTGTCTCTAACTGTTGATAGCTGAGAGTGGATGTTTATTTTGTAATTCAACTTAAGGAGAGAGGATGCTGTTCAGGGAAGGTTAGGAAGAGGGAGTGTCCCTAGGAGCTATGTGGTGGTCACCTGGCACTGAGTACAAGACAGAGATGGAAGAAGTGCTGATGACAGTTGGCATCTAGAAAAAGTGAGCTCAGAGAACTATTTGCATTTTAAATATTATTGTTTATTTACCCACTCCTAAATAAACTTTTTCCTTTTTTTACTTTTCAGTCCAGGTGCATCTGAGAACATCATTACTAATGGCGTACTAGTGGTAATCGTTTTATTTTTTTGTTATGCATATGTTCTTATGGTAGGGCAGAACTGAAGGATGTAGCTGGAAGAACTATGTCTTTAGCCATAGCTTTTACTGTTTTGTGGATGGGACACAGGTTTGTTTGTAAAGTTTTGAATTTGGTCATGCTTATAGGGTGTTCTGTAGTGGGAGAGGCTTGGACCAGTGCCCTGCCACAGCACCAGTGAGCTGCTCACTTGTGAGGTGGCAGTCAACAAGGAACCTTAGGAAGGGAGTGAATCCAGTGTCACTGCAGGGTTTATTACTGAGTGTCTGCCTCAGAGCCAAAGGCTCTTTTCACACCATGTCCAAAGTAAGTGCTGTGGTGTTCCTGTGCTGCCCCTTTCTCCTATGCAGCGCTCTCTTGGGAAGTTTCAGCTTCATCTCAAAGGTATTAAAGTACAGGCCCATCTGTCCTGTTGTTCTGCAGAGTTGTAAGTATCCTTAAGCAATCCTTTTATAGACAAAAGTTGGTTTGGCCTAGATGGGAGAAAATGTTGTGTTAACTACTGGGGATTAAGTGGTATTTAAATGTAATAGGACCAGCTATCTTAGCTCTGTTGACCCACGGTGTTGCTTGCGTGACTTATAGAAGAGAATCAACCTCTGTTTTCTTCATGTTCACAGGACATCATTGCCAAGCCTGATGTTTCTACAGGACCCCTAGATCCTCAGTGAGGATGCTGAACTGTTTCTGTGACCAGTCATTTTATTTACTTATCTTTTCCAGTCTCGTGAAGTGTCCTGTTTGGAAGTACATGTGAATGAAACAAAAATGAAGAGCCCTTACACAAGTGAGGTTATTGATTTAAATTGTTTGTCACTACTTTTTGTGCTATGGGAGATGTAGCTGAATCTAGATGAATATTTGATCTAGTTTAGTCTCTGTTTGTATCAGGCCTGCTTGGGGATTGAGTGTTTCCTGAATTACCTACCTAATGGTGTCAATCCTCTGGAGATGGTGTGACTGCATAGCTTAAGACAAACTGTAGAGGTGGCTGGGAGAATCAGAAACATCACTGCAGTGCGATGGAACTGAAATACCTGTGATGGGAACAGAATATGAAAGAGTGGAGACACAACCATCATGAGTGGAAAGACTCAGCTCAGTTAATACTATGATAATATGACTAGTGTGGAAACTCGGGGTGTGAACGCTGCTGGTGGCATCCACTGATCTAACGCATGCTCTCTGTTGCTGGGCAGGGGAGAAGTTGCAGTGCTGCACCAGCCTTTTGCTGCTTATTCAGTCTGGCTCTTGTTCACACTGCTTATGGGGAAGGGAAAACATCACCATACAAATTAATGTTGACTGCACTAAGGCTGAAACTTTACTTGGGGCATTTTTGTTATTTTTTTCAGGGCAAGATGCACTTAACATTTCTCTGTGATTTTCTTCTTAGGAAAAGATTTCACATTCACAATGAAAGGATCCTATGAAGAAACCCAGGATGTTTCCATGGACCCTCACTATGGACAGAGAAGCAGCGAACCTGCCATGTTCCACTATGTCAAGCACAGTCAACCCAGACTGCACATGATGCTGCCAAAGGAACATTTGTCTTGTGGTGTAGGTTTTGCTTGTGAATGGTCATAACATCTTAAGTAGCCTTTGGGAATAGCAGATGAGTTAGCCATTCTCCGGTAGATTTGTACCGATGAGTTATGCATAATTTTCTCCTTGTAACAATTCTTTTCCCACTTTAATTCAGCATGGCTCAGCTAGGAAGGAAATGGATGTGCCTCTCTATTCTCTGGACTTGGGAAAGAAAGTGACAGTGATGAGAGTGAGTAACATCTGGCAATGTTTGGAGTTATTTCAACAAGTGCCAGCTATATCTGGGTATCTCATCTATTATTACTTTTGTAGTTAGAAATGTACTAACCGAGTTATATGTATGCTCAGCTCTGCATACTCTTGAAAGTATAACAATTATTCAGGGAAAAAGCAGCAAATTCAGAATAGTTGATTGCTTTAAAAGTATTTTAAAAGCAGGATCATAGTGATGATTGTGTGCATAAGGCTTGTGAAGAGACCAAAGATTTGTCATTAGACTACGTATCTGAATCATTGCTAATACTGCAAAACTTGCTTTTGCAAACTTTCAGTTCTATTTAAAATTTATGCTATTTTCATTCTTGACTCTCAGGGTGAATCTTACGACGTGTCTGTGAAGGAAAAAGATGGGTAAACCTTTTATTTCTTTTGAAAGATTACTTAGGCCATCTCCTATCCTTTCCTGGTATCATCTTTAGAAAAAAGGAAGCTGCAGTTTAAATTAGCTCATTTCAAAATCAGGAATAAAGATTGTGATTGTTTAAAGACAACTAAAAGATGAGGAAGTGTTAATAAAACGATACATGCTTTTAAACTGGTTGTTAAGAGTTCAGCATAGACTGTGTAGTTGGTAGTCATAGGGTATAACTATTCATAATGTATTTCCTAAGGTTAATGTTTCCCAATTTTAATTCTTAAGAGTCTCTCTGTCTTGTAAGATTTATCTATATTACATACACGTTTATGTGTAACACATTTCTAACTCTTACCACTCCTCTGCAGGTCGTTTTTCAATGACACAAGTGGACACGAGTTGATTTATTGGCCGGCTTGCAGTGTTTTTCTGAAGGGCAGCATTACCCCCTACTGATTACTTAGCTACATTGCAAGTACTAATTGCAGACAAGATTTTTACTGAATATTAATTATGAGTCTCAGAAGGGACAAAATAACTTTTTGGCTGCAAACCCCCAAGACAGTAGCCCTGTGAAAATAGAAGTTATAGAATTAGTGATGCACATGATATTCATAATCATGTACAGATACAAAGGGATACACATAGACATCTTCTGATATTTACTGTATTTAGAGCACAAGTTTTAATCAGAATAAACTTCACAGGGAATTATGATCATTTTGCTTAAAGTGTATTAAGTTTCAGTAATTGCTTAGGCCCCCCTCTTCTCTACAGGAAGCACATACAAAGCAAAAGAATGTGAAGAGCTATCCAAATTTCAAAGCTCAGTGTTGAACACCGTGAATTCGGTCATGTTCCTTTTTATTTCCTCAGCACAGAATTTGATTTTATTTGATTTAACTTCCTCATGATTGCATGAAATAGTTCAGGACATGATTCTGGTCTAAAATCTCTACAGGAAGGCAGAAATATAGGGCCTATGATATCTATATACCTTCTTTCGTTTGCACAGGGGAATTTACATGTGAATGGAAGTAGCATTTCTGTAAACTGGTTTATTGTTGGGTTTTTATCTGTTTCTAGAGGAGTAGCTCTAGAAATGTATATGTATGCTCAGTTTCTATAGCAGTGGCTCTAGAAATGGCTTACAATGTGTCTTTTTCTGTTCTTGTGCTCTAGTTGTAAGAATTTAGATTTGCGGTTGGGGTTTGATTTGTGTGCAGAGGAGCAAGATTTCATAAGTAAAAGGAAGAAGGTGGTTGCTGCTGCTCTGAAAAAGGTTCTTCATCTAGATGAAGACCTGCAGGAGGATGAGGTATGTGGAACAACACCTTGGGAACTTGGAAATATTCTGTCCCATTTTGAACGAAGTGGATGTGATGTACTTGCATGACTACCTGTATAGCCTTTGCACGTCTTCTAGACTAAAATGTATAGGCCAGACTGTCACCTGCACCAAAGACCATATCCAAGAACTTTTGGTGCAGAGGTTAAAAGAGGAGCTGTCAGGAGCTCAGTTTTAGCTTCTTTATTTTCTGCCAACCTCCATCCTCACTCAGGGGTATCCAAAGTACATATTTGTTGAGATGAATCTATGTATCCCCAAGCTTTGCGATATGTAGTTGCTTGGACTGAGAGCATTCTCCTTGGTTTGGCTCATCTCCCCTTCTCTGCTTCTCACAGAGGAAGGCTGTGACTGTCACTTAGCACGCTGGTAGAGCAGCACCTGTCTTGTATGTTTTTATCTCTCCTGGGGATTTCTGGACTCAGAGGTAGCTGCTCTGTTTCTGGAGGACTGCCCTTCACTGCCCTGTTTGGCTCCCAGCACACCCATCCCTTGAGGCAGTGTGCAGGATGGCATTTGTCAGCTAAGTCAAAGTGCTCATAACGAGTACAATAGGACTTGTTATTATTAAATGAATATACAGGGCTATTGAGTCATATTAATTAAAAAACAACAACAAAACACCTCAAGTAGACGGTAAAGAACAACAGAGACAAGATTGAAGATAATGGCGAGGTATGTTCCTAAAACTGAATAAATATGTTATCTAAGCTTTCTTAGCAGCCACCTACAGGACAAAGGGATGATGGCTAACAGAACTGCTGTATCCCTGAGGAAACTAACACCAAATCACATATAGCATTGATATAAGGGAAGGGGGAGGTAGTTGGAGTAACAAAGAGAATGTTAAAATAAATCCGTAAGACTTGGCACCATCTGCCTGGAGAATAGCAAATGTTGTATATAAACTCCGTGGAAGAAAATCAATGTAAGCATTTCTTACTCTGCTCCTCTGACCTCAGTTATACTCAGGGTTTTAAAGTGTATTTTAAGGCAAAGACATGAGGAAAAATGAAAAACATCTAGAAAAGACTCTCTCCAGATCTGAAAATAGGTTATGCCATACAAGTGCCATGCTTACAGCTTCTGACTTACCAAAGCATCACTGATCAGGAAAACGCTTTAAGCATATGCTATGTCCCTCCAAAATTCACACAACACAAACACACACCTAAATGCTGCCATGAAGAGGGTGAATTGAATCCAAACCCACCTGAATCAGGGTGCTGTTGTTACTTTTTCTGCATGCCCATTACTTCTCTTTCATCTGAAGTTGAATGACGCTTGTGCCTTTGTGTATTGAGCAGGTGCCAGTGGTGGCAGTCGTGACCACAGGAGGGGGAGTACGTTCCCTGACAGCTATGTTTGGCAGTCTTCTGGCTCTCCAGGATTTAGGTGTTTTGAACTGTCTCTTATACATCAGTGGTTTATCAGCCACAACATGGTAAGGAGAGTTGGGCTTGTGCTTGCTGCTTGTGTTAGCAGAGCGAGAACTTAGTGAAGCATATTGCCTTGCTAACAAATTTTATTCAGCATGATACTGGGGCTTGGCATCCATTTGGTGCACATCCATTTCATGGGACTGCTTAGTGCTGTAGCCCTTAATTCCTCTAGCTAGAAGGAAAAATTGAGTGAGAACTACTATGTTGCTAGAATTGCACTGAAGTGTGTACAAAAACTAAACTCGGGAACTGTGGCTTGAACCTAGACAATCAAAGGGTAATTCCAGTAAAAACTTGTCTTAAGTTATGGGTGTTGCTCTATTATTTTGATTCTGAAACAAGATAGGAAGATTTTGAATGTATGCCTTCATCAAAAATATCATTGTATAGTCTAAATTCTGCCTGAGCTTTGAACTGCTCTTTCAAGGTAAAAGTTGGAGGGTGAAAGCCTTGCATGTGCTGAAACAAAAAGCTTATGTGTGTTATAAGCCCATGAATTGTCATGTACCCAGAGATGAGCGACAGTTTGTTTCTTTTTTACCAGGACCATGGCAAAATTGTATGAAGATGCAAACTGGTCACAGAATGATCTCAGAGGGCTAATTGGTGATATCAGGGAACATGTCATCAAGAGCAAGCTACACTGTTTCTCGTTGGATCGTATGAAATACTATGAAAAGGAGCTTTGTGAAAGAAAGCAAGAGGGGCACAAACTGTCCTTTACAGATTTATGGGGACTCTTCATTGATTGTATGCTACATCATCAGGTATTAAATATCCATCCCTTATTCTAGAGGATTTCTAACCTTTCATGTCTAAAGGTCTGGGTTCAGGAAAGGCTCTTAAAACTTCTGAGGGGTCTTTCTTTGGATTTTTTAGAAGAAAAATAACACAGCCTAAAATGGAAGCCTCTAGGAGAAATGTCTGAGCATGTAAAAAGTCAAGGTGTTAATGAAACTGATTTTTCATCTTTATTTTCAGATGAAATGAACGCTCTACTGACATACAGAGGAGAGGTAGCTCTGACAGAGTTAAATTCAGGCATAGCAATATAGAGCCATACCAGCAAACAAAGCTGTATTGAAAGAAATGGGCCCTGACTGACTTGCATCTGCAGCACCTCTAAGTTACCTAAGTATCTTTCCTTAAAACAAGTCACATTCTAGTGACTGCTCAGACAAGTTTTTCACATTTTGGCTCTATCCTCCATTCCAAAATTCCCAGAAGTGTCAGTGATAATGCTTTGGTGAAGGCTAATAAGAGATTAAACATGAACACGTTAGCATGGGCAAACAACTGAAGTACACAGAACAAAATTGGCTTGAGGTTTAGGAGATGATTCATTGATAGTCTATACTTAAGATACCATATTAAGTCCATGCATCATGTTAATGCTTTACAATGACTTCTTTTCTTTATAAATAGGAAAGTGCTTACAAACTCTCTGATCAGCAAGTGGCAGTAAATCAGGGACAGAATCCACTGCCCATATACCTGTCCCTCAATGTCAAGGATGATTTTAGCACTCTGGATTTTAAAGGTAATGATGATTATACACATTTCTATAAATCCTAAGTAGTTTCCTTTTAATGCTGGATGAATGTCAAAAGCTTTTACTGTAAAGCCAGCTTTTGATTCTCTAAGCTGTTATTTTTACATGTGTTCAGGTGGCTGCAATAAGTCTTTCTTGATGCTTTATTTGTAGAGTGGGTGGAGTTCACACCTTATGAAGTGGGCTTCCTGAAATATGGGGCCTTTGTTCATTCAGAGGATTTTGGTAGTGAGTTCTTCATGGGTCACCTGATGAAGAAGATCCCAGAGTCCCGCATCTGCTTCTTGGAAGGTGATTTACTGTCTCTGAAAAACATCACCTTTATAACCACATAGTGGCTACACAGAGTTGCCATCTAATAACTACTAGTCTTCAAGTACTAGCACAACAGATAATGTATCTGATGCAGTTTAAAACTTAAATGAACTAGCCAAAAGTGATAAAAGAGGAAGCAAATTCTTAAGACATGCTGAACTTCTTAGGTTAGACCAAAACAGAACACACATACTAGAACTGATCTTTTGAAGTATTTAAAGTCACAATCTGACTTTTACAAGCAGCCAAGTTTCTAAAATGGCCTAGTCATAAGCCAGATGTTATATGGAAAGGCATTTGATATTCATACTAAAATTCATAACATTTCGTAACTAGAACAGTGCTGTAAACAACTACAGACTGAATCCAAGTAGATTGCCATAGCTGTGCTCTAGAAATTCAAAGAAGTGTTAAGTATGGGTTTATTGATTGTTTTGTTTTTTTTAAACTTTCAAGGCACATGGAGCAATATATTTTCCCACAATTTTATGGATGCTGTCTACCTCTCTGGTCATTCAGAAGACTGCTGGCACAGGTGGACCCGAGGCATTGAGCATGACATTGGTTAGTTGTTTGGATTACTTTTAGCTTGTGTATGCATGTCTTCACACCTCTCTGTCATGTGAAACCTGGCATTAGGTGAAGGGTTTCTTTTTGTGTCCTGTTTCTGGGTTAGGGAACACCAAGCCTTTGAGAGTAAAGAAGAAACAGGTGAGAAACAATTGTGCTGGAGAACAGGAAAAAACATTGTGCTTCTCACTATGCAAAATCCCTAGGGAGTTTTGTTAGTCACAAGAAGGTTGCCATGAGTCTTTTGGGAGGGAGAGGCCAGGTAGGGAACAACAAGGTGATGCTGTGACACTGCAACTCAGCTCTGCCCAGAGCAGTTGTGTGTGAGTGCATGCACCACTGGCGGGGACCATGGTGGGGCCATGGTGGTTTGGCTGCCTAGCCTCTCTTTCTCTGTTATTATTAGTATCAGAAAAACACTAAACAAATGCAGACACATACCATCTTTTCATTTTTCCTATAGAGGAACACCCTGCTCTACCCAAGAAGCCTCATGAACAGAAAACTTGCTTATCCATTCCCAAAGGTTGCCTTTCCAATACTCTTCAAGAAATGCTGACTGGACGGCCAGTGGTTTCAACTTACCATAATTTCCTCAAGGGCTTGCAGTTACATAACAAGTATTTAGAGAATGAGAGGTTTTGCATGTGGAAAGGTAATAGTGATTTTTTTTCAGATGTGTCTTTGGAGGTGATTTGAGTGATGATACTTGCTAGGAGAAATAATAAGGTTAGCCTGAAGGCAAATTTTAGTTTAATATTATTTGATTAATATGTCTGTGGAATTGGTTTTGCTAAGCCCCAGGTAATTTAGAGCTCCTCTTGTTTCTGTCTTGAAGAGGCCACAGCAGACTTGCTTGAATTCGGTTCTTCCTAGGAAAAGCCACAGAGGAATGACTTACAGCTTCCACTGAATCTAAATAGCCACAAATTTACACCAGTTGAAAAAGCAGCTCAGTATGTCACTTCAGATGAAGCTGAGATTCAAAAGTGCTCCCTCTTATTGATCTCGGAGTTGAGCTATAGGTGCTAGACAAGTATTTAACTGTGGGATTTGTGTCAAAGACTTATAGAAGTATGAGTTGTTGTTTATTCCATTGTTATGCTGATTTAGGAAAAAAATGGACTTGCTTCTGCAGTAATGATTTGATATTATTCATTTTTGACTTTCAGACACTGTCCTGGACTCTTCTCCCAACCAGCTGAATGAAATGGGTGACTACCTCAAGCTGATAGATACAGCTTTCTTCATCAACACCAGCTGCCCACCCGTTCTGAGACCAGAGAGGAAAGTGGATGTCATTTTGCATTTAAATTACAGCGGAGGATCACAGACTCTGGTGATGTTTTGAAGTAGTGATTCTTTATCTGTATGACTTCAGCAACTGAATTACTACATTTCTCTTTTTTTCTTTTCAGAGAATGGCCTGTTTTTTATTAAATTAAATGATCATATCAGTGATACAATTCAACACTGACCATAATGACCCTATCTTTACTCAGGCTCTTTTCAGTATCTTTCTTTACACGCCTAGACACAAACACATAGAATATTACTTGTTGTGTGTATTCACACAGATTTGTTATCGTGGTACCAAATTCCTCAATAGTAAGTTAAAAAATATTTACAATGTAATTAGTTAATGTACAATTTTCCTGGCTTTGAATCAAAATTTGGAGTTTTTCTTTTAGGTTTGACGCTTGTTTTTCATGTAAGTTTCAGTAGGATTTTTGTTTTGCTGTGTTTGAAGAAATATTGAGGAGTGTATTTGATTGAAATTAATGTATTTTATTGGTAGGAGGACACAAAGACATTGATTGTTTAATGCAGTGATCTTCCTTTAAAGATGTACATTGTTAGCAAGTTAACCAAATTTCTGTTACCCAGGATGTATTATAATCAAGAGGGTGTACTTGTTCTAATGCCTTGTTTTGTAAATGTAGAAATCAATCACAGGTTGCCTAGTGTAGCAAAATGTTGGTTACAGGTCTTGGCTGCCTTTTTTCAACCTCTCCTTATGTTGCAACTCTCCTTTTCCTTGAACCAGCCACTGGACCTCTTCTCAGAGTACTGTGTGGAGCATGGGATCCCATACCCCAGAACAGAGTTGAGCCAGGAAGATCGGGAACACCTGAGGGAATGTTATGTGTTTGAGGACAACTTAGAGGCACCAGTCTTGGTCTATTTCCCACTGGTGTGTGATACCTTTCAAAGATATAAGGCACCAAGTAAGTTAACAGCATTAATCAAATAATTCTTCGAGGTCATTGCATCCAGTTATCCATTGAATTTGTTCCTCTTCTAAACCAAGAGACTGGCAAACTTCTCAGTTGGATAAATTATCATATTCCCAGTCCTGTTGTGATGGATATAGTGTTGGTCAACTAATCAGGGACTGAACTAAAGAGTTTAAAAATTAAAAGCATAAATAGTTGTAGCTTGAGGGAAACCCTCTTGTCTGGCACCTGTGACAGTTTCTGTTCCTTTGATAATAAAGGACAGGAGGCAGCTGCTAAGTCATCCCCTGGTAGCTAACACAATCACTTAACAGTCTTCTAATGAGATGCTATGTTTACTTTGTTAACAAAGCTAGAATCCTCTAGGTACTTTGTTTCAATGAAAAAAAATTTGAACCTGAAGTACTTAAAACATATAATGAAGCAAAAGATTTGCCAGGGTTACAGGCTGCTTTGATAGCTGCATTTTTTGAAAAGTTGCCAGGTTATTTTCTGTAGTTCAGCAATAGAATAAATAGTGATTTGTTTGTTTCACCAGAAAAGCTACTTTGCAAATTCACTTTCAGTTTACAAAGACACTTGCATGCATCAGCTCCAATTCTCTTGTTGATAATTTACTGTGATCCAGGAATCTTCTCTTAAAAACTTAACAAAAATCCATGTACAAGCTTACTGGAAAAGATCTCATGCAGTCTTATTTGTCCTGCTGAATGTGCATAAAATCTCACCCACCTGAGAGGGCGAATTCCCAATCCAGGAGCTTCCTGGTGTAATTTTCTGCCAGGTGGTAGATAAGGAACTTCCATCTCAGTAGCCAATGGAAAAGTTAAAATCACAAAACTTCAAATCTGCAAAAATGAAATATTCTGATGGGTAAAATTAACTTAGAGAATAAGGCATTTTGCATGGAAAATTTGTTCTCCTGTTCAAGTCTGCATCAGCTTTGACTGTAGTCAAGAAGCAAAGTAGTGGATTTTATTAGTGCAGCACGTAGTATCTCTACAGTCATTAAATCCTGAACCATTTTCCTGAGAGAACTCAATTTCTTGTGGCTGTTACTGCATATTTTGCATCGCCTGGAGAGCAATGTAACAGTAATGTTGCTGTGTTGAACTTCTCCATGTTCTTATTTCAGATGTGGAGCGCACTCCCATAGAGATGGAGCAGGGAAGACTAGATGTGTCCAACCTTATTGGTCCCTATAGCACTGGGCTGCTTACATATACTGAAGAGAATTTCAACAAGTTGGTGAACCTGTGCAGCTACAATGTGCTGAATAATGAACATCTAATTCTTCAGGCTTTGCGAACTGCAGTGGAACGAAAGAGGAGATTTAAAAACTGTTCATCAGCTCAGTCATCTAAACTGCCTTAAAGTGTGTTTTGGCAAATCTCATCAAAAGGAGATATACAAATGTTTTAGTAATGGAGTAATTCAGAGAACATGACTCCATACAGAATGAACATCCATGTTAGCTTGTTAAAAAAGAAAATTATGTATTTTATTCAGTACTCTGAGGACTAATACTGGTTATGGCTTTGAAGTCATTAGTAAATCATGATTACTTTTACAAATTCTCTTCACTCTTCTAGGAAATGGAAAGGCAGTTGCAGAGCTGTAGGGTCCTACTTGGATATACAGCCATATAAGAATGAAATCTCAACCTGACAAAAGTCTGTGCCAGATTTGGATGCAAATCTTGGTGATATGTGATCTTTGAACACAGACCAAAGCAAAAATCAAACAACGCCTTGACTTGTTCACAGATCCGTGCTTGCGACAGTACAGAGCAAACCAGATACCAAAAATGTTTGCACCAGGAAAAGGAAGGCTGATAATTGAAGAATGGAACCACACATGGTGTCTTCTGTTTTCCCAGTATCCATCTGTTAGGCAGAAGACTAACCTTCAGTTACCTTTAGTTTACCTGGCTGGTTGTCATTGCACTGATTCTACTTTTTTGATGGACTGCTGCTTAGCGATCAATATATAACAGCCTGATTTTTCTGCCAACAATCTGATAAAAATCGTCTGACAGCATCCATTTTTGCTGAACTCTCTGCACTCTTCCCTATCAAGTAGATTTGGAAGCTGAGTAGCAGTTAGGTTTCAAATCCTACACTTAGTGGGTTTGGAAAAAGAGTTTTAACAGCCTGGCTTTTGGCCATAACAATGTCTTCATTTATTATTACTGCTGTGACATCACAGACGCTCATAAAGGCAACGAAATTCGTAATACCAACTCCTTCTACTTCTGCGATGTTACGAGGGCCAGTGTGTAGCTGCTGCTATGGTTTTATTCCCCCCATCATCTGGAACACAGACCAGGGAGTGTTCACAAGATTTGCATACTCATTTTGGATAAATGCTTGTATAAGAAAATATTTTTAACTTACCATTCTTAGATCTTATTTTCCCTTGTATATATCAATATACATACAGTGTAATAGCTACCTTTCAAATACTAAGTACCCAGGCATAATCTTATTAAAAATAAGAGTCTTACAGATGCAAACACTGAAATATGGCTTGTTCTTTTATTAAGTTCTACAGACTCAGCTCAGCTAGTGACTTGTTCTGGGAAAAAACTGGTTTTTGCTTCTGATGCTGAGAAATCAAATGTTGAAGGAACAAAGGAACCCATGAGCTTTGCTAATGACTTTTGAGGAAGGATGAAACAAAAGTTGTAAACTTTTTTTGCTAAGTATCTGTAAGTATTTTAAAGGTTTTTCAAGATTTATTTTTACCACTCCAGGAAGATATCACAAAGGCAGTGCAGTTTGTGCCTAGTGTATTCCATGGACTATTTCTTGGTGGTTGCAACACTTGGCACTGGGCCTTCAGCTTTACTCACCCAAGGTGTGGTGATAATATGTGCTTTTGGCAGCAGATCTGGAAAAATAGGATGACTATAGAATGAGCTGAGGAAAGGTGGTCCATTTTAAGAAATCTGGGCCTGTTAAGCAACACACTGAAAAATCTTAGGCTGCACAAATTGTGTAGCTTCACAGCTTGGTATTTTGACTTGAAGGAATGTTGGGCAAATGCTGGTGTTTCATTTGGGACCTGGCTCCATCTGAGGAGGAGGCTATTGCTTTCACTGGGCTCGCCAAGCTTGGTGGTCTTATGTTGGTGGCTTCTGCTTTTTCTCCACAGTGAACTCATTTGGTTTATTGTCTGGGGAAGGAAAGGCTTCTTTTTCTGCCCTATTCAAACCTGTTCCTGTTGTTCACATTGCAGCAATACTTCAGAATCCTGCCTGTGATGTGATGGTGAAGGGCTGTGTAAAAAGACAGGGGAAAAATTGTTTGTTTGAGTGGCTTGACAGCTATTAATAGCAAATACAGAGGACAGAATTTCAATGTTATTGATGCTATTTTTTAAAGAAGGAGCTTAAGCTCAGTGATGTATCAGCTGGATTTTTCTAAGTGATTCAGCACTGGAATAATTGTTGGTAAGTCAACACCAATGTGTGGTTTTGTTTTGTTGTTTTGTTGTGGGTTTGTTTTTTGTTTTTGGTTTTTTTTTTGGAAACACCCATTTGTGACCTGTCACACAAGTTCTGCTAAATGTAATAGGATGATTCTGTAAGCAATTAACTGTGTGTCTTCATGGTCTCTGTTAGGACTCAAACATCTCTCAGTCTGACTGAGATGAAGTTACTCCCTTAATTAGCTGGTAACATGAGGTGACGTCCAGATATTCTGAGAATTGGTTCAGATTCAAACTGGCTTTAGATTTCCCTGTAAAGGTCCAGATCTGTGTGTCTTGCCACATCTATGCCTAAGGAATTAGTGGCTAATTAGCTGACACAGGCTTGTGCTTGTATTCCTCATGCCTGTGGTCTGATAGGGTTAGGAAACAGAAAAAGCTGCTTGACGAGTGTCTGGTCCATTGAATGAGCCTGGAGAGGCCAAGTGACCTCAGAATGATCCTGCAAAGGTAGAGACAGGTGCTGCTGGATGCTCAGATTGACAGAGCACAAGGAGAAGCAGAGATGAAGGTTGTGAGCTACTGCTTTTTGAGACAAGGTTTGGAACTGAAATTCTGTTGCAACAAAACTGAATGCAGGATTGCTTATATTGGGAGCAGCTGGGCCAGTACTTTACTGATCATTTTTGGATGACAGAACTGCTCAATTGCTTTAGGTGAGTGAGTAGGAGGAGTGAGATTTTATCTCTTCAAAATATATCAAAGGCATGTGGAATTGTATTAATCAAGTTTCTCAATAGTCTTTTGAAGGCACAAGCCCTCCTTCATATATGTCATAATCACAGTAGTGTGTTACATGAAAATACAGTCCATCCCACCCCAATCAGCTTGCGTGACCTCTGTCTCCAGTGACTGATTTTGCACTTTTTGTTCTCAGGAATTCAAATTCAGATTCAGTTTGAGGGTCTCTCCTGCTTACAGATGGATAATCCAAAAATTTTCAGACTTTTTTCTCTAACCCATGCCCCCTTCTCCAAGAATGTTTTCTCAGGAAGTCCTTTTTTGGCCTCTTATGTGATTTCGTTTTTGACCTTATGTGATACAAAACATGAAGGATATTGTGGAGTACTGGAGCATAGGTATATTGAAGGTGTTCATGTATAAACACAAAAATAAAATGCCAACTTATTAATGTGAACATTATATATTATTAATTTTTATTTATGTCAGACAGTTGCTTTGAATGAGTGGCAGGTCAAAAATTATCTAGACAAAACTGAATTTATCAGATACTGAAATCTAGTACCATAGAGAAGGAAGTGACACTTTTCATCCATGGTAAATCTTGTGTGTAGAGATTATTCAGTTTAGATCCATGTGTAACTGGAATTTGTCTTGGACTGCTTGCTCTCTTTTTTTTTTTTCAAAAAAAGGAAAGGAAAAGGAAAACAAACTGAAAGACTAGAGCCAGGGACACTGTATTTTTTCTTTTGTTAATTAGATCTATTTTTGAATTCTGAGTATTTCTTTTCTAATGTAACATCTGACTGTCATTTTGTAACACCTCTAGTATGCTGTTGCATATTTACCCTTCCTGTTATGGTTGGTGTTTAAATGGTGACCAACTCACAATGTCATCCCAAAGGTTGGTACAAGGTTACTTTTCTCTTCTCTTGCAATAATAGGAAATAATAGGAAATCCCCCATTAGTCACACATTTCTGTAGTCCTGGATTATCAGAAGGTGACCAAGTGGATACATAAAGTCATTGTGGGATATTGGATACAGCTGTTATTGCTACCTGAAACCTATTACATTTTAGATATACATTTATCTGAATATCATGTTGGGGAAGCTAGTGCTTGCAACAGGGTAGTTTAGATGAATTTTGGCTGCCTGAGAGTAGTAAGATACTTATATTTACTCCACTTGGCCTTAGTTAAGACACAGACACAAAATCATATGTATGTAAATGTGCACTACAAAGCAGATGGAGAGCAGAGGAAAATTATATCTTACTTTTCACTTTCCTTGTTATTGCTCAGAGCTTTAAAGAGACTACTGTGTGTTTCCTCACCAGTAATCAGTCTCTGTGTTCTTTAAAAAGCAAAGTTAGAGTGTAGGTAACATGAATATGAAGATCACTATGGGTTTTAACTTACTTTGGAAATGTGATTGCTAAGACTTTGGGGTTTAGGCTTTTAGACTTTGGGTAACTTCACCTATTAATTTACTTACTGCATGCTTGGTGATTGTCTTTGAAATTTTCCTTGAATTCTGGAAGAACTAAGGAAAAATGTGAAAAATCCCTAACATAATACTTAAGCTTTGAAGCAGTAAGGCTTTTGAAATCATAATTCCAGGGACACATTTCTACCTCTGAAATGCCAGTAGGACAAACTCCAAAAGTCACTATTTATTTTGAACCAGATTGTGTAATCCTCATAGATACCAGTGATTAAGGCATCAACAGTTAAAAATTTCTCAGTGATGGCAAGGACTTAACTGTTATGGTTGTTATGAGCATTTAGTGCTTAGCTCTATTGTGAACTTAACTGTGTGAACTGAAAAAACTGTGGAGATCACAATTCCTGACTTGCACAAAGTTCTTTAAAGATACTATATTCCAAAGCCTTTTCATGTGGCTTGGACAACCAGCAGTTAAGAAAGGACAACATCATCTACAAAACTTGATGATGGACATGAACAGGAGAGGAAGAATTATTTAGTAGCATTTTCTGGGTATGGCAATGATGATATTATTTCAAGGTTGGGAAAACAATTTGAACATTAGGAAACCATTCAGTGGGTGAGGTGCACTGACTCTTGAATAAGGTTCTAAATTGTGAAGTGGTTTCTGACTTATGGATTTGAAAAGCAAGATGGGTAAGAGAATACAACAGTACAATGTCAGGGGGTCTTGTATTGGCTGCAGAACAGCTGGGATGGTGTTAATGTATAAAGATATATCTACTAGGACAACTTGGGGAATTTTTGCTAGACAACTTGCCCTTTTTCTTTGGTGGAGTATGATTTGCAGACATTTTTAATGAAAGCAGATTCCTGTTTTAAATTTTAATACTGGAAGTTTCCAGGGAAGCATTCTTCTTTCAAAAGCTGCAATGACTTGTTTTGTGAGACCACAAGTAAGCGATTCTCAGCTGTGATTGCTCCATCTCAATTTGTTCTAAGTCTTTAACATAGATATAAAGACAGAAGCTAAGGGAGGTACTTTGTCTGACATGCTGACATACTCCATTGGACATATATTTTGATTGTTCTTTTGAGGAGCATTTTGTATGCTGCAGGTTCATATTTATGAGCCATTTTCCTTAGGTTCCATATCTACTGAGAAGGCAATGCAATGTGTGACTAGGAAGCAAGCTATTAAATGCTTTAGATGGAAACCACCAGGTAACACTGCTGTGCATTTTGGATAAAACCCTCTGAACAGTCATCACGTTTGCATCACACAGACATCAACACAGAAGTGACTTATCTGCAAAAAGAGTATTTTACTCCAGTGAGCTTCCTTGGACAGCACCTCCTCTCTTCCTCTGTGCAGAATTGCTTTGATGCTGGCCTCCATGGCACAGGTGAGCACAGTGAGGTGGCATCCACTGCAGTTTTCATAGTTACCTTCTTTACCTGCATGAAGCAAATTATTCACTGGTATGAATGAGATTATTTAAAAATAACCACTTTGATCTTGTGATTCAGAAGGAAGGACTAGCTGCCTCCTGTCAGCAAGCAGAGAGGCCAGAAAGTGTGGTAGGACGAGAGTCTGGTCTTGCATGCTCCAAAATCTACCAGCATGCACATATGTGCTAATTTGGGCTTCTCTAATACACTGCTTTTACAGACAGTGAGTCACTGCACCCCAGCCTCCAGTGTGAAGAGGAATCAGGGAGGGTTTTGTGCCACAGTGTTTCCTGCAGTGTGCCTGCTGGACCCTCTGTGGGAGAAAGCACACACACAAAAAAGCCCTTTGAAGCAAGCTCTGAGGATGAGTGAACTGCTGTGCACACTGGGCCCACGTGGGAGAGCACAACCCTCCCTCCTGCCTCACCCTTCCACCCCCAAGTTTCACCCACTGCTTGTAGCTCCTGCCTTCTCTCTCATTGTCCTTAAAACTCAAATGTCAAGATTTCTGGACATGAATTGAGGTTTTCTGTTGATTTGTTTTGTTTTGTTTTTTTTTTAATATTTGTTTGATTCTAGATTATGCTAAATATCCAGGCAAAGAATACTGAGTCTGTGGCAAGGTCACAGATGCCCAAAGTAGCCTCAGGGGAGCATGGGTCCTGCAATCACTTAGTTGTAGTATTGCACTGGGGTCCCTTACCCTGCTGAATTGTATGCTGCTGTAGGAAGACTACTACAGGTATTTGAGTTCATGCTTTGGAAAGAAGCTGTTGAGATCTCTCTCTACTACCCTGCATTGTGATAGTGGCGGTGTAGAGATACTCTGAGAGCTGTGATTTAATTTGTCACAAGTGTTTTGCTTGGAGGTTAGAGTTGTTGCATAAATGCAAAGTTTATTAGCATTAGTTCTTTTCTATATATAGCAATTCCTGTGCAGAAAGGGGTATCAATATCCCTCCTAAACATAACAGTGGGTAGAAAAGGAATCGCTTTTCATTCTGCTGACTCAGTTGAGGTGCTCTAATAGGCTGCAGGAAGCAGGGAGGGGACTGCCTAATGACTGGAAATAATAAAGGGGTGGGGCAGGAGAGCCTTGTCATAAAATGCCTATTCCTCCACCCCTAATCTGCATGAGGAGTTCCTGCCAGCTGTACGACCTGGTAGCTTTTAACATTGGACTTACATGCAACTGGGGCTGCAATGGGATCCAATTTAAGTTCAAATGAGGTAAGAAAAAAGGCTGATAGCAAGTATGAAGTGGGTAAAGTTGTCTGATATTCCAGTTAAGTTGGTCACACTGGAGAACAAGCAGTTTGAGGTGTATGGGCAGTCCTTGGACAGCAAGTTTGCTTCTTCTTAGATCTTGTGGTTGCAAGGATGGTCGGTTTTCCAAGTTTAGCCTTTTACTGAACCTCTTGGCATATCTGCATTTCCCAGCTATGTTTTAGGGCTACAATATTACTTGTTGTGCTTTCTTACAAAAAAAGCTTCATGTCAAAGAAAGAAGAAGCTGGCACAGAGTTGTGATGAGTTTGGTAAAGCACCTAATACATGTTATTAACAAGCATAGCTCTAAGTATGGCTTTGAATGCGAGATGTTTTAAAATGTTAACCTGAAATAAGAGTTTAAGATGTAGCTTAGTTATCTTAACCTTGCCTTGTGTTGTTTTTCCTAGACTTTCACGGGCACCTCAGCACCAGCAGTGAGTACGGTAGGTGGTAATTAGCTGGGCCTTGATTAAATGCTGTTCAGTGCTGAATATGGAGCACCAGAAAAATGTTAGGAATTCAATGGCTTGGGGGGAAACTGTACTGCAATATTTGCTGAACACTGAAAAGCTGAGCTGCAACGTCAGCTCTGTAGATGAAATATTGCCGTGGCTTTTAGTAAAATCTAAATATCCTGGCCTCTGTTGGTGTCTGATGCTTATGATGCTGTGAGTAGGTGTTGGGCTGTATCTGTTTGTACTTCATCTATGTTAGTTTTTTAATTCCTCCTTTTTTGTGTGTTTTGATTTCTTTGGATGAAACAGCCACTTGCCTTATACATTATTCTTTCACAAGAATGCGCCTTTTAAACAGGTCTTTTAGTTGTTCTTAGTGCTCTAGCGTTCCTTGTAGTCTGTCTTTGCACTGTACTGACCTGATGTAGAGCTTGCAACTGTTCTTTTAACATGGTGTTTAAAAACACAGCATCAGAACAGGTAAAACTGTGGAGTAAATATGTCATGTTCAGCTTCCTGACAAGCCCAATCTCAGCCTAGTAGGAGTGGGAGCGGTGCCAGAACTTCTCCGAACGTGAAAAAAGAGAAACAAGGTGTTTTGTAAAGGCTGAACTGAGGATGAATTCTTTGCACAGGAAAATGAAAACTCCCTGGGCAATTAGCAGATGTTCATGTTAACATGTATTAGCATAAAGGAAAATATACCTGATAAGCTGCTATGAGCCACTGTATGGGAACAATGGCAGTGGCAACAGGACAGGGCTGTGTTCAGACACTTCCAGTAGGTTTGGAGCTGCCAAAGTTGCAGTCCTCTGGGGAGCTGTAGTCGGTAAGGTGGGTTCTTGCCCCTGCTTCAGTGATGTGAGGATTTCCCATGCTGGTTTGTTTTGGGCTTTGGTTCCATGTGGGGGATTGCACTGATACAGAGATTCTCTCAAAAGATGGTAAATTTGGTCTGCCTAATGAAAGTTTGCTGTTGTAGGTAGTATCTGATGCCTGATGGTGCCTAAGAGCCAACTACCTTTTCCATTCAAAGTAAAATGCTGTAGTGAAACAAAGATGTTGCAGAGCCTCTTCAAAAAAGTAGCATTTAAAATCGTGTTTATGCCTCTGCATACGGTCTCTCAGCCCAAGGAAGCATACTAGGATCATAAAAGGTGTTACTTTTAGTCCTGTAAACTTGAGCTGGGTTTAGATGATCAAGCTTTTTTGTTTGTTTGTTTGTTTTTACTTTTTTCCTTATCCTTAGAGCATTCTACATTGTTAGTAGGTCTCTAGGTGTGAGACCTGTGCAGTTCAGTGACTTAGGATTGTGGGTGGCAGAGCTGACCTTAATATAGTTCATACAGTTTAGTGTGACCCAGATCCCCTTGTTTCTGCCCTGACAACTTGAGGCTCACAGAGGCAAAAATCAGGAAGAATATGACCCTTTTTTTTTTTTTTCTTCTGTAAAAGTTGATATTTATGATGAGGAACATATAAGCATAGTACATCTGAGTTGTTTTTTGTTACTCAAAGGGTCAGCTAAGGAAATCAGCTTTCATTATCAGAGCTAGCAACCCATGGGATGTGTGAGTTAAATGTGAATGGACATTTCATAGGATCATAAGATTGTCAGAGTTGGAAGGGACCTCAAAGATCATCCAGTTCCAACCCCCCTGCCTGGCAGGGACACCATCCACTAGATCAGGTTACCCAGGGCCCCATCAAGCCTTGTCTTAAAAGTTTCCAGGGATGAGGCTTCCACAATCTCTCTGGGCAACCTGTTCCACTGTCTCACCACCCTCATAGTGAAGAACTTCTTCCTAATATCCAGCCTAAATCTACCCTCCTCTAGCTTACACCCATTTCCCCTGGTTCTAAAAGGAATATATAAAACATTTGGTGAGAAAATGTTGGTAGTGACCATAAGTTGACAGCCAAAAAAAGTAATACAAGATTACTCAAATTATGCTATCATATCAAAATAATATAGGCTAGCATGGTCTTGATAAAAAGCCATGTTGGAATGTTTGACTTGATTTCTCTCCTAAGATTTTGATTTATTCTAATGTGGAAGTCGAGCTGTGGAGCTGCAGGCAGGAAGAGAAATAAAAATCACATGAAAATGTGTTTCAAGCCACACAAGTTTTACATAGCTCTTGGAAATAAATGGGTCTTGAGTCACTGCTGCTCCCTTTGTTTTTATCCTGGAACAACCCCAGTGACGACTTCTCACTTAATAAGAGCCAGCTATATGGGATGTTTTAAAATGGGTGAAATAAGAACAAAATGTAGTACCAAGAAAAGTTTCTTATGCATTTGACCTTGCCTGAGGTGGTGGATGAAATCCTGCCTGCCTTTGAGGCTTCAAACCTCTTTGAAGTTAAAAGTTGCCCCATACCTGACCCAGGTCAGAAGCCAGGAAATATCTATCTTTTAAAGTCCTGCTGCTCTTTCAGACAGGGCTGTTTTCTTCGTTGGTCTTCCTAGTTCTTAAAGTAGTGGTGAGATTTCTATTCCTTTTTGAAGAGAAAGCTAGGGGAAGAGTGCTTTGCTCCAAATAGACCTGACATGTTGTTTTCCTTTGATAACTGCCTTTTCTCTTGGTGTAACTTGGTAACATTGCATGTGTTTCACTCTAGTCTTCTCGAGGAAAAAATTCTCTAAAAGACCTTTAAGCTTGGAACTTTATGGAAATAGAGCAGTTATAGAGTTCAGTTATGTAACTCTTATTCACATAGATGAACACTCCCATTAACTTCCCTGGGACAAGATATTTAAGGATTGCACAAGTGTGCCATAGGATTTAATTGAACTTGTATCTGACGTAGGACAGTGTGACCAAGTCCTGCATTTGTAATCTCCTATGTATAAGTAGTTTCAACAGTGATTATTAAAATGCCTGGCTTGTGTTTCCGGTTTATGAGGTAACAATCATGTCTCAGATGAAATAAATACAGAAGTTGAAAGTCAAATTGTGCATAATAGAGCTGACCTGGGAGGCCTTAGAACTTACCCAGCCTGTCATGTGGTCATCATCATGTTAAAGGGAAAGATGTGGAAGTCATTGTCTATTACTAGCAGATTATCCAGTTTAAGATATGCCCCTCAACAGTTTTTCTGTATGACTTGAGTAAGTTGCTGACAGCCACATTTGACAAAGCATTCAGTCATCTAGAGGTTGGGAGTTATGAGATTTATTTCTTTGAAGGTGGGTTTGTCCAAGTTCTCTTCTGTGGCCATTTTTGGAATAATAGATCAGGTAGTGGTGTGATATACTCTTTGAGGCAGTTGAAATATCCAACTACTGACTACTTATGTGCACCATAAAATTGTGCCCTGTACTAGAGTCTGGATAGATTAAGACAATGTAGAACAAATGTGCTCCGTATCAGTGACTGCTGTCACCCTTCTGCTGCTGCCTCACTGACCTTCAGCTCGGCATCTTCAGGTCCCTTGCTGACCCAAAGGGAAGTGCAAGAGGATATGCTGAGGATTACCCAGGCTATTTCTTGGAGGTTGTTCTTAATCTCTGCTGCATTTTTTAGAGCTGCTGAGGTTTCTGTTGGAGAAGACAAGGACCTGCTTCGTTAAGTTGTGTTCATGTCTAATGTCATGTCATGGTTCCTTTTCCTTAACACTTTGTCAAAGCATTGTGAAACTCTTCAGGATAGGCCTTGTGCTACAGGTGGAAAGACAAACAGTCTGGCAAAATATGTAGCATGTATGAAAGAAATAGTAGCAAGGTACATTTTGTTAGTTAACATCAGCACATTGTTTTTACTTTTGCTGCTTATGATTGATACAGGCACTTCAGATGTTCAGATAATCAAAACCATGTGTTCATATTAGGTCACTGTATTACCTTTACTAGGTTATAATATGTTTAAGAATGCAGGAGTGAGAGGGTTTATGGGTAGTGTCAGTGTTGATTCTTACCAACTGGTATAGAAAAGAAAAAGAAAGTTTAGACAGGTTTCTGGGCACGAAAACAGAATTCTAAACCAGAATCAGTAGACTCAAAGCTAAATATCAGTTTTAAGCAAGTCTTGAGAGAAAAGACGATAGCTGTGAAGCAGAGGAGATGTTAGTGTGGGAGAGGAGACAAAGATGTCAAGTAGTTATCTCCAAGATGAAATGAGGAAAGAGTTAATTTATAGCCTGAGGAATATGAAGACATATTAGTATGAGCAATGGAAGTTATGAGCTATTAAGATTTAATGTCTGAGCCCAGGGTGTCTGATATCTAGTGTAGTTGTGAATTAATTCCCAAGATCATGTCTGGAAAGAGTTTTGTAGCTTTCTGCTAGGGATCAGGGCTGAAGATCAGAGGTGAATCAGAGTCTTCATGAGAAGCATTTTGACACTTCCAGCTGCATTTCTGGCCTTTCAGGCTGTGTGTGTGAGCTTGTGCTGGTGCAGGAGCTTTTTCTGGTGCATGGTGATTGCTTAGCTCTGCTCGCACAGGTACTGTGACAGGGTATGTTGTCCCAGAGCCAGACTGTTGTATTGCAGGTGGTGGTAAGAGGTGAGGAGACCCATATGTGTGCTGTAGGGGTGTTTATGGTGCTAATAATGCAGTGGTGTTAGACAAAAGTGATCTTTATCAAACCAAACTCTCAGCGTGCATTCTCAACTCATATGTGGCTTTGAAATCTGCTGCTTCTATTTCAGACCTGAAAAGAATTCTGTGCCAAAAACTTGTGTAGTTTTTCAGCTATTCCAGATGGTTTGAAAAATGACTTTGTCTTAACCTTAAAAACCTTTTTATCTAGGTCCTTACAAATTCAGGGTAACAGGAGTCTGTGAATATAGACTATAATATTAATCTCAATGTTGTGTTTTTTTCTTTTCTTGGCTTGTTGTGCAGAGACCAGTATCTCCTTTCAACTTGCTCACTGTGAAAGTACTTAGAGTGAGGAATGCCCGGAAGGCAGACTTGCGTGAGTACTTCTACTACTTCCTTATAATTCTTTAAAGAAAAGAAAATATTTGTTCTTATATTGTGTAGGAATAAAAAGGTAGGTTGCTGCAAGCTTGCAAAAATTATGTTTATTGTGATATTAAAGTGTTTCCTTCTCCTAAGTGTGAAGAGGCTAACTCGAGCAAGGTGATGCATTTAATCTCTTGCTTTCATACCTCACTGTATAAGATGTATTTCCTACCTTTGTAACGTCAGAGTTAGCTGCTGATCAGAGGGGTACTCTTTAAATCATGAACATCCTGGTACTTCTGAGTAAGAAACTTGAGTATACTTTACAGAATTTCTGGACAGAGAAAAGGAGAGGACTAGTGATGCAAATATAAAATCAGCAGTAGTAGAAAAGCCTATGAAAAGAACAGAAGTACAAGCAAAAGACATTCTACTTCTGCAGAAATCATAAATATGCAAGGAGAGATGATAAAATCCAGTGTGTATGGGAATTTATTTAATCTAGAGAATGAAGCAATTAAAAAGTCAGGAAAATATAAACAAAGTGTTACTGTGAATTTTAAAGGACTTTGTGAGGGGTAGCCAGGGAAAATGAAGAAAGAATATATAGAATAGAGACTACAAGACAAAAAATGTCATAGCCAGGTCATAGATCAAGACTTAGCAGTGAGAAGAGCCCCAGACAGAAGAAATCTCTGTAGTAGGGAAGTCTAAAGAGTCTGGAGGTACACAGCTGTAGAAGTCCTATAACAATTGACCTTCTCTGCCTCTTCTGACTAGTGGGGATCAGCTTGTTGCACCAAAGTGTAGCAGCAGATTTCAGATGCAAATCCTCAGTAGGAGAATGAGACTTGCAATAGGTGGAAAGAACAGATTGTTCACTGTACAGATGTGGCACTGACCTGAGGAAGGATTGGTTTAATTATGAATTTTCCAATTCAGTGAGGAGCTTCCTCACAGCTTCTGTTCCATGGATGTAGGTCCTCAATAACCCCCTCCTGAGTGCGCTGAAGCTTTTTCAGGTCCCTTTCAAAAAGTAATTATGCCACTAAGTCATTTGCAGGGGGAAACCTAAGTGGTGAAAAGTCTGTTTAAATAAGTTGGAAAGGCATAAATGAGAAAGGTGAAATAAAGGCAAAGAGAATAAGGAAGTTAAAATCTAAAGACAGCAAGAATAAAATGAAAAGATGTCAAGCAAAGAGGAAAAGCCCAAGATATGTTCCCCAAAATCTTGCTGAACACGGCTCAAAATTAATTTTCTGTTGGTACACTCAGAATTTCACACAGCACACCATCATTTCTAAGAAACTCAGCTTTTAGTTTTAGTCTACAACATATTTTGAGATTTTTAACTCATGAATTATTTGAATTATTATTGTTATGGGTCACAAGTATATGGAAAACTTATCTGATGTTAGATTTAGTGGTTTCTGGCAGAAGGGATGTGGTTGGAACATGCGGAAGTTGTGCTGAACAACAAGAGTAATTTTGAATGAAGGATTAATATCAAGGAGCAAATCTCTGCTGCACTTACCTGTGGTATTCTGGGTTACTTCTGTGTCTTCTGGAATGTAATGCTGCTGTGCTTTTTTTTTATCTTCTTCCTTTTATTTTCCAGTTTTAGATATCTGCAATGTTTTACTGAATGCTTTGTTTACTGCTCATGTCGTGATGTTTTTTACTCTGGAAATGACAGAAGATCAAACTGATTAGGTTTATGATATTTACTGTGTGATTTTGAAAAAGGGATTTGGTTCATTAGACAAAGAGAGGGCACCTAATATAGTGTAAAGTTCTGGGTTTCTTAGAGATTAAAGACTTATTTTTGTGTACAGAAGCATGTACTTTGTGGGCTTATAGTTTTACACATGACTTTTCGTTTAGCAAAATCCAGATGGTCAAATGCTTAAGTGGTGATTTGCACCAACCAAATATGTGATCTGACCAGACAGTCACTGCAATTGCATCTACAAACCTGCATGCACCAGTGCATGTGCATCTGTGTATCCCAGCAGGTCACCTGCTTATAGTTTCAACTCACTGTGGCTGATGCTCTCAGGAATAACTAACTTGCTCACAGTCAGTCCTTATGACACTGAGATGCCCTGAATTCAGGAAAAAAATGTCTTTTCTTACATTACTGTGGAAAACCTGTTAATTTTTTGTTTGTGGTGGGAAGGACTTTACAGGCAGTCTTTACCTTTTCTTAGACATTAGAGGCAAATAGTTAGATTTCCTTGAAACCTTGGTATTTTCAGCTATGGGAAAATACCCCTTTTCTACCTGTTTGTACTGGTAACACTATGCTGCTTGTTACAAATCTAAGTTAGCATTTATTTCCTCCACTTTTTAACTTTCCTGTTTTTCTGATTAAACCTTGGTGTTCCCCATGTCAGTGTTGGGGGTTTTTTTTCCCCTATTTTTCTCATTAGTGAAGTGTTTGTGCTTGGTTTACTGAAGTGCGTCTTTCTTCTTGGTCTTTGATTTTCACATTCCTATTTACTTCACCAGTGAAAAATAAATATGCTCTGCAGATATTTCTCCCTACTCTTGCTCCAGAGCAGGATATCTTGGCCTGGAAAATTAGACTCTGTTTTGGACGCTGACTGCAGTGTGAGATTTTGGGCAAGTCACTCAAGTTTTCTTAATGTAGTTAATTGCTTAATCCTTACATTGTCATTGAAGAAATTCATCAATGTATCTCAAACCCCTTGAAAACAGAAGCCACCATTAACCATCATTAACCATTTATATTTTCATCTGCCTACACTTGTGCCCCTGCCAGTCTGGTAGATTGTGCCCTTCTGCTCAGATTTGCCGAAGGCCACCTTCTGGAAGTGCTTTCTTTTCCAGTCATTATCAAGGTTTTTGCTGACTGCAATAGCATGGGTAACTACACAATAAAGGCACAGGTTGGGGAGAAATATGGCTGGTAAAAAACCTAAAACTGTGGTTGTTACTGAAAGGTAAAGAGGAAATACATGAACAAAATTGTACTTAATATGATGTAATAACACTGCTACACGTTTTGAGCATGATGGAGGGATTGATTGTGGGTTGAATTATTTGACCACTTCTGACTCACAACGTTGCTGTAAGAACCAGATGACTGAGCATTGCTAATGTGAAATAGGGAAAAAACTGTATTGTTTTATGGGTATGAAAGGCCATGGGTGCCTGTATCAAGCTTCTGCAAGTCTCACTCACTGGTGGTTCTCCCACCAAACGTAGAGGGTCAGAATATGGAAGGAACTGATGTCTTTAGTGGCACTTACATCTTCCTTCCCCAGATGTGAGTGATAGCAAGATTTTTCCAGTCTGCAGATTAAGGAGTAGGAAGGAATAGAATGAATAGCAATTTAACTGTGATGCCAAAACTGATTTTGTTTTCTGAAAGGGTAGCTGCAAAAGACACAACTCCTACCAAATGGTCAAATATCTGAAGGAATATGAAATTGGCACATTCCGGTTTGCAATGAGGAAATCAAACTTTTCAGCTTTGATGGAGCAACACTGTACCTTTTTGCAAAAAAAGTCTGTTGTTCTTCATTTAAGCCAGCACTGTGATAAAGACTTTCAAGTAGTTAAGGTACCACATCTGAGGAGAAAATGCAAGAGAGAGCAAGTCAATCTGCAACCCAAATTGAAAGTTATGAAGTGTGTTGCCTTAGCGACAGAGGAGCCA
The DNA here is from genome assembly GCA_013399015.1 of Galbula dea. Taxonomy (NCBI): domain Eukaryota; kingdom Metazoa; phylum Chordata; class Aves; order Piciformes; family Galbulidae; genus Galbula; species Galbula dea. The sequence goes on along the minus strand of VWZX01004899.1, from coordinate 516,995 downwards.
TCCTAAAGCTGATGTGAGTGCCCGTGGCAAAGGGCATATACTGGTAGATATTCTTGTGTTTAGCAACATTAGGCTGGCCTTGTCATGAATATAAAGCTAAAGGCAGCATAAATAGATAAGCATGTGCAGCATGTAGAGTAGAGTGGTATCTAAAATATAATGTTTGAAAAGAAAAGTAGGTCTGACTAAAAGTGAAAAGGTGTGAATGAGCATGGCAGAAGTGTGAGGATGTTTATTTTCCCCATGAGTGCTTCATTGAGTTATTTACTCCTTGCCCTGTAAATTTGAGGAAGGAATCCCATACCACATTATCTTTGTCTTCTTTGGGTTAAATGTACAGAGTTGCAATAATTCATTCTCTGAATACATTATCTCTCTACTCATCTTCTCATTTTACAGTCACCCTTTCAGACTGTTATGTGACACTGTGGCTGCCTACTGCCTCAACTGAGAAGGTTCGGACCAGAACCATCAGGAATAGCAAAAACCCCGTCTGGAATGAAGCTTTCTGCTATAAGATAGACCGTCGAGTCAAGGTAGTGAAAAGAAATGATTTTCACCATTTGCTGTCTTCAGGTAGTCAGTAGATTATGCAAAACTGCAATAAACCAATAAGTATATAGCTAGTTTCCACACACAGATTGTGGTAAAGATTCCTCAGAAAAAACTCTGTTGCTTACATCCTACTTGGTATGGTTCTGTTCCAGCTATTTGTTACTTAAATCTGTACTATACTGAAGTGGTGAGAAGTAATTAAATGTCCTGAAGAATATGGCCTTACTATCCTCTTCCTGATCTTGGCATATACAAGTGAAACCTGAGATAAAAATCACATAAGAAGAACAGTAAGATCAGTTAGTTCTGGCTATGATGGAAAGGAAATCCTTTAAATGTTCTTTGTGTACCTATCTTTGTTTTATATACTTAGAGCCAAAGGGCATAAAATAAATGCAGAAACATTTAATGCAGTTATTTATCACAAATTCATGAAAGTTCTGCAAGACCTGCTTGTCTTGCTTCATTTTCCCTGGCAGACAAGCCTGCTTCTTTGTTCATAGTACAGGTATCTGTCACGTCAAGTCTAATACTCCCAAATCTCTTTGTCTTTTCTGTTTTCCTCCTTTTTCCTTCTTTCCCTAAAACTGGAGGGGGGAGGGAGGAAAACCTAGTCTTGATTTTCCTTTCTTATGGAGCTTTTGGATATAGAAATAACTGTGGTATTCTTAACCTCTTTTTGCAGAATGTTCTGGAATTAAAAGTCTGTGATGAAGACACAGTCACCAGGGATGATGAACTCTGCACAGTTCTCTTTGACATAGATAAACTTACTGTGGGACGTACTGTTCGAGTGAAGTTTCAGCTGAATCCACAGGTGAGCAATGGAATGGGTGAGAACATAAGCAGAGTATTTAATTCCTTCTAAATATATCCTTTTACAGTGTTTCTTTATAGGAAAAATCCACTTAAACTGTATTTTGCTGCTATTATAAGAGACTTAAAATCCCTTTATGAATGCTCTGTGCTAATTTTTGCTAAGAACAAATATCTATGCCAAAAACGTAGGATGGAACCAGCTAGAGCTACTTTCCCGTTGCCTTAATTCTGAATATTTCTGGCATGTTTGTTGGCTCTTGGTGTAATGCCTGAATTTTCAGCCACTTTAAACTGTAATAATATTAAAGCAACTGATTCTTTTTGTGTTGGGAATTAAAAGATGACAAATGGCTGTTTTAGCAGAATAGCAATTTCTACATCTGTATGCTTATATGGCATTTAGATTTAAAACCTCATAGTTTTAGCAACTGCCTTTTCAGTATCTTAAAAGTAATTATTCTCAGTTGGCACCATCAGGCTTTTTTTCTTTTCAAATAATTCTTGTGTTCTGGGAAATATCCTAAGTGCTATTCTAAATATATATTTTGTAAATGATATGTAGCTGGTATGATGAAGGCTGTGAAGAAAAGAAGTAATATATCTTTCTTTTTCTCCCTCTCTTCAGGCACGTGAGGAGCTGGAGGTGGAGTTCACATTGCAGAACACGTGAGTAGAGTCCTAAATTCTATATAAACTGTTGTATTCAGTATGAAAGTAGTCTGATTCATGTATGACAGTGCTTCTTAAACTTACAAACTCTGAAAGCAGACTAGACGTTTTTATTCAAGTCCAGTAAATTGTAATTCAAGAACACATAATTTAAATTTAAAATATCTGAAAGTGTTATTTTTGCTCTGTTTGACTGCTACCTACTGGGCATCAACTTCCTACTCTTATTTTGTTATTGAATCAATACACAAGGAAGCATGAGGACAATTACAGTACTCAGGAGGTTTTAGTCCTTAGAAGAAGGAGTGCCAAGCCTAAATGTCTTCTGTCCCCGTCCTAGGGGAGTCTGGCTTTTCAAATCTACACCATTATAAAATGCTTTCTTATAAGTTGATCTAGTTCATGTTATCTGGCTACATGTGAGGAACTGTGGTAGACCTTAGTATCAGCTCCATCAGGGAGGGGAACTAAATAATTTGCAAAGGAGCAAAGATCATTGTGGGTGGCTGAGGACTGGGAAACTAGGAAAACTGGAGAAGCAGCATTAGCTTCTCTTGGTAGGCTGAAAGCTGTTGGTTGAGCTAGATTGTTTAAGAGATGTTTGCTTTAGGTAACTCATGCTATGGAGAAATCTGGGAGCCTGTCACTCTAACTGGAGAGGGAGTCTGGTGCAGGATCATGAATATTCTCATCTGTCTCCATAATATGCTTTAAAACTCTGAGGAAGTTACTTGATTCCTGTTACCAGTTTGATACATGTTGTGGGACTGAAAGCATTGTTAAAACAATCTTAGAGAAGAGATGGTACCTCTGAGTTCTTCTCAAGGCATTTGGGTCACTTCAGGAAGCTTAGCAGGAAAATCCGTTGGTAAAGAATTAAAGTAACATGCTTCACCGAAGGGGAAATCAGGACTTGGAGAAAAGGTAGTAGCTCAGTGTTATTAATGGAGAAAGAAAAATCTCCCATGATTTAAAAGCAAAAAAACCATCACAGATAAAGCAATCCCAGAATCTCCTATTTTTACTCTCAGACACCCACCAGGGCAGATAGTTTGTTGTTTACTGTGCACCAAAACTGGCAGAAGGCCCAGCAACTTCAATACAGGAGTGCTATGACATCAGATCAGTAATGTCAATGGGGATGGGAGCTCCAGTAGATGTCCCCAAATGGCCTGTCTAGGGTCTTTCTTCCTTTGCAAGTTAGAAGATGACTTATGGAGTTGATGCACAGAATCATACTCTCAATCCTGCCTTCTGATGAAGGAGGTCTAGGTCAGTTGTCTTGTCTGGATGTTGTGCATGAGCGGGTTTGTTTATTTGGAAGGAGTCTGTAGTCTTTCTTCGAGTCTCTGTGCACCACCTCTGTCAAATTCTTCTCTTGGACCCTGCAGCCAATTGCCTTTTCCTGGAGACATGTTAAACAGATGCCAGAAATTTAGCAATTTCTGCAATTGCTGTCTGAATACAGCAATTGTTGGAAGGTAGAAGGTGATGGTTAGGACTTTAAAAATATTTTTAAAGTCACAAGGAAGAGGATTTCAAAAGAATCGCAGTCATGGCTCAGTTTCTTGCTAGTGTGGTACCTGGGTGACCAATGTAATAGTTGAGATCTGAAGAACTCCACACACAAAGGGAAGAAATTGTTGCATCGTAAGTCAGGGAGTGTGCTTGTGTGGTTCCAGCAGGACTGAGAAAAAGGAAAACACTTCTCTGGGAAAATGGGCTTCTTGTTGGTGGATAAACATTTCCCCTACTATCCCTTGTTTGTATTTCTTGCATTTGCATAGTGGGGACAATGCTGTTTTGCCTATCAGTACAGTCTGGAATAAAGGTGTAAGCACATCTGCATTGATGAAACATTGTGATCTTGGTAGGATATTGAGAGGGTTTTTCCTCCTTCTCAATGTAGAAAAGTGTGATGTCAGGAGTAATTGATGAAAGGGCTCGTGAACTAAAATTGGAGACAATAGATTGCATTACCTCTGATAAACCAAAGATCCGTGGTAAGGTCTGAAACACTAAAGTATCTGAGATGGGTCACCAGAAAGCTATGAACCAAACTGTGACCTCTCCTGTGTTGAACAAGCTCAGCAGGTTTTGGCAAGGGCTTTTGGCATTGCTGGATGGGAGAAGTGTTGACAGAGGTTAGAGACAATTTTCAGAGAGGGTGCCAACCACAGTGCTAACAAGTACAGCTAACCATGTAGAACACTTCCCACAAATCTGGTGTTGTGATGGGAGCAATGAGAATGTACTTTTTAGGAGAAAACGTGGCAGTTTATCCCTGAAAATATTAATTACCCCCACCAGCACATTTTGTCTGACACTATCTGAAGTATTTTATCATTCCTTCAGCATCTTCATTCCAGACCTCATCAGTTGCAAAATTTACTATATTAGCCTGTTCTTTCCTTCCAGCATTTCAGATGAATATCACACATGAAGTGTAACCCCAGGACAAGAAAGTTTTCTGGGTTGCACCTAAAATAATGGCTTTGTCACTTTGTTTTTTGTTTGCCTACTCACCTCAGTGTAAAAATCGTGGGGTTTGTTACTTTTACCGAAGAACATTGTAAAAATTCCCTTATGATACACTAGTGGGCTGTATGGAGTTGGTTCCTGTGTTCATTCATGTTACCTTTTATTCAAAATGTAAGAACCCCTTTGTACTGGTAGCTTGGTTTCCACAACTGCAAGGTGAATACCCTCTCTAGTTTTGCCTCACTCTTAAGCCACTCCTGCAAATATACCTGCAAATGCTCACCTCTCTCATGACGCTGCCTGTGGCAGGCACTAAGAGCCAGATGCTTGATCCTAATGAGACAGAGAGGAAGGCATTCTCCTTCCTCCAAGTGCCTTTCCACCAGCAACTGAGTCAAGAGATTGCAAACGCCCACCCAGTGTTTTATGGGCCCATAACAGGAGCCCAGCTGGCGTGACAGCTGCTGCCCTCGAGCAGCAGTGACAGAAAAGGTAAGGTCGTTGTACACAGGCTGTTGATTTGAGTACTTTAGTGCTTTTTGTGTTATTTTTTGGTGATTATCAATGGTAAAGTGGACTTTCTTCCCTCTGTTTCCACTGGTAGTGTCCAGCATCAGCATGAGCCTCTACGAGCTGCTACAGGGTCAGGGTCCCGCTTGACTAGGTGGCTTCGCTCACTCAACATCCCCCTCCCTTCTGACTTCTTCTGAAGCCAACAACTGATATTGAGGAGACACAAAGAAGGTTCTGATGAGCTAAAAGGTACTTTGAGTTTCCAAGGAGAGGTCTGAGGGCCCCAGGGTATTTGCTGGGTCTGCTAATTTCTTTTTGGCCTCCTGTCTTTCAGACGTCCTAGGTTGAGGAGATGCATCTCAAATAAGTCTTAGAAGAATGAAGAACCACTATTACACAACCTTTCATCTCAGCTCCCTCTCCCTTTTCTTTTTTTTTCAAATGTGAAAGACAATGTTCAAAACAAAGTCCACCTAACACAAATAAATGTAAATAGATGTATAAAAAATTGTATAAAAGTTAAATATTATTGAAATATGGCAAAACCATGATTTTTAGAAAATAAAAGTCTTTTTTTCTTTCTGTAGTTCTGCTGTGTTATTTCAAGACATTTCCCCCTCTGTATGGGGGAGACACCAGCAGATCATACTAGCCATTTGGTTTGACTGCTGCTGAGGAACTCTCAGAACAGGCTGAGTTCTCAGCCATCAGGGGCCAAATACATTGTTCATATTTGTGTTGGTGGCAGGAAATCACAGGGCCTCAAGGAGCACTTAATGCCAAAGTTTTATGTTGAGAAAGATGACAATTGAAGACTCTTTGAGGTGAATACAGTTTTCTTTACTGAAATAATACCATCCCCCCCAGCTTTTTTTTTTTTTTTTTGGATCACCAGAAAGCTCAGAAGAATAGCCTGCACTGTCTAGAAGCTACTAAAAGAAGGGGTAGCTGGATCTGACATGAAAGAATTAAAATTTTGTAGATAGGTATCAAAAAAATCCTGATTCTGATGAGATGGAGCACAGAAGTCCACTCTAAACATGAACTGTAACATGAGAATCTGTGTGACTATAACTTTCCAGACAATATTGCCTGTTTCACTGTAAGTAAAGCATGATCTGAAAAGATGATGGAAGCAGTTTGATGTAGATCATGTGTTGGGCAGTGATCTTCAGTCTAACAGAGTACACTTCAGTCCTAAGCACCCTTGCAATTAACATTTGTTGAGGAAGGATGCCGAGGGTTTCTGTTCTTGGCTTCCCCTGCCACAGGGAAAGGAATAATATGCTCCCAATTCTCATACTGAAACCAAGGTCTTCATTAAAAATGGCCACAAATCACAAAGTGTGGTGGAGGAGGACAGGAGTGTTAGTATGTGTAACAAGGGTTGTCTCATAGCAGATTGGTTGTTATGGAAATTAATAGCTAGTCCTGAGAATTGGATTTTATTTAGTGCTACAAAGATAGCCAAAATACTCAAAGATCCCTGCAAATCTGAAGAGTAAGAGCTCCTGCACCCACCTCAGCTGTGTTTCTAGCCACAGCTGATCTCCAAGTCTTCAGAGAAAGGTGAGTGGCCTTTGTGCTTCTTAAAATCAGTGTGTGGATCACCAGGTTAAAAACCAATCAAATAAATAAAACACATCTTTCTGATGCTGTGACCAGCAGAATCCTTGAAGTTTTAGATATTAAAGTAGGAAGTGCAATGTGGAGAGTAATCCACAAGTGACAGCAGCTAGACTTCCTTACAGCAGTGACTGCTGAAGTGATAGTCCAAGAAAGACATCTCAGCAATTGATGCTTAAGGCCTATGTTGTCCTGACTCTTCTCAGGAGCCTTCCAAGCTGTCTTGTCTGACATTGCAGGTTCTTCCACCCTGTTTAAAGGTCAAGCCTTAGAGCTCCTAACTATCAGCCTGGCTTTATCCTTTGCTGCTGACAATACCTCAAATAATGCTATGCACTACTGGGTATTTACCTCCACGAAGAGAAAACTTTTCCTGTTTTTCCACCATCATTCCACCAGACTGTGCAAACAGATATTTCTAAAACCATACAGCTTTTCTGACTTCCTTAATTTTTTAAATGAAACATATGAGGATAATGACACCAAATGTCATGTCATATTACAATTATCTGACTAAAAAATAGTAGATAAGTACAAAGATTTGCATCTGAAACAAAACTTCCAGTGATACTTAAACCCGTTCCCCTGCATGCAGGTAGAAACATGAAGTATCTTTTGCCCATTCCTGACCAATGTTCTTTGAACTTTTAAAATATGTTTTTGGAAAATGATCTTACAAAATTCTTAAGTAAAATTATTTTTTTCCAGTGTATAACCTATTTTTTTGAGTAAGGTCTTTTGGTTTGGTTTGGTTTTTTTGGGGGGGAGGGGCTTAAGGTTTTTTAAAATTTTATTTTTGCTGGAAAGTTTCTTGAGTGTTCTGCACTGTATTTAGCCAATCCATATTTTAATCTTCAAGAAAAATACTGATTTGGAAATCAAACTTTGAACTATTTATAAGCTTTGAAATCTTGTGAGAATTCTTTGTCATGAAAAATCTTACAAAGCTGTTTTCATGTCTGTTTGTGTCAATAAACCTTCTCTGGAAATGGTTAATAGCAATATCATTCATATGATTTTAAAGGAAGGGTATTGCCTGGTTTAAGCTGAGGTGAAATACATATCTCAGCTATGTAACTGTATGAGACTATAGAGTGTATAATTCATACCTTGTAAAGTCTGAATAAACAGCTCATACTGTCTGCAGCAGGTCGAGGTGTTGGTGCTCAGTCCTTATTTTATGTATGCATGTGTTCCCGTTGGACTAGGCTGGGTTATTGAGATGCTGTATGCATTTAAATCTGCAATTTAATAAAATGGTAAATTATAAGATCTCCTTAATGAGACATTGCCTGATTTTTCTGAGGGAAAAATATCTAAGAATACAGGAAATGACATCTGCAATATATGAATCCACTTCTGCCCTGAGATGGGTGAGTGGAAACACATCTACACATATAGTAATCTATTAACATCTCATGTGTGGCTTGCAAATGACTCTATAGAGGTGAGTACAAATCCTTCTGCCATTATGGTAATTTTTGGAAAACTGTGGAAATCCAGACAAGTGTATTAGTTTTTTAAGTACAAAACCTTGAGTCAAACTGTGTAATGATCAAACCAGTCAAGAAGTATCTAACAGCCTTCAGCTCTCCTCAAGTTCAGTATGACACATATCAAAATTCATTATATGGTTTACTAAAGCAAGTATGAAAATACACAGGACTGAAAGCCCAGCCCAAGCCATTCTGCCATGGGTGGATGGAAAAACTTGCAACTCATCTTGTCATCTAGATCTATGCTCTGTAAAAACTTTGAAATATTTTTGAATAAGAATGTTGAAGTCGGAAATGTTGAAGTTGTTGGGGGGAAATGAGTCATGTATTAACACATAGACTTAATTATTTATCTGAATTGTCCCACCCATGACATTATATTTTCCATTTTATTTTTTCAGGCTGGACTATCCTGATGGTATTGTTACTAATGGAGTACTAGTGGTAATGTATTTCAATTTCAATCTTTCTTGTGCCTGCATAACAAATATTAGTACTTGTAATTCTGGAAACTATGAGCTGTGTCCCAAAGCCAGGACTATCAGCCATATTGTCCTACTGAGAAAAAGGATTTGTTACTGACACTAAGGATCTCTATTCTCCCATCACTCTCATGTGATGCCATCTTCTGCAAAAGCATGCTATGAAGCTACTGTCAGCATTCATGTGCCACTGACTTTCTTCTGTAAATTTGAATTTCTTGCATATTATTCCCACATTACACCCAGAACTATCAGGGGTTAATGAAGAAAGTGATAAAATGGTTATAAGAAGAGTCCAATATCTCAGTATGCCTATTATTTTGAATAGGTCTCATCCTGGAGATCTTACCAATGCTTATAAATAAAGGGTGAGTGTCAAGAGGATGGGGCCAGACTCTTTTCAGTGGTGCCCAGTGACAGGAAAAGGGGTAAGGAGCATAAACTGGAACATAAGGAAAAATTTCTTTGAAGGTGCCAGTGTATTGGAACAGGCTGCCCACAGAGGCTGTGGACTCTCCTCTGGACCTATACAAACCCCACCTGGATGAGATCCTTGGCCACCTGCTTTAGGTCAACCTGCTTTAGCAGGGGTTTTAGAGTAGTTGATCTCCAGAAGTCCCCTTCCAACCACTACCATGTTGTGATTCTGTGATTCTTCACTTAACTGTCTTTCCAATTTCAAGCAGCTCTTGAGTTGTTCCTCTTCCCTTTCAAACATAGAAAAAATACTGTGTCACTATTACCGTCACGTTATCTGAAGACATAGTAATAGATAATAACTTTGTTGCTCATTGATCAGCTAAAGAGGTTGGTTGAGAACTGTATGAATCACTTGCAATGACATTTAGAATTCTCTCAATCATCATTTATCCTCTCTTGCTACAGGCACGCGAGGTTTCCTGTTTGGAGGTTAGAGTGGATACAGGGAAGCTGAAGCTGCAATCCACAAGTGAGGTTATTGCTTCAAGTAACGTATTGTTTTTGTGTTGTCATTCAGGTGTTATAATAGATGCTGAAAAATTAATAATCTGTTGTGCATGTTACTCTAGCTTGGTCACAGAATACTTGGTTTTGCCATGCCTCTCCTTGCAGAAAGATTGTATCTGCTAAAATTCAAGTCAGTCAAGTATTTAATTCTAAGGCAAATCTTAAATTGGTGCAAATATAGAGCCGTAGATACTAAATTTTACATCTTGGAAAGATTATATTCTTTTTGGTCATTGCTTGTTCATAGTGCAAATTTTTAACTAGATTGGATCTTCTTTTAAAATTATAATTAAATAATCTTATCCTGTATGTTTGATTTGGGCTGAGTATGTACAAAGTTTCTGCACGTTCAAGGTTCTGAGAGGGATTTCTTTGAGGTTTTTTTTTTGGTTGCTTGAGCAGAAATAATAAACTTGAGCTCTTAAGTTTCAATGGGGTCTGCACAAAATGAAAATGACCACCAGATCAGGACTTTGCTTGTGAAATGTAGCTCTAATAAATATAGCAGGAGTCTTCACTAATCTTTAAGATCATTCAAATAAACAGTAGTTTGTGTAAAGCTGCTCATGGGGCACATCCCCAAAAATTGTGGCTGTTTTGAGATAATTCATGAATGGAAAATTAATCTTTATGAAGAAAATGGTAGCAATAGCAGATTTGCATTATAGGAAGTTTTAGACTGAAATGTAACATGAGAAGGAAAGGTTAGTGACCTAAGATTACATGCCTCTTGGCCTTGATCTTGCAAGACAACAGCATACGCTCTCTCTGTAAATATAAAAGCTTTCCCATACAAGGAACACAGCCTTTGGGTTGACAAGCTGTTTCAGTTTTAGTGAAAGCACCTACTGAAGAGCCCACTACAGTATTTAAAAAATAAGTGATTTCTGTATATTAATGATTTATGGAGATCCATCAAAATGTCTTATATGAGTTTTCAATCTGTTTTGGCTACCCATAGTGTAAAGAAAATGAGAGAAAAAGCATGAAGAGTAGAAGCAGATCTTATTTATTTCTTATGTGTTTGCTTGGAATCATTAAAATTCTCTTTCTTTGCTGCCTCTATTTAGACCAGGAGCTTATATTTACAGTGAAAGGATCCCATGAAGGAAGCCAGAAGATTTTGCTGGACTCGGATGCTAGCCTTAGGATCATTGTATTTCACTGCGTCATAAATGACCAGACAAGACTGGATGTCCTATTACCAGAAGAAGTATGTTTCCCTTCTGTGTGTTGTCATTAACCTCAATGAAATTAGAAGCAGCAATTAATGTAACAAGTGAACTGAACTAACCTTCTTAGTAGAAGTTCTACAGATGACAAATCTTTTATGTGCACATCCTTACCACTTTTTTACATTGCTTCAGCTGGCAGACAAAAATGAAACAGAGAAATCTGGTGTCCTTTCTTTCCCCCTGAATTCACTCCCTTTGGAGAAGGAAATAATAATGGAAGAGGTGAGTGCTGTGAACCACTGGAAATAAATATTGTCAAAATGTGCTTAATATTGTCCTCCTAGAACTATAGTTACCAAATGAACAAAATCACTATGTAAAATTGCACAGCCATTTATTGAAAACGTTAAAAAGAATGAAGACTGTTATATTCACTTTAAAGGTAGCAGATATTAACAATAATTATAATACAAAAACCATTGCAAACCTGCATCCCAAAATTGGAATTAAGAAGTTTCAAGGAACAAAAATAACCATAATATGCACATGCATTCATTAATTTATTTTCGGTTATTCGGGTAAAACCAGAATGGCTAATAGTTAAAAAACATTCCAGAATATGAGTTTAATTTGAATCTTGTCTAAATATTGTTATTGACCCTTTTGCCCCCCCCCTTGCCCCC